>VXBP01003025.1:54004-353171 GCA_013400115.1 Rhinopomastus cyanomelas | reverse complement strand
GGCCGAAGGGGCCCCGGCGGGGCGCCCGCCATGGCGAGCCCCGCACGGCCGCGACAGGAGTTGGCGGCTGCGGAGCGGCGACTCCGCGACGCGGCCCCTTCGGTGCCCCGCGACGCCAGGCGAGAGGCGGCGGGGGAGCGTCCGGTGCTGCCGGAGCCTCGGCGGTGCGGGCGGCCGCCGTCCCCCGGCGAGCGGCGGGACGAGGTGGAGGAGGAGGAGGAGGAAGAAGAGCCGCTGGGCGAAGACTGCTGCAACAAGTGCAAGAAGCGGGTACAGTTCGCGGACTCGCTGGGGCTGAGCCTGGCCAGCGTGAAGCACTTCAGCGACGCCGAGGAGCCGCAGGTGCCGCCCGGCGCGCTGTCCCGCCTGCAGACCGCGCCCTGCCCGGAGCGGGATCCCCTGCTCGGCCGGGACCCGCTGCCGTCCGCTCCCCGCCTGGTGCCCGAGTTCTCCGACGGCGGCGAGCCCAGCGCCGAGCGGCTGCGGAGGCAGCGCGTCTGCCTGGAGAGGCTGGGCCGGCCCCCGGCGCCCACCGACGTGCGGGGCACGGTGCAGGTGCTGGGCTGTCCCGGCCCCAAGGAGGTGACGGTGCGCTACACCTTCAACGAGTGGCTCTCTTTCGTGGATGTGTCGGCGGTGCCGCTGCCCCCTGCCCCGGCGGCCGCCGGCGACCCCCCGCCCGAGCGCTACGTGTTCAGCCTGTGCGTCCCGCCGACCCTGCGGGAGGGCTCGGCCCTGCACTTCGCCATCCGATACCGCAGCCCGCAGGGCGAGCACTGGGACAACAACGGCGGCCGCAATTACACGCTGCGCTGCTGCGGCTGCCCCGCGGGCAGTCCCGCACACCCCGCCGCCCCCGGCACTCCGCCCGCCCCTGCCGCACCCCGCTACTGATGCAGCGGGAGAGCCTGGCCGGGCGGCCCCGCAGGCCCAACGGCAGGGCAGCAGCCAGCGGCGCCGGGAGTCCCAGCGAGTACCCGAACCCGGTGGTTTCTCAGCGGCGCTTTGGTTTTCCCAGCGAAACACGGACGTGTGCAGCTCCCACCCCGGGAGCTTGTGGAGTTTTCTTTTGAGAGCAAGAGACTGAATAGCGTGGGCTTTGCTTTTCTCGTCTTGAAGTGAATTTTTGAGGTCTTGATTTGGGCTTGACTTCACTTGCCCAGTTAGTGAGAGATGCATGGAGAACTTGTGTGAAAACTTAGTGGCGTGTTCACTACAGATTTAACTTAGGATCCCTGTTTTCCCAGTCTCACATCCATTTCAAAGACGTAGCACTGCAACAACAATGGTATACTCTGGTTTTTAAATTATTTTTCTAGCTCAATAGACTCTAACAATACAGTTCACTGTTGTGAGCACCTGTCAGACTCTGGAGGCTTGCGTGTCCGTCCCACCTTTGCTGTGCCTGAGGTGCCTCTGAACAACAGGCAGTCTGTTCTGGGGCTGGAACGAGCTGCTCTGGTTTTTGTCATTCAGCACACTTGGATACCGCTCCCTGCTTCACCCGGGCTGGCTGAGAGCAGCCAACACAGACTTCTGCAAAAATAATTTTTGCTTAAAATAGACTGATGACTTCTTTTCACACAACTGACAGGTCTAAAGTTGTGACAAAGGAGGAGTTAAAATAGTTACCAGGAGAGCTTGGGTAACACCTCAGAGAAACACACTGTAAAGTAAAAGATGGTGTCTGTCACAGAGTTCTGCATTTTCAGGTTTGGGGAGCAATGACTGATCTAGGTGACCTCCTCACTGAGAAGTGATGATACAGGAGAGTATCCTCAGCAATGAATGCAAACAAGTGCCTTTGTCCAGCTCTCCTCATGTGACATTTTGCACCACATTTCTCAATATTTATAATTTATTTGGCTTATTTTGCTACATATTTTTCAGTGTTTGTATGTTGCTGGGAAGGGGTTCGTTGTGCACACAGTTGGACTTCATAGTGGCGGACACCTGAAATGATGATTTCTAGTCTTCACTCTTGCGTTGCAAGCCTCGAGGTTGACTAATGCCAGTGTCCCAAATCCTGACATTAAGAAAAAAATACCAATGAAAATGCTTTTGTAAGAATAAAAAAAAGCTTTACAAAAGTTAAAAAGCTCACCTTTACCAATCTTTTCTTCTCTACAACAAAGCAGATAATTCTTAGTTTTGCAGCCTTGTTGTGCCCCTGTCCTAACCTGCGTGGTGTTGAGTGGATTGAGCCGCTGCTGCGCTTCACTATGAGCAGGCATTGCTGTCTGTAAGCAGCATTTAGGTCTGTAGCTGCAGATGAGCATTGTCCTGCCAGAGCCACGCGGCAGATAGCCCTGTAAGTCTGTGGTGGCCCTCTCTGCTCTTGTAATGAGCATCCTGTGCAGAGCACTTGTGGCAAGAAGCTTTACCAGCACAGTTGCAAAATAGGCAGGTTTTGGTCAAAATCTGTCTCTTCTGCAGATTCAACTCTTCATGTTTCTCTCTCATACATTATATTTAAATTTGGGTTGGTTTTTTGTATGAAGAAACAAGTAGATAAAACATTGTCAGAATGCAGGAAAATGGATAGATGTTCTTCAGCAAGATTATTTCCCTCTTTACAACAGAGGATACCATGAGTTTTCTCAGGTCTTCATTTCCTCTAAAAATTGTGGAAAAATTTGCTTCTTTACAAAATTCCCCATAACTGAGAATAAGTCTTCAGATAACCTTCCATCTTGAGGGAGCTGGTAAAGAATCAGAGCTAAAAGCAGGGCATTTACTGGGGAAAATATGTGAAACAGAAGTAGCTTCAGATTCAAGTTCCTGCTCATTGCTTCTGAAACACAGCCTGCCCTTCCTCCCTGCCTGAAGAACCTGCACAGAAACTGGTGTGAGAACACGGCCAAATACAGAGCTGTGTAATTCCTCCAGAAAGCAGCCTGATGTTAGACTAGTACCAACAGCTTTGGAAATGCCAAGTAAAAATCCGCACACAAACAAAGTTCTTCCTGTTTTCCAAGTTACATGTAAACTCGCCAAAAGCACTGAAGGTTTTATGGTTTTTAGTTGCTGAGACGGAGCAGCAAAATGCTTTGGAGTGCTTCCTAAAACTGGTGCCAATCCTGCAAGTTGTAATTGAAGCACGATTCTGTGCTTTCATGACAGGTATAGTGTTTTAATTTATTATTAAGAATGACTTTTTGTGAAAGAAAAGGAGGACAAGTTGTTGGACAAGAACTGAACAAACTCACTGTTTAATATGTGGTACATTTTTGTACTGTCAATATTTCATAGAAGCCCAGACTTCAAAAGCTGGCTTCAAAGACTGTTGACACCCAGTTAGCTGGATTTTCATACAGCTGGGAGTTACCTGGGGGCTGTGGAAATGCAAGGCCTCACCAAAGAATACACTGGACAGCAGTGTAAAAATCAGAACTGGACCAAGCGTTCAGCAAACGCCAGCAAACCTGCACCAGCAAAGCACAAGGCTGCTGTATGTGGCCATTGGCCAAGATGAGTTGCACAACTGCTCAAAGCAGTACAGATGAAATGAAGTAGTTCTATGTCTATAGGATCCAATGGCCCAGTTGACTTAAGTGTTAAGTGAAATGCTCTTCTCATTCGGTTGCTTTACTGTCGCTGTAATTTACAGTGTTTCAGAGTACAACTTCTGGAGGATGTGCTCACAACCACTCACCCTCCCCTAACTCCAGAAATAAGACATGATAAAGATTTGTTATGACTCTCAGAAAGACTCTCGCTCCAAAGACTTTCATTTAATGCAGATTTCTGTTTGGCTTTTAAAAATTATTTTCTTTTTCCATGAATTAAGGGCACAGGGGAGAAATAGCTGCCAGCTGGTTTTATCAATTTATATAGAACCAAAAGTTCAATATAGCTGAAACTTTAGAGTGGGTAACCGTGAAGGACGTCAGAGTTAAATCTTCCTCAAGTAATCTTTCGCTGCTTACGCTTACATTTAAATTCAGACTTAAATGATTCAGAAAAGGACTGTGAAGCTAAATTTACTTTGGTGTCATGAAGAACTGCAAACTTGCATGCAAACTACTTCTATTTTATTTAAAGCCAGTGCTTTCAGTCAGTATTTGAAAAGCTTGGTTTCTGCTCCCATGGGCTTCCCTGTGATTTGGATCCAGCCCAAAGTACTGCAGGAAGGTAGGGGAAACGATCTAGATTTAATTGTCTGTTCTGTTTAGCCTTGTGTTAGGGGTTAGGATAACATGGCATGATGACGAATGTTCATCTGTCAGGAGTTCAGAATCTGTTGTCTATGCGTGGCAGTAATTAAATCACCTTAATTGTTTTTCATGATTCTTTTTTAAAGAGAGGGAAAAATTACTTGCCTTGTATTAGCATATTGCCAAAGACTGGTATAAATATTTATGGGGTACATTCTTTCAAAAGAGTGAATTCTTCACAGGCCTCCATAGTTCTCTTATTCTGAATACAGAAGAGCAGTCATTTAAATGCACTACTTACCTCCCCTCCTGCAAAGTTGCAGTAGATACTGGGCTACAGTAAAAAAAGGTAAGTAGTCCACAAAGACGCGTTTCCTGCAACATGCTGATGATACCCACACAGGAAACCCTGTGTAAGCTGCAGGCTCCTTGGAAGGTGGGTATGTTTGTGAAACAGGTTGGAGAGTTCTGATTTTTTTCTTCTCACAGCTGTAGCAAATATGTAGCTTTGGCAGAATTACTGGCTTCTCCCTGGTCTTCCTGCTTCCACGCTAAGGGCTCAGGCACTGCTCTTCTAAAGTACTGAAAAGAGTAAGAACATAAACTGTCAGTACCAGAGCTACACACCTTCCCTCTTTCTTTATAAAGGCCATCCAGCAAAACATTTCTAAGAGGATGAAATAATTCTGCCTGCGTTAAGAACCATGGAACAAAGCGTTCAGTATACTCCTGACTTGAATAATGCCAGGATTTCACTGTAGATCGCTATGGAACACTCAGGAACACCCGTCCACGCACAGTTCTTTCATGGCTTTGCTTACATGTACGTATGGTCCGTTCTGGGGACCTGGAGAGACGCATCGACGCTGCACTGCAGGGGGTTCGGGGGCTGCTGCTTCTGCATCAAATGGCTCCACCTGATGACAGTAGAGGGTGAAAGTCATGTTTTTAATGCCTGCAAACTTGGTGAAGATTTATATGGAAATACCTTTCTGGGAATGTGAGTAACAAGTTCAAATCCAGCCTGGCTTTTTTCCACACTGCGTATAAAATGTTTGCGTGCTGCTCTTGGGTTGCTTTCCTGCAGGGCAGTTGTACTTCTGGGATATCTGGACATTCAGAAACTGAGCTTTCAGTTGCAGTAAAATCTCCACCTACAACAGAAATGTCTGCTCTTTAAACAGTTGCTAATATTAAACAATTTTCTGTCAGAGCTCTGTTTCCAAGTTTATACTGTAAAAGCCACGACAAACTCGGGAGTGTGCAAACACTCAGATTCTGCTGCACACCACTGTGGGTAGAAGTGCTCTAAAATGCTGTGATCAGGAACATACAAACTTTTTAAACAGAATTAAAAAACAAGCTTGTTCTGCTAAGACATGGCAGGTTTAGTGAAGATACGGACTGGGCTCCCCTGTAAGAAAAAAAGGATAGACTTTTTATAGTGGTGAATGTTGTACATAGGTCACAGGATCATTCCTTTGCGGTTTAACTATTCCTGCTGTTTACACTGCTCTGACACAATCCAACAAAGCTTCTGTCAGCGTGCCAAGAGTGAGGTTTAATGGGTATTGCAACGTAAACGGAACTGGGGAAGCACAGAAGGTGTGGCTGTAAGAGCACAGCAACTCGAGGCTGGACCACAGGGCCAGCTCTCCTGCTCACTGTCCCCGTCAGGGTTGATAAGCATGTGCCCAGCCAAGAGTGAGGACAGGGAAAGTGGATACTAACACAGCACTAAAGTCATCCCAGCAACAAGTGTTACTTCTGCACTGGACATCCTGAGCCAGGTGTGGTTTCTAGGCATTTTCCATCTACAGTTTATAAGGTGTGTAGATGTGGCACTTTGGGACATGACATAATGTTGGGTTGAAGGTTGATCTTAGAGGTCCTTTCCAGCCTCAGTGATTCTGTGTGATCCTGTGTCACTTCACTAAAGAAAGCATTTGAAAGGCTGGTTTTACACAGAACTTGGCATCTGATGACAAAGGACTAGGCAAGGAAAAAAACCCCTCACTTTTAGGTATCTTCTGATCACGTACAATTGGTCTGCACAGAACAAGCACCGGTGGCGGACACGCTTCCGTGTGTGCCAACGTGTGGAAAGGAAACTTCGAAATCTGTCTGAAACAGAGATGAGTAGTAAATGCTGATACCTTTTGTTAGCTTTGCACTTCTGTTACCAAGTCAGACAGTACTGCACAGGCCTGTGGCCCTTAGCAGCAGCTAAGTAACGTGCGTTACTTTTAAGGTATAAATACTGCTTGGTAAGCTGGTGGTTCATTTGGAATAACAATTAATTTTAACTTGCCTGAGAAAGACTGTACAATGGATTGGGAAGAGGTGGAAATTACAGACCCCAAACTGTTTGCAGGTCCAGTCTGTTGAACTTATCCTGAAGGTTACTACTGCTCCTTTACAGCCAAAGGAAAGAGTCTCTGTGGTAACCCTGAGACAGACAAAGGAAGAGATGGTATGAATCAGGAGTGCTGCATCTGCCACCAAAACACAAAGAATTTTCAAGCATTGATGGAAAAGGAATCTTCTTGAGACATTGAAGGGAGCGGATAAGAAATTTCACAAACCTGTGACTGCACACCTACAGCTGTGCTCATGTTGGAATCAATGACAAAGAACTCTCCTGGAACGTGGGGGTGTTTCTCGAGAATAATTTCATATTGGAAGGGCCTCTACTGGAAAACAAACTTGTTTTTTTGCAAACACAGTGAAAACCTAGAATTAAATAGTAAAAATGTTACTGAGGGAGTTGTCCCTCTTTAAAAATTAGGGCTACACTACTGTTTTGTTTTGTAGCTTAAATGGTAAAGAATAATACAGTACACATGGCAAACGAGGTGACACTACGGCACATAACTCTGAAGCAAATTCTAAAGCAACACCATGTGCTAGTGCTCTCAGCGCTGACATGATGTAAGGGATCAAGTTTTATTTCCAAACCTCAAAGCTTCTCAAAGAAAATGTCTCATTCTCTCACAACTAAGTGAGTTCGTAATGGAAGTGTTTGGGCAAACTATCAGAGCTCTGATTTCCCTCCATGTTGGACGTCAGTAAATCTGTCAGGCTTCAGGCTAGGCTGGCCACTGGATGAATGGCAAATGTTCTCTACTAACCATTCTCCCTTCCCAAAGGGGAAGAGAAAGGGAACAAGGAAGCGAGATAGACTTATGGAGTGGAAAACTAAAATGGCTTTAATCAAAATAATCACAATAGAATGAGAAACATACAAATATATACAAAGGGAATACTGAACCCAACCCACTCAGGGCAACTGTCACTGTCACCACTGATGTTGTAGGCAGATGCTGAGGAAGACTCAGACTGGACTCAGATGGGAATCAGATGCAGGAGCTGGATTCTGGAACTGGAATTAAGAATGCAGGTATTGGGGCTGAAGGCAGAATGGATAGTGGTCCTCAGATGCTGGCCACTGAAGAAGACAGCTTGATGCTTGTGGTCCTTCAGTTTTACAGCAAATATGAAGTCAACGGAATGGAACACCCTGTTGGTCAGTGCAGGGTCATCTGTCCTGTCTGCTCCTCCCTGCAGGTGCAGCCTCTCACTTACTGCACCCAAACATGGAAAATGAGATGTAGCAGTGACCTTTGTTCTTACAAGAGCAATGTCTTTGTGCATCCTTCTTGGATGCCTTCATCACTGCCTTCTTGGCAGTGACTGCAAACACCCAGTGCTGTCACTTGTAAAAGCAGTCACTATCTGCACAAACACGGTGTTAACTGCAGGATGGGCAAGGACTTAGAAGGGACTAAAGCCACTGAATGAATTAGTTCTGTTCTGATCAAACCAGGACACACAGAGGGGGGTGAAGTCCCTGTGGTGCATGTAAGGAATATGTTGGGGAAAACTGTCTGGGTTACTTCTGCCTCAAGCCAAGGCGTTTATGGGGTTGCCTTTGCTCAAGGACCTGGGTGCACCTGGTGGATAATACAGGGGATAGGGAACTTAGATGTGCCTGAAGAAGATTTGATTTTGGGTGGAAATAGCCAGTATTTTGAGCTTTATGACACCAGTACAGTACCATGATGCATGATGTTTTATGACACTGCTTGTCACCATTTCTCTTTTTATTACAGTAAGAATCACCCAGAATAATAAAGAATAAACCTCAGCATCTAATGCCACAGTACCTCCCCCAAGATCAACACCTTCATCTCAGATCATGACCACGGACTGCACCAAATGCATCAGCTGCAGGGCACACCATCCTGCTGCACCCAACCTCACCTGTCTGACAGATGGAACCCATGAGTTTGCACTACACAAATGTAATTTACTTTTGGAGAAAAATAAATCACAGACCTGTGGGCTGATACCTGACTATGTAGATATGTACTGAGAGATGGGAAGGATAGTAGTGACTTGGGTATGACAGAAATGAGGCAGATGAGTAGAATGCTGTCCTGGTTTCACTGGAACAGAATCACAGGTCAGCCGTGGTCTGCAGGCCATTAGCAGTTTCCAGTCAGGAGTTGGCTCATGGATGTATCCCAGACCAGAAATATCAAGCTCGGTATAAAGGGGGAAGTTTGCTGAACAGAGATGGGCTTCCTGCTTGGGCTTCTGCTCTTCCTCCTCCTGCTTGTGAGGGCTGCTTTCCTGTTTGCTGTGATTACCATCCATTTGCTGGGCTGTGGATACCTTTGTATCCTTCACATTGGTGTTAGTTTGGTTATTTCATTAAATCTGTTTTAATTGTGTTCCATGGGTCTCCTTGCCTTTTCCTGATCCCTCTGTGTCATGTCCTCATTGATCAGAGAAAGAAAAGGGAGTAACTCAGGCTGGTGGATTTGTTTGGGTCAGATTAAGGAGTCATCACAGGGTGCCAGAGCAACTGCTGCGGTAGAGTCCCAGACACAGGCTAAATGCAGACAGCTGTTCATCTCCAGTCGCAATACTTAAAATGAACTGAGCACTTAGTCATGTAATTCAGATGCTGTGTGCTTTAAAATGAAATGGGACAGGTAAGATCTTTGTGACTGGCTGAGGGGTTTAAGCTAACACATCTTTCACGATCAGGGATAGACGAGGTCAGCAGCAGAATAATGTATCTGGTGGTCTAAGGAATTTTTATTTTCAAAGTAAAGCAGGAACTATTCCATCACACGGGACATACAAGCACACAGATTTAGAGACTATTTTACATGCTAGTATAAACCACAACAAGGCATTTTAGAACATGTGAACATTTAGAACATTTTAGAACACTAGAAAATAGTATTTTGGTTGTCAAAACCAGTCTCTCAGGCATTTCTTCTGCTGAACAGGAAAGCTCAAACACGTGCAGCGAGTTGACACATCTGTCTGTGGCACTGCAGGATGCTGAAAATGGTAGTGTTGCTTAAGGACCAGCATCTTCTCACAGCTATGTGTTTTCTGGACTCTCAATTACCAACTTCTGCGTGGAATACAGTTGGCCAATAGTAACCTGAAATCAAACCCAAAGATCAGAAAGCTGAAACCAGCAGGTAAACAGGTGATAAAGTCCATTTCACCAGAGAAATTATAAAAAAACCAAGAACTGAATAGTCCATACATTAGGCATTTTCATAATCACGTTTTTCTTTCCATAAACACTCTTTTTCTCATTAATACTGTTGTCAGCCTAGACTTTAAGAAAATTAACCAATACATCAAATACCTGCACATATAACATCTTGAAACGATGACACTGAGGAGCACCACCTAAAGGCTTACGAGTTACTACAGAGGAAAAGCTAACAGGCTGCGTGCTATGAAAAACAAAGAGCCTAATACAATGAAAAGTAAAAAGACATGCAGTCAGCAGATAGTTCTTATGCTTTTTGGATCAAAAGCCTAGGTACGCATTGCACGCTATGGTACAGTTTTCCGGTTCCTTTGGAACCCTAATCCGCCCTACAAATGGCGGAGAACAGTCAGACAGCTCAGCAGTAACATTTCACACAGCCTAGAGCCGACCCACTGTTCAGAAGATGGTATTTACACCGTATTTTTGTGCTTGCTGGTGCAATAAGGATATGATCAATGACAAAAATGCAACACTGATGCTTTGATTCCTTCTGGTCATTAGTGGGACGCCGTTGGAGCACTGCAGTGGGGTACACAGTTGGCAGTAGTCACACACTGCTCTTTACCGACCAGCTGAGATGTGGAAGGAAGACACTTCATGCAAACAGAGCAATGTAAGCAGAATCATAGAATCATCATGGCTGGAAGNTCGTTCCAGCACCTCAATGTCCCTCCTGTACTGTGGTGACCAAAACTGGACACAGTGCTCAAGGTGCGGTCTCACAAGAAGACAACATTGACTTTAAAAGGATGAAAATGTAAGTCTTAATTCTTAGTATCTGTTGGGCACTTTCTCCCCAAGGCCCGGGTACAGAGCAGGTCCGTGCCCTTTTCACAAAACACAGTTCACGTATTTGGTTACAGAACTAGGACAAAAAGACTAGATGGTTAATTACAACAGGCACAATATATCTAGTAGAATTTAATACTGCATGGACTGTGCCTGGCTGCAAGTGAGGCTCTCAAAGGAATTAAAAAAATTAGAGGAAAAAGTTTTTTTTCAGTGTTTTTCATTTACCATTTTTGAGGGCTAAAAAATCATGGCAGCTCTTAAATATAGATTTCTCATCTATACACACACTCACACGAAATGTAAATTATACTGCCCTGTAGAAAATGAATTATTTCATCTTGATAAACAGCCTTGTCTGAACCTTGTAACACACTGATTTTAATCTTGAATCATGCATTACTAGAGAGCATTTATGAGTCACTCTTAAAGGAACAGAAGTTCTCCTTGCCAGCAAATATTCCCCTCTTTGGTACTCTGAACTGAGTCAGTAACAGCATTAGGAACAGCTCTGACTGTTATTGAAATGACTCATGAAGTATGTTGCATACAGAGTATTTAAAACAAAGGCAATACTCAACTTTGACGTGTGTTACCACCAGAAATGTTAAGCTGTCAGCAAGTGTTACTTACCAAAGACAACTCGCTGCTCTGGGCTACGTGTCAGGCTACAGACGCCACTGCCTTACCACACGCCAAGCCACAGGACTTGATTTTTGAATCCTGTGTTTTAGAGCCCAAAGAATCTAATCCTTTCCTACACAGTGCAGCAAATGCAACGGGAGGTTCACAGGGATTATGAAAATGCTGAAACCCAAAGAGCATTTTTTAGTCTGGACCAGCTGGGGAGATGGATGAGGCTGAGTATGTGACTTCTCAGTCAGTCACATTCTGCTGGGGCAGACGGCCTTTAGGAGAAAGGTATGAGCTGCTGTTTTCTGCCCCTGTGCCAACAGGTGATCTGTCTACTGAGGTACCTCTTGTCTCAAACACAACACAATCACCAATGTGTGTGCTGAGCCATGTCCTGAGCAAACCACAGGCACGCACACGTTTCAGCGAGTGCACCAGAGCTCTGCTCTCTGCCTGCGCGGGGGCCACGCAGTGACGTTTTAAGCTGAACTTTGAAACAGACAGACTTTTTTTAACTATTAGCCTTTAGTTTCTAATGTTATGATCAAGCCTTTCCCATGCACTTCAGATGAAACAAACAGACTTTCCATTTATAGACGCTGAAAACTTCACATCTATAAAAACCCACTGCCTCAGCAGAAGACTGCAGCAGTATTTACACACTGACACTCATTAACCCCTGCAATCACAACAGCGGCCTCCTGATGTTACATCTACAGCAAGCAAGCATGGCTGTGGATCATTCTTCCAAATTAAAGACTCAAGTGGCTGTTTATTGTCTATTTTGTCATCATATGCATTTACAGTTTGTGCGCTGCACTGCATTTGCTTTTCTGGTGGGTGGCTGGAGAGTCAGGGCATTTTCACTCATCACAGGAAGCTCTTGTGGAAACAAGCTCCATCATTTGCTCAGCAAGTCTGTTACCTAGAACTTTATTTACCTCTGTGAAGTAACACATTTTAAATAAATTCTACAGGAAGGAACGTGCAATAAAAACCACTCTCTCATCAGAGAAGACAACAAATGGAAATATAAAGGCTGCTTTTCACATCTTACAGAATTATTCATACTTAAATTCTGCCTGCAAAGCATTACTTTAAAAATAAGTCTGATAACTCAAACCCTCCAAACTGCTAATTTGTCCTTGTCCAAAGATTCAGGACAAGTCTGTATGGTTCAGCTTTCTCTTGTGAACTTGAAACACTCACTCTTGCCTTCCACCTGAATCCAGGAGAAAATTCATGGTTTCAGAATGGGATTTATCAGCAGATAAAAGTGAGACAACAAACCAGGCAGAAGAAATTACTGAACAGTAAGCACTGTTCTGTCTGTCACCCAACCGTTCTTTTGCAAAGGCTGGGTTTTCTGTTCCTTGTGTGTTTTCTACAGCCATTGCTACGAAGCTTTGGAAAAGGAAAGAAGAATTAATTTATAGCTACATTTGTCTGGCTTTCACTGAATAGAAGGGTGTGAAGTAAAGTAAATCAGCTACTAGGAGAGAATTTATGCGACAGTCACTTCTTTTATTGATGAGACTTTATGTGGTTTTGTTAGCACCCTGTGTATGCGCTGTCTCTTGGCACACCTTTCACCCGTCAGAAACAGGACGACATTTTTCTTTAATGCTCTTGTTAATTTATCCTGTGGGTCTCCCTGAAGAGATACTCTCCAGTGGCAAGAGCAGAGATAACTACTCCAACAGTGATTATTGAACAAAATAATGTAGGCACATGCAATGCACTCAGGTGTTTGGATACGGTGATGTACATCAGTACGGGATTCTTAGTTTTATAGGCTGCTTGTTTCTCAGCTGAGAGAGCCCTTTTTATTTTAAATTACACAAACATGCTACTATGATTGCAGACAACACAGGCATGACAGACATGGCCTTTGCTCCAGATAGCTACACACTGGATACAGCTGGAACTAACCAGTAACAGTCCTCAACAGTGAAAGAAAAGCCAAATGGACACTAATGGTGCCACTTCTTCTATATTCTACAAGCCTCTTAGAGAAAAAAGGAGTGTGATGAGGAAAATGCCATCCTAAAAGTCTGCAGGGCCCAACAGTGGCTCGTATGGGCAGCAGTATCCTTCTGCACTGAGCAGATAACCTTATAAATGTGTCAGGCAGTGAGTCACATGAAAGCAAGCAGCGCCTGATTTTGGCTTCAACAGCCAGGTGAAGGTTTGATGAAACACATATCCAAGGGAGAAGCAGATATGCAGAGTTAAAACTGACTTGGTGTGATCTTTGTGCTTTTCAGCATCACAGCAATCTCCAGGCTCCCACCTCTCTCTTCCTACCTGTTTTCTTGCTAGAGTATGTTAGCATCTTGCTTGTTCTCTGTCATTTACATATATAACCCTCTGCCTCCAAAGAGCAGCTCAAGCCCCTGTGAAACCCAAGCTCTGAAGAAGCAAGTCTTCTAAAGGGTTACTCCCATGTGGGCAAAGGAAAGAGACTTTCCTTAGGCTGAGCACAATAACCACACACAAAAGAAAAATCGGAAAGGAACAGAAAACATGAGTACTTGAAAATACAGAGACAAAGACCTGGATAACATTGTGCTGAGTGTGGTATAACAGGTACTCTAGTAATGCTGAGACATTTGGTATGTAAATGCCCAAACCATTCACAGAGGACCCTATGTTTTGTAGCAACTACATAAGCAGAATTCATCAAAGCCAGCGGGAGTGCCTGCCTTACTTTTGTCAGTAGTATAATACAACAGCCACTGCCACAAAACACACATTCTGCACTACATCCAGGAAAATACTGTAATGTTTGTGTGTCACACATGCACCAGCCCCACTGTATGTTCAAAGGCTAAACTGGCACTGTAAATGGAAAACAGTTCACTCTTTAGTGTCCTCTTGGACACTGTGTGAGCTGTGAGAGACTTTTGGAATGCGACTGATGAAAATGTAGCCCTCATGGACAGCAATGCACAAAATCTGTATGAAATAATAAATACATTCACTAAGAAGAGAGAGAAAGCAGCTGTGCAGCACTACTCATCTTTTACACTGTGAACTACTGCAGCACTAAAACGAGCTGCCACTTTACATTCCACAACAGCCATAATTTAAAGACCAGCTTGTACAACATCTCAGTTTGAAGTCAGATGCTAGAAATGCAAGGCACCAAACAAAGCAGCTTCAGCCTTACTTCTCATGTCAACTGGGGAATGTGGCTGCTGGGAAGTGCTGCAGAACAGTTACACGAGGTTGTAGGTAACTGGCCTGTTTGTTGGTTAATGCGTCTCAGAAAATTATTTACTCACCTTTGCTACCCCCACCCTTTTCTAAATACAGCACACCATCACTTTCTACACTTATCTGCCCTTCTAGTTCCAGCAAACGTCTGCACAATTTCTAATTTTGTCTCAAACCTCTGGAATTTAGAGAAAGTTCCAGAAACAGAGGACAGCACATGGACTTCCTGTGTTTTTAATTAAGATGTACTAATCTAAACGATGATAATTTAAAGCTTCGAAGAGCTTGCACACTTTACCATATTTTTCAGTGAATGACACTTGCAGTAAGTGCAAGGCATCCAAGAATGTGCATTGGGAAAGGCTGAGTTTCGGGAACTCGGACATCGTGAGACAGCAGGTACCAAGGTACTAAGGAATGAAAATCAATGCTGGCTGACTAGTTCTGGGGTCTGTGAGCAAGAAACACGCTAGAAGATACCAGAGCTCACCCAAATAAAATGCTGTTCAAGCCCAGGACTGGAAGAACAGCCGAAGTTGATGATTCTTCAATGAAGAAAATACTGCCAGTACAGCAGCACGTGGCAGCTCAGCGTGCTCTAGAAAATGTGTTTGGTGTGGAGTACACAAAACCTTAGTCACCTGCTGCCTTTGAAAGCAGCAGCTATTCTGATCCCCGCGGGGCCAGCGCTCGCTGCCTTTTGAAGTTCATACCTGGAGTTCATACGTGGCACAACAGTGACCCATCGCTACGCTCCCTCTCTGGTTTGTATAAGTAGGGAATGCTCACAGCATCCGCAGCTCCAAAGCACACCTGCACGGGCTCACAGCAGTAACTCCCTGACACGAACGGTACACGAGTACATGGCATGTGTTGTGCTCGAGGCTGCTCTGGAGGAACCTGAGAGGACACTGCTCCTTGCAGGATCCTGCCCCATCTTTTGCATAAAGCACACACAAGTAGCAGAACTAGTGACAGGTATCATTAGTCTCAGAGGTCAGGTCTTCCTGAATAAGAGAATTAACTGTAAGTAGTAGGAAAGCTGCAGTAAGTAGAACAGGTTACCACTGTCCCCTGCTGCAGAAAAATTCACCTAATAAGGAAAATATTTTTCCTTTTCAGCAGAACATGCCTTGTACACATCTGGTGAGGCCATGCAGTATTTAACAAAACAGACCTCGATCCGTGGGTTTTATATTCTAAATGTTATCCAAAACACCAAAGGTAAGGGGGAAAGTTTGGTTGACTCAGAATTATAACACAGAATTACAGTGCTGCTGCTTTGTTAACAGTCTGAGCCACGAGTACAGTTTTTAAAAAATCATTCTGATCTCTCACTGAAGCTGTATTTTGGGAGGTGAAAGACACAGTGAGCTGCTGAGTTTTTACAGGAATGAATGTTAGCTCCAGTTTAATTACCTGGTAGCAATACATCTGCTTCCAGACTCCACAGCATTCTTACCAATATTCCTTGTACTGGGTGCAGGACAGCACCACAAACACTTCACTTTGTAAAATGAAAAGCACTGCCAAGGGCTTTAATCCCATTTAAAAGTAATAAACATTTCAGCATTTTGGAAAAAAGAGGTCAATCTTGTAACACAGATGCTTTTCCAAGCTGTAACACACAGATAAACTCCTTTATTTCCTGTCCTTGAAGAAGGCTAAAATTAAGGATTACATTTAATTTTATACAAGGAACAATTTACTGTAGGTTCCAGTACCCCTCCACTGATCAGTCACAGTGTGCAGAGACCAGCATCTAAGAGAAAGGTACCAAAATCACATTCTCTTAGATACTGGTTTTGCCATTAAGAGGAACAAGGTCAAAATACAGTTGAGGTGTCTATCCTGTGATATGGTGTTACCTTACCACACCTCTCAGCCACTGTTACAGGCTGAGCTTTTCTCCAGGCACAAAGCACAGAATGAAACTTCAAAGAGCAGAAATAACTAACTGAATTTATCTTCAGACTATATAACAATCTTTCCAAAGAGAAATCCTGTTTCAGATGTTTTGATTCAATCTGTATCTCTGCCAAGAAGGAAAGGCCCATCTATGCAAAAGGGCGTATCCAGTCCCTGTTGGAGTGTTTAGCTGATCTGTACGTGTGTAAGGAAAGGATAACAATTTTTTCCTTCTGCATTAAAAAGACTTCCTTTTTTGGCAAAGTTCTACAAGATTACTACACTACAGTCATCTGTTCCTGATAGAACTACAAAGACAATTTCCTTGTTTGTCTAGCTTTCTCCAGTAGAGGATATCCAAGGATTCATTTTTCCTTGCTCAGCCATTGTTTTTGGATCAGTATCTCCGAATCCCACACTAGAAAGTGACCCAAGCCCCAAAGATTTTCTTTCCTTGTTTTCCCCTCACTTTTCTCAGAGTTCCAGTGTCCAGTGAAAGCCATTCAAAATACATAGCATCCCTGTTCTCACATCCCCAGGACAGCCCTTTAGCTCTTGGGAACTGAAGATATCAACATTTACAATTTATAAAGAAATGTTATAAATAAATTATAAAGTAATTTATAAATAAATTGTCACTAAGTACAGTGTTGCATGGACTGTCTACACACTTCAAATACCCGAGTAGAGAACAGCTGAGCAGAAAGGACATCAGTGATTTAGGAGTAAGGATGGATTTGTGGAATTTCAGTCGAGGTTTTTTGAGTTGTCAGCTGCCATCCACTGCATCTGAGATCGATTCTCTGGCCCAGCTGAGTTTCCAGACCAACACACCAGTCAAAAAAATGTGACTCTGATCTACTTTATTAAGCAGCCCCCACAAAGCCACACATACAGTGAATCGCTGTGATCCTCTAGAAGAGACTTCAGGTGAAGGTGGGTGGACTTGTGCGTCCTACAGCCTGTCCTTCAGGGCGGAAATTGCCATCCCTGCCTCTCAGCACTGAGGCAAACGCCTCCTGCAGCACCATGCTGAACCCAACCCAAGTCCTCATACTTCAACCCATCCAAGTTTAGGTTGGAGTCACCCTCCAGCTAGTGCCCAGTTAGATCTATGCACAAGTGAGTTAACTACCCAGTCTCCTCAGCCCAGCCCTTTTCACAAACACTAAGAAGAATTAATGAGAAAGTAAATAATTATTTGCATACCCTCCAGCTTTTGAGCAGGAGGGATCTGTGTTTGTGTGAATATAGGCTAAAGCTTACATTAACTTGTTTAATTGCAATAAACTATAGCAGCACTTCTGAATGTTTTTTTGGCAAGGATAAATGGCTGGGTTTAGCACAGCTGCTAAGAGCTAATTCTGTACAAAGAGTTCTTCTCAGTCGTGTGGGTGGCAAAACACTTCCAGCAACTGGCTTAATTAGTTCTTCCTTCTTTGCAAGAGCACAGGACAGTTTACAGACATTAAAACCCCAGACACTGTAGCAGAAGGTGTGGTATACAATCATCCTGTTTGCCCCTCTGGTTTTGCCAATTCTCCCTTATTTAATGTCACACTAAACGGAGGCTTGCCCTCGTATTTCCCAGCACAGATAACAATTAGGCTTGAGAGATTAGCTCTTAGTCCAAATATAGGCAGAGAGCAACGTCTGTTCTGCACAGGATGGAGTGGAGCATTCCTTAGACACAACACCCTGGCCAAAAGCACACAGCACAGCAACAGGAGCGTCACAGAGGGCTTTCTCCTCCACACAGCGACCATACAGCTTGTGGGTGGCTTCTTTAGCAGAGATGGGAAGCTCAAGCTGCTAACAAGACCCCGGTGCAGTCTCTGACACCGATAATTTCTGCGACAAAAAGCAACACGGGTGCCAAGTGCAATCATTTCAGCTTCACTGCTCCTAGCACACAGCACATCAGCTGCACCGCAATAACCCAGCGCCACAAACAAGTGCCACCTTTAACACACTGGAGCCTTCCTCTCCATCTGAGCCAGCCAAAAGCACTCTCCTGCCTGCGCACACGTGCACACGCAAACGCTCAGCTGTCAGCAGGACCGAGCTCTACCAGACAGAAACTCGGCTTGCAAGATGCACTTGACCTTCTGAATGTCAGTGAGACAGAGGCGAAGGGCCAGGAAGGGCCCGTATGTTTGTATTTCTTTACCTTCATCACAGGCCAGTTAGGAAACAGATGGATTCTCTCTTTTCTAGTAATGACTCTAGAGGTTTTTTTTCCTGACAATAACTCTGGAGCTTTACTGGAGTAAGTTGCCAATGTATTTAAAACCAGCCCAAAGCATTACAAGCCGTTCATTACCAATGTCTCTCTCCTAACTAGACTGAAGAATTAGACTAGAATGAAAAATTTCTGTAGGAAAACTGAACATGCGGAAAAAACCAAATTAAAAAGGAAGGGGTATTTTATGAAGACAAGCAAAACAAGCAATTAATGAGGAAACGCTCCAAGCATTGTCAAGAAAAAGCAGGTGGTTAAACTGTAAACAGAGTTCACTCACATCTACAGCTCCTGGTGTTGTGAGGTTTTTAAAAATTATTTTTATGTTTGCCCATTTGCTTCCTTTGGCAGCCAGTGGAAATCAGAGGGTCATTCCCATAGATACTATCAGACAGCCAGATTAAAAACACGAACCAATCAAAACTCCTTCTAACTGCTCATTTATGGAATGAGCAGCCAGATACTAAAAGTAGTATTTTCTCATATACACCTCTCCATAGCAGCAGTTAGAAAGCCTTGGGAGTGTTGGTCTTCCGAAGGTTGTTGATGGATTTTGAAAAAACAAAAAAGCACCATTTAAGGGAAATACACTGAATCTGGAAATTTGCCAGTGAAGAATTCTGTCAGAAATAATTTCTAATACAATACTTTTCAGGAGTTGTGGCTTGACAACTCACGGATTTCTTAATTCTATTTCCATTTACCTGTATAAAAACACTGAAACAAAAAGGGAAACTGACTGACTGTCCCTTCCAATCCCTAATGATTCTATGACAAGACAAAAAACGGTGAAGCCACTGGCACAAAGCTATGAGGAGCATGAAAGGAAAGCAGAGATTCCTCTATTACCTTTTGGTAGTAATCTTGGAGTAACTTTTAACAAAAGGAAAGTAAGAGCAGCTGGCAAACAATATGATTATTTAATAATGTACAATGTCTTTCCACATACACAGGATCACAGATTCGTTAAGATTGGAAGAGACCTCCAAGATCATTCAGTTCAACTGTTAACCCATCCCCACCTTGCCTAAAAACCCTGTTTCCCAGGGCAACATCTACATGGTTTTTGAACCCCTCCAGGGATGGTTACTCCACCTCCACCCTGGGCCGCCTGTTCCAACCCCTGACCAAGATGTCAGGGAAGACATTTTTCCTGATGTCTAATCTAAACCTCCCCGGCACAACTTGAGGCAACTTCCTCTTGTCCTGCTGCCAGTGACCTGGGAGAAGAGACTGACCCCCACCTCTCTACAACCTCATTTTAGGTGGCTGTAAAGAGCTCCTCCCCAGACCAAAAACCGCCCAGTTCTCTCAGCTGCTCCTCATTAGACCTGTCCTCCAGGCCCTTCACCAGCCTCACTGAAGTCCATACACGCTCAAAGAAGACCTTGCATATTCCCTGCCAGCTTGTTTATTTTGCTATTTAAAAACATGGCAGAAACCCTACATCTCTGCCTGTGTGCAAAAGGAAAACCCCTTTGGGCAACAAAACCACCACCAGAGCAACGTGAGCCAGCAGATGGCATTGTGGCACTTCAGAAGCCCTTCCAGACGCTTTCACCTGAAAAACCTGCAAACCTAAGCGCTGTGTTTAACCACTCATTGCTTAACCAACGCAGTATTTTGCTCCTGCTCCGTGCTACACACACCCAAGTGAGCAAACGGAGCCGCGCGGGGTAGCTGCACTGTCGTGCTGGCCCTGAAACAGGTCCCTGTTCTGGTTTCCAAATCCAATTAGCTCTGAACAGTAGCTTGACATTGCTAGATTTGAAATGATGAGCTCATTGATTACTAATTCCCCATAAGCCATGGGCATCAAGGCGACACTGGAAAGGATGTGATGAGCGAAGAAACATTTCCTAAAAAGTAGTAATATCTTACAATCAAGGCAGATGATCCCATTCCTGCCATAGAGAAACTAACTGTGGGATATTAGACCTTAAATCACATTCCTGGGTGACCTAATCTAGGGGATTCTGCTCTGGCAGGGATGTTGGACTAGATGATGATCTTCTGAGGTCCCTTCCAAACCCCAACATTCAGTGATTCTGTGAAAAAAATAAATTTATGGAGTATTTTATGAATACTGTTATTTTTTTTAAATTAACCTGCTAATATGCTGTTGCAGCTAGGGATGAGAAGACTAACCATCCACCAGTTTCTTACACAACACAGCAGCTCTCTGTACTGATGAAAACACAAATACTTCAATTAGCTTTGAAGAACTCAATATACAGAAAATGTCAGGAATTTGCTTTAAGAATTACATGACTATGAGCCAGCAGTGTGCCCAGGTGGCCAAGAAAGCCAAAGGCATCCTCGCCTGTATTAGAAATAGTGTGGCCAGCAGGAGTAGAGAGGTTATTGTCCCCCTGCATTCAGCACTGGTGAGGCCACACCTTGAGTACTGAGTTTGGTTTTGGACACCTCAATACAAGAGAGATGTGGAGGTGCTGGAGCAGGTGCAGAGGAGGGCAACTCGGCTGGTGAAGGGCCTGGAGAATAAATCTTATTAGGAAAGACTGAAAGAGCTGGGGCTCTTTAGTTTGAAGAAGAGGAGGTTGAGAGGACACCTCATCACTTTCTCCTAGTACTTGAAAGGACGTTGTGGAAAGGTTGGTGCTGGTCTCTTCTCACAAGCAATTAATGATAGAACAAGAGGGAATTTATTCAAGCTACCCCAGGTTAGCTTAACATTAGGAAAACCTTTTTCACAGAAAGGGTGGTCAGGCACTGGAATGGGTTTCCCAGGGAGGTGGTTGAGTCACCATCCCTGGATGTGTTTAAAGATCAGTTGGATGAGGTGTTGAGGGATGTGGTTTAGGGGTGAACTTGCAAGGTAGGGTAGATGGTTGGACTCGATGATCCCGGGGTCTTTTCCAACCACAGTGATTCTGTGATTCATTGTGATAGTCTACAGTCTACGATGAAGAGGCAGGCAACTCCGACTGGACAGGTTCCTGTGTGACTTGGTTTAGGTGATCCTGCTGTTGCAGGCGGATTGGACTAGATGATCTTTCGAGTCCCTTCCAATCCGTAATGATTCTATGATTCTATGATAACTCAGGAAGAGAACAAGGTTGTTGCAAGGCTACACAGGGAGAAAATTAATAAAGGCCAAAGCTCAACTATAACCGAAAAAACATGTGGTTGTGTCACACATGTTCATTGCTCATAACAAAATCAGAGCCAGAAAAAAAAGCAGCTGCCCTTACTTACACAGATCTAGGGAAGATCTGTGGAAGAATTCACAGGGTCTCTGAAGTTTTCCCCTGTTGTTCCGCTGCTTTTAGGACTGGTAACTGTTTATGAAAGCAACTTTCTAAACCACACAGCATCTGGACCAGGCAGAGAACTCAGTGTTATGGTTCCCTCAGGTTCAAGGCACCTCACTGACAACATCTGTCCAGAAGGAGAAACAGATGGCCAACTTCTCCCAACTTTTCTGACCACCTGACCTGAGGTTCCTCACACCAGACATTTGGGCAGACTTAGAACAGGTTGATACAATCCTTTGGGTGAGAATTAATTATATGACAATACTAAATGCTGGGATTAATCACTGTGGCTTTCGACGCACTGTCACTAAAAACAGACTGACAGAGGCTGCATTATCCACAAGATAGTACATTAGCTAATTTGCTGTACAGTTCCAGAGCTAATTGACAACTCCTTACCATTTCACAAGCTGCGCGAGAAATTTTCCAGGCACTCCAGTACTGGCCAACAGCAAATCCATTCATTTACCACTCACGAGCAAAACAAAAAGCTCTCAACTCAGCAAGAATTATGTTTCTTAAAAAAAACAAAAACCAAACTGAGAATTTGGATCCTGGTGCACAGGATCTGTACAAATCAGCACCTATAGACTGGTATTTCTGACTGTGTTGGAAGCTCAACCCAATCACCAGTCATACTAAAATATAGACAAAGAAGTCGAGTTGACCAATCGGGTATTTATTGGAAGTGCAAGCATGCAAAGAAAATGCCTTTAATAAGCTAGCATTTTCTAGTCTTGACTTTTGAGCATGACTATTCTTCCTGCCATAAACTCATTCTGTAACGGTGTAGTTATAGAAAAACTATTTCAGGTGACATTTGAACGATGTTCCTAAGCCTAGTAGGCTTTTGTGGTTGTGTCTGTATTTATGGTGGTTGTAACTTCTGAAGCTACTTTGACAGCAGAGTGAAGACATTAAGTTCTCAGAAGTTCCTACAGATTCCCAGCAACCACCTAGAGGACAAAACCAAATGAATAGCTTCTCTGGAGGAAAAGCCATGTGCAGTGCAAGTTTCTCAGTTCAGACCTCAAAGAATCCATTTCTGAGAAGCAAGCTGTAAATGTTTCAACTACAGGGTTAGTTTACACAGAACCTTTTAAGTGATGAGAGAAGCACAATGATTGAGCCATAAGACCCAACAGCACAGAAAAGCGTATTTCCTGAATTCACATGTCCACAAACTGTCTTATTGCAAGCTGAGGTCACTTCTTTCCTGCTAAGAGACACTGTGGCTTGTCTTATGGGGTGGCCTGTCCATCTGTCTCCAGTTGACACAGAAACCCTCTAACACATGTCAATTAGAAGCAGTCACCACAAGAGCTTGTCCCAGCTGATGTTAATGGATTTAAACTCAAGACTACTTGAGTCACAGAGTGAAATACTGAATTGTTACAGGACAGTGGAAGAAACAGACCAAAACTTGCTCTAACTGCTGCAGCCTGCTGGGGCTAATGTTAAAAACCTCCCCATGACAACTGAAGTAGTTAATCATTTAGACACAAGAATGATAAATACTCTGCTGTCACCAAAACCCACTTATGATTTGAACTTTTGATTAGGTGATGACAACACACTCAACACTATAGGGAGAAACTTTTTCAGGAAATACAGTGAAAACACATTTATAAGTTTCTGGGGCTCATATGATATTTGACATAATTTCTCCCTTCTCCTTTCATTATGAAGGCAATGAAGATCAAACAATAACTGTGTTGTGTGCTGTATGTTAAGTCACAGTCCAGTTAAAAAAAGCACAGAGCAAAAGAGGCTGCAGACGTAATGTCTGCCTTGGCTCGTGTGAGATTAATGAGGTCTCCACCTTGTGTTTTTATACCTGAGAAGTGAATGAACATAATTCCCCTCTTTGCCTTACTCTACTTTTTATAAAAAAAAGTCACAGTCCCTGCACATGATACAGCTCTCAAGTAGCCCTGCCAAAAAAGGTCTCACTCTTACATAGAGCATCTTGAGCACTTTGTTCATGCAAGAGCCCAAACCCGGAGGAAAGCCAAGTCAGGTCACGCTGGACCTGACAGTGTGTGTTTTTGAGGATGGGTTTCTAAGGAAAAGTCATTTGGATGTCAAATAAAACAGTGATATTCAGCAGTGTCCAGTGTCCCCCCTGCAACCAGCAGTTCCATGGTACGGGAAGTTATTTCTAAAAGTGACAGCAAACCATCACTTGCAGGCCATGGCTTCTGTAAACAAATAGAACAAAACTCAAAGCAGCCATTAGTCAATGTCAGATAAGAAGAGACAGTCTCTTGGAGGCCAAAAAGTTACTGGCAAAAAGTGCCAATAAATTAAGAATGATCCCTCGTTTTCATATGAGACAGCAGCTTTCCATCTATTACAAAACCCAGTAAGCCCCCTTAAAATCAGACACCTTCTACTGCTGAGTTAAACAATGGGAAAGAAAATGCTATCTGTGAGTGCCCAGAATGTTAACTCACTGCATGTGTTTTTGCATTCATAAATGACCATCTTTGCACTGCTCAATGCTGAGAACATAAATTTTTACTGAATGCATTTTGCTTCTGCTGTAAAAACATAAGGAGGGAAAAAGTCTGTGGAGTAGAGATTTGGCCTCTTTGTGCCAATGTCAGTCAATATTAGCACGTAAGTTTTTAATGACTCACTATACTGTTTGATTACCCACTCTCCAAAAACATCCTAATTAGAAGAAATATTGATTTTACAATGTTCAGTCCTACCAGCTTAAGAAATATGAGCAGATAAAACTAGTCCTGAATAATTTAAAATTAAACTGATATAGTAATAAAATTGTAATAAAGGAGAAATTGCCTCCTGCATATAAATTAAGTTGCTGAAGATAATCTTTTAAATAATTTTAGTCTGAAATCTGCTGAGGAAACACTTCTGGACTGCTGCCTCATCAAGCAAGTCACCAAGAGCTCCTGGACAGGATGCGATTGCACTGTTGCCTCAACATACAGTATCTTGAACAGGATTCAAAGTATTCTCCCCAAAGCATATTAAGAGTCACAGCACACAGCAAATGGTGCCAAAGGTCCAGCTCAAATAAAAGCTGAAAAGCTTTGCCTATCAAGGGGAAAAGCAGCCTGGTCCAACTTCAAGTTTGCAAAAAGAATGGCTAAGTCCTTCCTCATTCAGCACACACACAAAACTTTTGTCAACAAGTTTTTACAGATTTCTATCTAATAAAAACCAAACTTTCTTCTTTTTCATAGGAATAAGAAATTCTGAGAATCTTTTCAGTCTTAGAATCCACAGCACAGATAAAGTCAATACCTCAATACCTCAGCCTTCTCCATATCCTGGCTGACCTTATGGGGGGGAATCCATATTTTTCCTGTTTTCAGCAATATTCCTACAAAAGCTTTTCTTGTTGCCCTTGATGTTCCTGGTCAGATTTAATCCTATGTGGGCATGAGTTTCCCTAACCTGATCCCTGGCTTCAGACAATGTCTCTATCCTGGAACAGGCTGCCCAGGGAGGTGGTGGAGTCTCCTTCACCGGAGACGTTTAAAACCTGCCTGGCCATGTTCCTGTGTGACTTGGTCTAGGTGATGCTGCTGTGTCAGGGGGATTGGACTAGATGATCTTTCGAGGTCCCTTCCAATCCCCTCCTCTTCTGCCCTGCCTGCTACCCCTTCAATTCCAACACTCCAGTCACAGGAGTCATCCCACCATTTCTCTAATGCAAAGGTCACAGCCCTGCAGGCACCACACAAACATCTCTAACTTCTCACTTGTTGCCTCTGCTGGGTGTGCTGGCACAGAGGCATCTGAGTTGGGCTCCTAATGAAGTGTCTGGTCAGCACTCACAGAAAAGGAAGCAGCAAATGGTTTTTAAGTAAAAAGAACACATTTTAATCTGTTTTTCCTTGAAAGTAAATGCATCTTTGAGGAGAGCTAAAGTGCATGTCTTAGCTTTAAAAAAGTTCTTATGTAAATAACCAAAGTAAAGAACTAAATCCTGGCTAATATTTGACAGCTGCTGCCTTATGGAAACTCCAAGGGCTGCAAAGACAGGGGCAGGATGATTAAATGGTACATCAGTGTGTCAGCTGCTGGAAAGATTAAAAACCAGCAGCCTCTATAACAGCAACAACAAAAAGAGAACAACAGGACCACAGTGAGTGGTGGCACCAGCAGAAATGCATATGTAAAGTGGCTTTCGGTCCTGTTTCAGCATCTAACCAGTAACTTAAGCATCCTGACGTGTGGAAGACAGTGAGACCTCGGTTCAGCCCATTTAGAAAGAACAGCAGGATACAGTTTGTTAAAGAGATTTCTGGTACCACTAGTGCAAGCCACCGATTTCAAGCGCTGGTTGCCAAGGCATCTTCCCTCCCCACTGCACCCAGTGCTGCCGGGAGGGAGCTGATGCAGAGCAGCCCCACGCCTGCCACTCCCAATACTGAAGGTTATCAGATGGCACTGTGGGTGTGCTGACATGTCCCAAACACGTGTGATGAGCTTCACACAAACTGTGACACAGTCAGGCAGAGCATACATTGGCACATCTCACTGCCACCTGTAAGCACCAAAACTCCAGAACAGACTCCTTTGCTTCTCCTGAAACATGCATCACAAGCACGGTGAAAACCAACCAGGGGAGCAGGCTGCAGAAAGTACTGAAACCTTCCCGTGAGTGTACACACATGAGAGATAGCATAAGGAAGTCCCCTTAGAGCTGTCCATGCCCCTTCAGTTCCAGCTATCTAAGACCCAACTGAAAAGGAAAACGGAGAGGCACTGCTAGTATAAGCACAACCCTAAGCGTATCTACCCTAAAAAAAGTTTAATGAGGAGCTATATGATCCATGCTAAGTCTCTCTCTGTTGTCAACAACAGGCAACTGTAAGAATGGCTGCCAGGAAGCAGCTGATTTTTGGAATTTGGGTGATAGCTCTATGCTACACTGCCCTTCAGATGGCTTCCTACAGATGGTGGCTAGAGTTGGGCTCGACACTAGCAGCTCAAGATGTTTCAAAGTTTTCCTTCAGATTGTTTTAGCTTTCGGGATGTTTTTGCTTCCTCTCCTTTCACTGACTTTATTATGCAGGTCAATAATGAAAATAAAATCTACTGGAATTTGCTTCTGTATGTGAATGGTACCTTCAAAGTTCATCTGGGACCAGGCAACAGACCTTAAGGCTGCCAATACAAGTTCCTAAATGCTCTGTTTGGATGGATGCAGCATGCTGCTTGCACTGATCTCTAGCTATTTACCAGAAAAAAAACTTGATTTATGTTCCTTAATTAGTAGAATTTATGGAGAAATTAATACATAGGACAGGAAGATGCATGGGCTTAATTAATAAGGCAGCAAATAATGCAAACAGCAATAAAATGTTACCTACTTAAAAATAACTAATGCATTCAAGTAGACAAAGCAGCTTTCAGGTCATAATCAGAGCAACTGTTAGAACCAAAATGCAGGGGGTACTGAGTCCCACATGTTACTACAGCTTCTAACCCTCCTCTTTTCAGCACTGACCTTGTTTCTGCTATAACACTTGAGTATTTACATGAAAAAGCAAAAGATTTTTCAGCCTTCAGCTCTGATTGACATTGAGAAGAACGTCGGCAACACTCACAAACTACTTCTAGTTCCTATTACTCAGATCCATGCTGCTGTCTCTCAGGATACACAGGGTAAACTGATAAAATTTGAGGGAAGTGAATCAGAGGACCAAGCAGCTCAAAGTGAAGGGGACATGTTACTATTGTGTCAAAAAATTTCATAACGAATTACAACCTTACTCATAAAATCATTAAGTGTGGACAAGACCTCCAAGATCATCTAGTCCAACCATCAACCCAACTCCTCCCTGCCCAATCAACTCTGTTCCCTAAGGCCACGTCTACTTGTTTTTGAACCCTTTCAGGAACGGTGACTTCCCTTTCCCCGGGCAGCCTGTTCCAATCCCTGACCACTCTTTCAGTGAAGAAATTTTTCCTGACATCCCATCTAAACCTCCCCTGGCACAACTGGAGGTCGATTCCTCTCATTCAATCTCGAGTGACTTGGGAGAAGAGACAGACCCCCCACCTCCCTAGAACCAACTTTCAAGTAGTTGTGAATAGCAATAAGGTCTCCCCTCAGCCTCCTTTTCTGCAGGCTAAACAACCCCAGTTCCCTCAGCCACTTCCCATCAGATCTGTCCTCCTGACCCTTCACTGGCTTTGTTGTTCTTTTTAGTCACGCTCCAGAACTAAAATGTCTTTCTTGTATTGCCCAAAACTGAGCCCAGTACTTGAGAAGTGGCCTTGCTAGTGCCCAGCAGAGGGGGACCTCAGTCAGCTGGCCATAGTACTTCTGATGCTGGCCCATCTTGGCCAGCTGGGCACACTGCTGGGTCCTGTTCAGCCACTGTCTGAGATGAAAAGTAAAACTACGGAAGAGAATTCGTTCTGTTCTCATGAAAATCAGGGCACGTGCAATCATTTATTAAAAAAGACAGAGGTGTGGAAACAAAAGGAAGGCCATAACGAATCTGTCTCCACTGGTAGGTTGCATCAGTGTTACCTCTTTTCCCTCCTTCATCTCAACTTTTCCTCTTCTTACTAAGCAGCAGACAGGTTTCTAGCCTTTGCCCATGTCCTCGCTTTCTGACAAAGTGCCTTAATTTTTACAAGTGGTTCATGACTGGGAACTCAGCCTCTGTGCAATAAGGACACCCAACCTTGCTCTCTTTGGCAAAGCGTAACTTAATTTATAACTTCTACCTTTTACATTACATATGACAAATGCTGGTGCCCCGACATCTAGCAGCATTTTATTATGTAGAACTGAACACAGTTCACTGTGTAGAACCACAGAATCACAGAACATTAGGGACTGGAAGGGACCTCAACAGATCATTTAGTCAAATCCCCTGGCAACAGCAGCATCACTTAGATCAAGTTGCACAGAAACATTTCCAGGTGGGTTTTAAACATCCCCAGTGAAGGAGACTCCACAACTCCCTGGGCAGCCCCTTCCAGTGCTCCATCACCCTCACTGCAAAGAAGTTCCTTCTCATATTGATGTGGAACCCCCTATGTTCCAGCTTATACTCATTGCCCCTTGTCCTACCATTGGGTGCCACTGAGCAGAGCCTGGCTCCATCCTCCTGACACCTGCCCTTTCCATATTTATCAACATTAATGGGGTCACAGCAATGTACTAACAATAATGTCATATTGACAGATGTGCTAATCTCCTTAACCTTTGTAGAGGAAATGCCATGGTTCTGACTCTGTTACATCCCCTCACCTTTGTGACCTTCCTGACTGTAGTGGTGTAAAGTAAAAATATCTGTACAAGTTCTCCGCTGCTCACATAAACTAAGATGCAAAAGAGCATCACCAACCTATTTCTTATATATGTTAACTGAGTAGCATAATGTTACATTTAACAGGTGATTTTTAACAGACAGCTCAAATTCCGTTGTTTTGCTGCTGCATTTTCTGAGTGTGCACAAAAGAATCTGGAAACAATGCCCCCAAACAAAGCAATAAAGCTCAGAACTACACAGCCAGCAAAGATTTCTAATTCAGCATGGAAGGAGAAGCATGAAGCAACTAAACAACTTTATTCACAAATTAGAGCAGATCTCGGGCTGCTCTAAATAAAAATTTTTGCAATACCAGTAGCCTTTCAGAACCTGCTTGCTTGCCAAAGCAAATATTTTGGTTTTGTTGAACTTGCTAGGCAACCCCCCAACACAAACTGTATGGCAAAACCACTCCTCAGCAATGTAAGGACTGGAATGTTTATTAAAAACATTGTAATCCACAAAAATAAATTCAAACTCAATCTATGAACTTGGTTTCATGTATTAAACAGCACAACCTCTCATAGAATCATAGAATCATTAGGGATTGGAAGGGACCTTGAAAGATCATCTAGTCCAATCCCCTGACACAGCAGGACCACCTAGACCAAGTCACACAGGAACACATCCAGGCGGGTCTTAAACGTCTCCAGTGAAGGAGACTCCACAACCCCCCTGGGCAGCCTGTTCCAGTGCTCTGTCACCCTCACTGGGAAGAAGTTCCTTCTCAGGTTGATGTGGAACCTTCTATATTCTAGCTTACAACCATTGCCCCATGTCCTATCAATAGGTGACAGTGAGAAGAGCCTGGCTCCATTCTCCTGACACCCACCCTTCAAATATTTATAGACATTAATGAGGTCACCCCTCAGTCTCCTCTTTTCCAAGATCAAGAGACCCAGCTCCCTCACCCTTTCCTCGTAAGGGAGCTGTTCCACCACCTTCATCATCCTCGTTGCCCTACGCTGGACTCTCTCCAGTAGCTCCACATCCCTCTTGAACCGAGGAGCCCACAACTGGACACAACACTCCAGATGTGGTCTCATCAGGGCAGAGTAGAAGAGGAAGCCCTCATCAGGGCAGGGAGAAGAACCCCTCTTGATCTAAAAGAGGTTTTCATATGAGAGAAGAGGTGGTGGTGCGTGGGTGTCTCATACATGTTACTGCTAAGACGTGACCTTCTGAGTCCCCGCTGACTAAAATGAACAGGCTTCATTTTGAGCATGTTTGGATGCACTCACACCCAGAATCACTGGTTGGAAAAGACCTCTAGGATCATCGAGTCCAACCGCCTACCCTAGCTCACCCCTAAACCACATCCCTCAACACCTCATCCAAATGATCTCTAAACACATCCAGGGATGGCAACTCAACCATCTCCCTGGGAAGCCTATTCCAGTGTCTGACTCTGCACTGTGTTCCACTGCTCTGTCACAGAATCAGCAGTGGAACTTAGAAGCATTATGAGGTATTTTCTTATGATAATATACAGGTTACATTAAGACATGAATTGTGACTCTGTGACTCCTTTTCAGATGTGCTTAACATCATGCAGGCCAAAATGACTACACTTTTCCATCTGCGACACCAGAAATTAGAACAGATATTTATCTACCACTGTAGCCTCTAGAAAACAGATGGTAGTGTGGAAGAGGAACTGTTGCTAAGGTCTTGTAGGGACAACCTACATAACATTACATTCCAGGTCCCATTACTCTTGAATACCTAGTCAATACTTACTGAAAAAATTGTTCTTGCATAACAGTTGTTATTCTTTAAGATCCATCAAGATAACATCCTGTTCTCCTCTGAATCCATGTTTGACTCTGTTTTATCAAGTAGAGGGAAGAGGGAGCTTTTATGTGACTGAGCAAAGAATTGTTATCGTTTTCTCCCCATGGCTGGATGTGATGGTCAGTGGTACTTATTCAGCAATAAGCACCTTTCTGAAATGAACAGAATTCATAAGGACTGGCGCTCGAGTGTGCTGACACTGAACCTCACTCACTCTTGAGACATGCAAATGAAATAGGAGGATTTCTACCATACACAAACCCAGAAGCAATACTCCTTATCATTAATAATGGAAGACAGGACAACCATGCTTGCCTTTTGGGGCTGATTTCTAGGAGTTTTGGTGCTGAGTCATTGAATCATACACAAAATCAATAACAAAATGGCCAGTACTATCTTCGTGGGTAAAACTTTGCTCTTACAAAGGCAAAAACCTTGTTTAGGTGAATTGTTATTTGCTGGGCTCTGATTCACGTTGTCAGTGGAAACCCATCGTGGTAGAAGTGCTCTGAATTACATTCTCATCCTTGGAAGGATGACAGAAGAAACGCACAGACAGATTGGTTCTTGAACACCTGACGTTTCTGACCAAGAATTACATCAAGAAGGAAAGAAAGAAAAAACAGGATCACAGTCACCATCATATTAATACTTCAAAGATAGAATTATTTAACACAGAAAGACTGTGCTCCTCAGTTTAAGAAATGATTTGCTGGAGATTGGAGTTACCTTATAGTTTGTACAGCTTTTCCATAAAAGCCCCCAAATCAGTAACTGAGCAACCGATGCCCAGCAGTGCCCACTCCCTGCTTTTTCACCGCGTAACTATCAGATTGTACATCCTGCACAGCCACAACCCCCCTAATGCTCTTCATAGTGGTTTTTAGTACCTTTTGAACCATTTGCAAGCCCTACAGAATTCAAAAAACCGGGCTGGGCTCTCCACCCCTGACCCACCACAAGTTTAGTGCTTCGTTTATGGTGGGTATGGACCATACAGTGTGTTTTTCTCTTGACTACTCAGAAAACATGGACACTGCTAGAAAAATGGAATAAACTATTTATTTAGAAGAGGACCAATCTATAAAACTTTGACTTGTAAATACTGAAAAGTAGAAACTGAGTAGAGGGGTAGTGGAAAGGAAGTTTCTTAGCAACTTGACAAGCAAATCAATGTAAAAACTACAGTCATTGTTTTAAACTCTTCACTTACACAGCAAATCCCTTATCCTGAACCAAATTGAAGCAAAAAGAGCTGTTGGGCAATGATGTACATGATCTGCTTGAATCTGACATTCCCAAATCAGCAATGCTGCAGTAACTCACTGCTAGTACAGACCTGTACAGCAGCAGCTTCACTAGCACACAAAAGGCAGCAACTTCAACAAGATGTTGAAGTATTTCCCATGGATCTGATCTCAAAAAGATTTAAAGCCACTGATCTGCAAATACACCACGGTTGGTTTAGCTATGGGGAAAACAGTGAAGGCTTGTCTGGAGCTGATACTAGTCAGCAAATAGGAATCTAATCCCACAGAACGATTTGTGTAATATATTTTTGTTTTTAAGGGCAACGTAACTGCAATAAAAGATTCCCCATACCAAAGGATGAATGTGCACATTTCTGACAAGACAGTACCTGTCAAACAGTCTTGTTATAAGCAAGAACACTCCCCAACACCATACTAAGATTTTCCAAAGCAGTTAAGTAAGGCACCCAGGCCAAACTGGTGATGAAGTTTTCAGAAATATCTGAAAATATTAGAAGTTTGCTATCTGCTAAGATAAATGTCAGTAAGTGAAAAAGTCTAAAGCTTTTCAGGCACAATCATTCTGAAATTCAGATTCTCACCTCTTAACACACTGCTTACGGAAAATTCCTAAGAATCAACCTGCAAGTAGCCTTTGGAGCAATGCAAAATAATCAAAAGCTGTGTGTCAGCTTCAGCCTAACACTGAAACTCCTAAGACTAAACAAAACTCCTAAACTAAACTAAACTCCTAGCACTAAAACTCCTGAGACTGCTTGAGAAAACTGCCTCCTTACATCTGCACCCATTAGAAACAGACTGAAAATCCCAGCAAAGACAAGCCTTAGACTGAAACTCTGCACATATTTTACACAGAGGCACTAACACAGATCTTTTCAGGAACTCTTGTTTTTCCTTCTCCTGGCACGCTCTATAAAACAAGAAACACACAATGTATTCATCCAGACTAAAGAAAACCGCAGTATTTCTGCCTGAGAAGCTACAAAGCACAGCATTAGCTCAGTTTATTCCTAGTTACCAAGGTCTCATCACACAGCTGCTGGCACTGAAACCTGCCAGATAAAACATATAAATGGAGCTGTGGCTGCATGGACAAGGTTCCAGTGTGCTCATCATGGGCAAAAATAACACCAGTACAGCTTAGCAGGAGAAGCACATGGGAAGACAAAATTTATTGGACAAATAAGAACAGTTAGCAGTGGTGGTTTAGCCCTATTTGACCTCAAGTTCACAGATTCATTACTGTAAATGGAGGTACTTTTCAGGAAGAGTCTTGTTCTACAGACCTTCTGCAGAAAAAGGTGGAAATCCTATTCTCACTGAATCCGTTAGCAAAATTCTCATGTGCTTGAGGTGAAATCAAATGCTGTTCATGGGATAATTTTTATAACTAGTTACATTACTTTTTAAAATTAAATTTAGAGAAAAAATTTAAGAAGACATAATTCAAACTGTTTTATCCTCAAGTTTCTAGAACACAGAGACTGCTTCAACTCAAGACAACTCATCTGCCTCAGCAAGCTCAGCAGTGTCCATGTATCCAGAAAACTTGTAATTGGACAGACTGAATCCACACAGAAATTTTCATATTTACAGGCTCACCGGTTCATATCTGTTTGCCTCTCTGTCACTGAAGAACAAGGAGAAGCACTTATAAACCAAACAGAAATTACCAAACTGTACCACTAAATAGGGATTTTAAGAGCAAGATACAGAGTTGTAAGCAGTAGATGAATCATAGAATGGTTTAGGGTGGAAGCAATGTAAGAGATCATCCAGTGCCAACTCCCTGCCATGGGCAATGACACCTCTCACCAGACCAGGTTGCCCAGAGCCCCATCCAACCTGGCCTTGAACACTTCCGGGGAGGGGGCAACCACCACCTCCCTAGGCAACCAGTTCCAGTGCCTCAGTAACTTCACAGGAAGGAATTTCTTCCTAACATCCAATCTAAATCTCCCCTCTTTTAGCTCGAAGCCATCCCCCTTGTCCTATCACTAGAGTTCCTTTGTCACCCTGTGATAAAGCCACACTTTGTAACACTGCAGCTGGAACAGGTGAGAGATTTTGCCTTGATCCACACAGTAACATAAGAGGTATTCAGCCCCTGTGATGAAACATGGCTAATCTACGCACCGTGCCCTAAAACAGACTTGAACTAATTCAGTCCTCCCAGGTTCTGCAGAACGTTTCAGTTTTACTTACTATGAAATGCTGTGTTTAAGGTGGTTGTGTGTTCTGTGCCATAAGCAGGTCACGTTGTGTGCTGTGATTTGCCACAAGTGACGTGTCATCATCACTAACGAAATCAACCTGCTGCCCTTGTGGTAACCTCCTAACACTGGTAAGAGTGAATTTTGGCAATGGTGGACACAAAAGAACACTCATGCCACTGCTTATTTGTTGTGTTGAGCTTGCAGGAGTAAATCAGAAGGCTCTGAGAGAATCTGCATCTTCTTTACTGTCAGTAAATCCATTTAATGGCTGCACAGAAACACGTCTGCACTTGGCAAGGGCTATGCTTCAACACAAAAAATACAAGTGTCATTGTTTGAGTGGCCAGTAGAGAAATGTTACTCCCCAAGTAAATCTGACGCATTAATAACACCTCTTAACAGCTGTCTAACGATTTCTGCAGACATGAAATAGAACATTTTACTACTATTTTCAGCCATCTGCTTCTTCTTTTAGCACAGGTTTGCCAAAAGCATAATGAAAGTGCCTCTGCTTTATGGCATCACATGCTCCTTCGTATCAATACACCAGTGAAGCATCAGTGGTGACACAGGTACCAAGTACTGAACACCCACACCCAGCAGAAGCACAATTCAATTTTGCATATTGCTAGAGCTGCTTATGATTAAGCCATCCCCCCATTCTACTTTGAGGCTTCTCTCAGTAATTAAGGGAATCCAGACATGTGCCTTGAAATTATCACATTACAATAGAACTCAGAAGGCTGTTGCTAATTCCTGTTTGACCACACACTCTTGTCACTATGGTCCTGTAAGTCTTGTGGAGTGCACCTGATGTCTAGAAAAACAGGCCAGCTTGGGATAGTTGCTGAGCTTATCCTTGGCCAGCATGACCAGCCACAGCAGGTGCTACTGAGCCTGACTGGGTATGAAGAGGTGTTGGATGGAGGTCACTGTTGGAAAATGCTGATAGAAGATGCTGATCACAAGTGTCTTCAGCCTTGGGCTTAGAACTGAGAGCAGAAGGCAAAGACTACCTGAGAACTCAATGCAATACTAAAACACCCTCCTCTATGGTCTAGAAGTACTCCCTGCTCAGGAAACCTGTGAGCATGAACCTTAAAGTTCACCTTAAAGGGCAGTGAAGGCTGAGTTAGCCCACCACATGGGCAAACGGTGTCAGTATGTGCTGGCTTTGTGGAGATACCCCTGGCACCCATCTCTGTGGGTTGGCTCACGGCACACAGGGTGTCCCACTTTTGGGACACTGCTCCTGCACCAAGGTTTTACTTTGCACATGGTGTGCACGTGGAATTTCTCCATTACCCATGTCTGCTCCCTACCATGGCTTGGCATTTCAGGGTGCAGGGGCAGGATTCTGCTCCAGTTAAACTGCCTGGGAGCAGTTCTCCACAACCACACAGGCTGTGCTCCAGCAGTAACTGGGCATTAAACTGTCAGGACTAGACAGGAGCCAGTCCGCAGTAGAAAGCAAAGCCCAAACATATACAAGGCAGACACTGGGTCCTTGACACAAATTATTTTGCTTTACTGATAGGTTTCTCCAGATCTGCTCTATACACTAATGCAGATGCTTGTCTCAATTTTTTCATTTCCCCAAACAGACCTTATCTTTGGGCAACGGTGATATTTGAGCCCACACAGCAGGTCCTTCCATCACTACCCATTATTCCTTAATTATTATGATAAATACTTACATGACCATGAGCTGTGCAAGACAACTTTCTAACAAGCACTAAACTAGTGAGGAAATGACGCCTCTCCCACAATAATAAACTGCTTCCATATGGATTAACTTTGTCGACTGAGATCACTGTTTTGGCTCCACAAACCGAGCCACTACCACAAAAAAGGTAGTAAACTGCTCATTTTCACACTGAAAACACATTAACCCAACTATGGCCTGAAGCACAGACAAGGAAGTGCCATCAAAGCCAGACAGAAAAGCTACATTTATAATACCTACAATATTTAATCTATTCACAAGACAGACTATTCTAATTAGTACAGAAGAAGCAAGGGCACAATATACAACCTCCAAATTCAGGGTGAAAAGCAGTTCAATCAGCAATGCTTTCAAAAAGATGCACAAAACTTTGTAGAGGTTTTCTCTTTGGCAAAGGTTCTTGTGATTGGAAATTATTATTCTATATTAATATACAGCCTGCTGTCAACTCTTGTGCTACTTAGTGACAGACTCCTATTTTCCCCTCTTTTCCCTGCATTCCACTGAGCAAAATGAGTCGCATGTAAACTACATGAGGGATAAATTAGAAAATAAACATCTTTGTGCAGATTAGCAGAATTATCTGAGGTAACACTCACAGATTTATTTGCATAATTACAGAAAGGCTGCTGCAATGTCATGAGTCCAAAGGTTAGCTCACAATGGGATCAACAAATTATTCACTGCAGTAGAAAAGGATTACCTATAAGGAGAAGACTTCAAGATACATACAAAAAAACCAAGCAATTTGTTATTTTTTATGCTGTTCCTTTAGAGAATGGCAGCTAAAACCAGAAGTCCTGCCCACTCTGCTACTGCTGACACCAACACATGTACAGCTGTTTGGTGAAGTGATCAGGCTTACCATCACCACCACTCTGGCTCCTGCCTGGAGAAAACTGGCCAGCCTGATCCCCCTTCCCATCTACCACACCAGTTACTTACGACCTACCTAAGGGACCAGGCAGTATTGCTGTTTCCAGAGGAAGTGCCAGCTTAGAGCTTTTCTTCAACTACAGACTGATGGCTGCAGTCTGGCCACTTTTCACAGGTTTTAAATTTTTCACAGGTTTCAAACACGTATCCTGCATCTTCCTCCCTGAGTCTGAGTGCCCTGGCTCACTCCTATATCACAGACTCATCTCAGTGACGCAGCTAACGGCTCTATCTCAAGTGTTCAATTTCTACTAGAGAGCCAACAGAATTTTTCAGAGATTCTACTACACAAGATGTAATTTTTAATTGTGTTTAAATCACAGGAAGAAAAAAGCTGCAAAAGAAGCAGTTTTAAGCTATTGAGAAAGCAATTAAAGCAACAGCCTCACTACCAAATAAGTTACTTCTTCTACAACAAGGATGCTTTTAAGGATAAGTAAAAGTGCAACAGTTCTATATAGATCATAGCCAGCACGTTCTTCCAACATCAATAAAGAAGGCAAGATCTGTGCCCTTGGAGACAGATGTCTGTCTGACTGTAGCTGAAGGCTTTTCATTTTCCAGTATACTAGGTACTATTTTACATCACATATATTCACTACAACAGCATTAGCTGTTCTTTGTCTGGCCTACCTGAGGAGCAGCACGTGGAAGGCACTGCTGTGAACCAACTGCAGGTCCTTGCTGGGCTTTTTTGTAGGGGTTTCTTCCCATCACTACAAGCCATTAACCTTTCACCTCAGGTAAGGAATGAACAATGACTTTTTCCATAAAGGCAACAAGCTGTTCTGGCAATGGTGACATGGCTTTTCAATACTGGCACCAGCCCCCTGTGCATGCACTTGTTAATTTATTTTTTAAAAAATCAATTCTGGCATGAAATAAGAAAGGTTCCCTTTGGCTTCACCTCGAGCTGATAATGAACAAACTCGCAGTGAAGTCTGCTCCCAAGGAATTCTTCCTTAATGGCATTGATTACAAACAAAATGAAATTTCTACTTCGGAAGCAAGAGGAATTGCTTCCTGCTTTCCTTCACCAGGGTATCTTGCAATTGGACCGGGGCTAATTTGACACTTTGGTCAAACAGTTTAATTTAAAAAGAAAAAAAAAAGCCTCCAATTTCCCTTGGTTTCTCGCAGAGGTAGTGTCATGGCCAACACCAATATGCCGAGTTGGGAAATCAACATGAGACCTTAATTACATGGGGGGAAAGAGCAGGAAAATCCTGGTGGGTCCCTTCTTTCTCGTTTTCCTCATTTACCAGATTAACATACAATTTCAAGAAGAAACACAACGGTGTCTTCCAAAGAACATACCGATTTAACACATTCATACCAACGCAGGATGGGCAGAACAGGTGTAACTACCACAGGTTGAAAAGTGTCTCCCTAACACTGACGTGATTCTGTATCTGTACCAGCTATAAAAGAGGTTAGAATTTTTTGCCTGCACACACAGCATTTACACAGAAGGTGGTAAAAGCTGACAGATTCAGGACAGCAAGCAGAAGAAAGAGACATAATTAAAAAGAAGGTTATTTCTTAGGCAGACACTAATTAGCAGTGACTTGCATCTCTCTGGCTTTTGTTTGTAAGTTTTATTGGTCAAACCCACATAATAGGGAGAGAGCTGAAAATCTTCAGTAGTTGGGAAACACGGTATCCTCACTACTTTTTTTTCCTTTCCCACACTGCTTCACTCCATCCATTAATTCATCCTTAACCCCTGTGCCCTCAAGTTTTCTATTCCTTTCATCATTTCTCCTATTAGCAGGGCTTCCTCCTCTCCAAAAGCAGCAGCTGTGATCTATTTCCTTTTAATGTTTCATTTCCAAACTGAACTTCCTCTGTGAGGCAGGCACACACCAGCCTGTCTCAGCAGAACATGCAAGAGCCTTGGAGAGGTGCTGGAGAACAAAGGAGAGCTACGGGAGGCTCTCCCTCGCATCTTCTCATGCTGCCTTTCCCTTTGTACTTTTTGTGTGGCAAAGCCACTGGAAAGGATGCACTGAAAACCTACATCCTACTGCTTCCCTGCTTTAATTCCATGCATTGGCATTCATAATTGCATTTTTTTAATTAATTTTAAGACACATTNCAATACTCCAGATGCGGTCTCACAGGGCAGAGTAGAGGGGAAGGTGAACCTCTCTTGATCTGCTTACCACCTCTCTTATGATCCACCCCAGGATGCTGTTGGCCTTCTTGGCCACAACGGTACATTGCTGGCTCATCCTCGTGTTAATTGTACAACAGCCTTTAATTTTCCACAAAACACTTACAATATTTTTCCAGTAGTAGCATACACTTGCATAACGTGTTGAAGTACTTTATGAAATATCATTCATACTTCCTTTCTGCATGCAGAACGCACAATCCAGTTAAGCCCCACTAGGGTGCATTTCTAAACTCTGCACTGCTTCAAATATTAGCTCCATAAAGATTTTAAAAGAGAATAATGACAAGAGATTGCAGGGACTGCTATTTTAATCTGTTATGGCAAGGCACATTCAGGAGAGATTCCTGATTCTAGCAGTATTGAATGCAGAAGCCCAGAAAGGTTCCTCTCTTCTGTTTTTTCCATAGACTAAGACACAATGTTAAAATGCATTAAAAATGCATAATCAAAGGCACAAAAGATGACTCAACATTTATTTGCTGAATTAAACAGGGCTTACAGCACATCTTGTATTTTTTACACCTTCTGTCATAGAAACATAATTTAGTTTTAGTCAATCACTTCTGTACCAACTTGACAGAAACAGTTCCCGCAGTGAACTCCTGGATTCCACGTTAATCATTACTCTGAAGACAAATTAATTACAGCAAGAATTAAACACAGAGGATTTTCCCAAAATTGTTCTGCATCCTCCTCAGAATTTTCTGCCGTGTCTTCTTTGTGCGAGTCCCTACATTCCCTGCTAGCATTCAGGGCAGCTCTGCTTACAAAATAAGACACCAACTTCTGCTGCTCAGACTCCCATACACTGCATACTTCTCCTTGCAGACTCCTTCATAGAATTACACCATTGCTTTTGTTGGAAAAGATCTTTACAATGACAGAGTCCAACCCCTCACGGCCAGGTCACCTCTAAACCATGTCCTTCAGCACCACATATGCACTGAAATGCCTCCACGGATAATGGCTCCATCACCTTGCTGGGCAGGTTGTTCCAATGTCTGAGAAACCTTTCGGTGAAAATGTTTTTCCAAACAACCAGTCTAAACCTCCCCTGGTGCAACTTAAGGCCTCTTCTTCTCATTCTATCACTTGCTACAACGGGAAAATAGACTGATGTTCTCCCTGCGACAACCTCCTTTCGCGTAATTGTTCATAGTGATATGGTCTCAAGCCTCTTCTTCTCCAGGCTAACCACCTCTGGTCTTTGAATTTCCTTAATAGCACTGACTCAGCTTAGCCACTGACCAGATTTGTCTCAAGGACTGCAGTGTCATAAAGGAACTTGTGAGGTCATGAAGTCTCAAAGGAAGACTGTGAAGGAAAAACCCATTCTTGGGATCCATCTCAGCAAACAAAGCCTCACTTCAGCATAGGAGTATGCAAGGTCACTTAAGAAAACATCAACTCTGTTGACCTGGCAACCAGCATGAACATGAATAAGCCCACAGAAAGTACTTCTGTGAAGGGAGTGACATTTAAGCAGAAATCTAATGTCATGCCCAGCAGGAGTGAGGATGAGAGAAGTTCTCCAACTACAAGAAATGGCTGAAAAGGAACAGAAACTGCAAGATTATAGGGGAAAAGAATAAAAATCCAAGCTGAATGAAAAAAGTAGCCCCTGGCTTCCAAAGCCCAGCTACAGCACAGGGCATCTGAGAGGAGCTGTGATGCTCAGCACACAGGTTTTTCTTTGATTAAACAACATCAGTTTATGACTACTGCTACCAACAAGACACTGCTGGGGAGTAGTTCCCATGGATGACTGCACTTTTAATACTACCTGTAACACAGCATTTCCAGTGCTACACTGTGTAATAACCACAACATGTTTTATATAAAGAAACTGAAGAGTAAAATTAGTCCTCCAAAGTACCCATAACTCTGCTACCTTCCTACAAATACCCACACACAACAGATCCCTGGGGCTTGCAATGGAACAGCATGGATAGAAATAAATGAAAAGAAAATGGCCTCTTGCTTTGTTTCCCTTTTAGTGCTTTGGATGTTCACACTGTCAGACCTTTGAGCTTTGTTTAATTATTTTGTACAGGGGACTGGGACTCTCAGTATTTCCACGTGCACATTAGAGTTTGAACACACAGTACTGCACACACAAATTAATAGGACTGAGCTATTTCATCAGCTTCTACTGTTCCAATTTCTTATTCCTTAAAATTCAATAAATCCCACAGTAAACCATTAAGCAATTCTGTATCTGCCTCAATAAACAACATTTGATTAATGATAAGAATGGTATGGAATGGTTTTACCAAGGAGACCTGTGCAGTGCAATATATTCTATCTGTCCCACTGGAAGAAAACCACATTGTTTTACTAAGACCAGTCAGAAAGTAAATTTGAGGGTGCTGTTACTGTATTTGTGACTTGTCTGAGACCTCCACAGATCTGTAGTCAAGTGAGCTGCGAAGTTCACATTAGAGAAGCAGCTTCCTCTCTCTGTAGTGCATCTTCTGCAAGAAGACTTCTGCAATGAAAGACTTGTGATGGACAAAGAAAACTTTAAAGCTGTACAAAGAAATTCATTAAGAGGAGAGACAGTGCAGGAAATGTCAAAAAGAAACTCAGTTACTCCACATACTCCTGCATAACACCCTAAATTTAATATTCCCAACTCCATTTCCTGTATACAAGTGACTAAACTGAAACTTGAGAAATAATACCCATGTTTGACAGTTTACAAGTAGATTTAACCCCCTTGGTACAGATTTACTAATCATTTATCATGTCGTTTGTCTCTGAAATAACTTTGGGCCTCTGACATCAACAGTATCTGAACTAGTAGAACGTCATCGCAATTAACAGCATCAAACCACTCAATTGCAATCTATCACTGCTTCTCACACAGAGCTGATCACAGTCACTTGCAGTTTTTCTTTAATGTCTCCTGTACACTCCAGTAAATAAAAGGTAATCTTCACTCCTTTAGTTTTGCATATGTTTAAAAAGCAGTGAAAAGGGTGTGGAAAAAAGTGAATCCTTAGCATTATTTTATTTTACTCTAAAAGTTTTAAACATTATTTAAATGTTTAAATTTAAATAATTTAAATTTAAAATTAAATAAAGGACAGATATCCATTTTGTTCCTTTCTTAATTGTTAAGGTTTAAATAATATTCATTAAAATGACTTTGTACACCTGGAAGCTAAAATCATCTTTATTCACACAACAATTACCCCTCTGGCTATATCATAAATGACGTGCGTTGTNGATATGTTCCTGTGTAACTTGGTCTAGGTTGTCCTGCTGTGGCAGGGGGGTTGGACTAGATGCTCTTTCAAGGTCTCTTCCAATCCCTAATGTACTGTGATACTGTGATCTTTATCTGGAGGACCAAGACTAGGCGAGAGAGGACAGATTTGTTTTCACGTCTAACAGCCTTCCTGTTTCTGTTGTAAACTGTTGGTTACTTATGGCTGTCAAATATCACCAGGATCTTTAGAAAACCTTTCAGTCAGTGAAAAATCTGAAATATGGAATTTCCAGTGGTGTTTGTGCTTACTGCTGACACACACTGAATTTCCTGCGAGATGTATTTGCAATTTTGTGATTGATTTTCCTGGAAATAGGTCTAGCTGGAGGCAGCCAGCTTGGGCTGGGAAAAAGCAGTGGTTAAATAGGCATCTTTCTCATTATGACAGACAAGGATGGCATTGAAGGGGATATTAAAGCACTTGTCTTGCCTCAACAAACTGTCCCTGCAACCAGGATGAAGCATGCATAGCTTCCCACAAACTGAAGTTCAGATGTACATCTAAACTTCCTCTTCCATTGGAAAAAACCAAGCAGAGTTTTGTGGAAAGGACTTTAAATGTACAAGTTTGGCTTCAGGTATAACCTTTTGAATCCAGGGTTGTTTTCTGCCCATAAGTTCATTTTCCACTTCTTGAGGCAAGTACTGGATTCTACCACAGCTACAGCCGAGAAACTGTTTTAGCCAAACTCCCACTCTCATCTTGAAAAAGTTTCCAAAAATTCATTATGTTAATAGAAATTCCAAGGTTTATCTATTCCAAAAGCATTACTTTCTCCCACAGTTAGACCAAGACCATTCCTAGATCCAGTAGGGAATGCACTAAGAACCTATGAATAAAAACATTCTTTTGATTTTAAAGAGTTTTAAATATTCTGAACTTCAGAAATAAGGCTGAAACAGTTATGCTTAAAATCTGAAAGCTGACACAAATTTCTGCTAAGTACTACTTAAATGTCACTTTCTACACCAAAATTAATCTGTAGCATTTATACTGGAGCTATAGATTCATTCCAGTTGGAAAAGACCCTCGAGATCATCAAGTTCAACTGGCAGGAATAAGGATAACCAAGCTGGAGGAATTCCATAGCCAGTCATGGACAAGTCTTGTAAATAACCAAAATAACTGTTTTTAAACCTACAGAGAACTGCAGCTCTATTACAACGTTTCGTTGTTCAGATTGGGCTCATCTGTTAAGAATAACCCCTCCTGCCTAGAATGAGAGAACACACAGGCCTGCACATGTCTTGATAGAGCACAGTAAGTAAAATTAATGAAAACATGACTTATAGGGCAGGGCAAATATACCCAAACAAACAAACAAACAACAATATCCCTAACAAAACCAAATAAAACAAAAAAATCCCTTCCAAATTCCAGAAGGCTGAACTGCAGTGTGGTAGCAACAAAATTTATGCAGAAAATATTGTTTAAAAGACCCCATTTACTCTGTGCAAGTACACAATGCAAAGACTTACACTGACATACTGATATATAAAGTAACAGGGAGCACTCTGAGATCCTGTTAGTGCAACAAGAGCTGAACTGGTGTAAAAAAGCAGGTTCTGTTTTGTGCAGAGGTACTCAGGTATCAGACTAGGCACGTACCTGATGCTGACTTCACTGAATTCCAGAAACATACAACATCTTTGAGATCAAGTCCAAACTTTGAGCCAGCACTGAAAGCCACCATCACACGAGATCAAGAAGAAAACAAAAAACATTTCTATCCCAATGTCCAGCAACATATTACTCCTTCCCCCTTGCAGAGAAACACTGGAGAGCGGCTAGTGAGGGAGATGACAGCAGTGTGTCTCCTGCAGGGCAGAGGAGGTGAACCATTGTAAAGGTGGGCTGAGCAGTGCCTGAACTGAGTAGTCACTGCCTTTGTAGCTTTGGTATCATTCAGTGCCACATGAAGCTGGATACGTTTTGTCTGTTTACCTTGGTAGCTTTCTCCTCTGCTACATAACTGTAAACTGCTTACATTTGATATCAGTTAGTAACAGAGCACAAACAATCCAAGTTAACTGCATGTTAATACCTACAGAACAGACTAAAAGTTCCTAGGAGCCACAAGTTTAGTGCATTTTTGTACTTATTAATATCCTACAACAGAAACAAAACAATTCCAGATACAGTGTCACAATCCAAACCAATATCTGAAGTGATTTTTGTATTTCTGCCACCCCAAAATCCCTTGATGCTTTCACAACTGCAGATAAACAGGGAGAGCACCTCCAAAACCTCAGATAAAACGCAGTGGAAAATGTTTGCAATAAACATGTTTCTAAAAATGGCCCAATATAGCAACATGCTACAGCACAGAGCTTTTACTAAGGAGGAGGTGTTTCTCAGCAGAATATTGGAGAAAGCATTTCAGCATCATTTTAGTCACAGTCTCCTGAACATTCCAACAGAGAATAGGAACATTAATGCACAAAATGCTCCTCCTCCTTTTTGGAGGTTTTATGGCACTTTAAGTGTGCCTAATGGGATGGCCGCTTGGGGATGTGTTTGTGTGCGTCTTGGTGATCCTGCTGTGGCAGGGGGACTGGTCTAGATGATCTTTTGAGGTCCCTTCCAATCGCTAACGTTCTGCGATTACCTTGTGGCATGCATGTTCCACACTAGGATACCCCATATCCCACACTGTGTGGTTTGATGTGTGACTGAAATAGCTAGGGTGAAAGTATTGTGTGGAATTGGACTGTTTCGAGGAGTGACAGGGTTCTAAAACGTTGTATGTAGGCACTGAACGCATGCCATGCGAGAGCTGAAGGCAGGCTGACGCACAAACACTATTACACCTTGTACAGCCTCTGAATGTTCAGGCTAACAGCAATTTATACCTGTAAATGGCCACAAACTGGCAAGAATGCTAGGTTTTATTTTTGCTGCTTCCTCCAAATCAAAGAAACTTACTTCTCAGATGAGAAATATGGAAAAATTCCATCTCAACCACAGGAGCTTTTCTCTACATAACTCAAATGAGATTGCTAGTTTAGCTGGAAAACCTCCCCCCATTAGCCAAAAGGCTATCTAGCTATTCACTCATGTTTCTACAGTCAATACATAAAAAAGGTTTACAAATCAAACGTGGCTTAGGGAAGCTGTTATACCACTATGACTCAAAGTCAAGTTTGGGTAAAAAAACTCCAGAACCTACCATCATGTGATGTGGATTCAGATCTTGTCAGAGCATGGTCTCACTACTAATTATGGTAGGAACTCACACACGAGTGCTTCATTATTTAATTTACAAAGAAACAATCTGATTGTGTCTTGCAGGGACTCAGAACAGTGTTGCCCTACCTCAGAAACAGCAAGCTCCAACCACAGCAGGTTTTGGAATTAAGCTTTTTGATGTGCTTCAGGTCAGGAACATGGTTTTATCTCATGATCACTCTGCTTCAAAGTAGCTGCATTGCATCTCTGGTGCCAGAAATTAACTCTCTCTGGCAGCAGTTGGAAATATAAATTAAAATGTGTATGTTGTAAGTAAAAGCAACGAGCAGTTATTGATCACGAGTGACCGCCTTCCACAACCTGCATGTCGACTGAGAGAAACTCCACACACTGCAGAAGTGATGGATTTTATCCCTGAAGTTCAGTACTGGTGCCACTGTAGTATCCATTCTACCAGCACCAGAAGATGTAGGGCTAGGAGCAGACATCTCAAGCAATGATACAAGAGGAAAACAAAAGAGAGGACACCAAGAACAATAAGAAAGTGGGTGAAACTGAAGATCATAATCCGTTATCTTTTTTTTTCTAATTAACGAAGCCAACTTAGCACAGACAAGCAACCAACACAATGGGTTAACAAAAGTGCCAACACACTCCAAGGTAGCCCTGATCAGTTCTGTTTGGCAAGGAGGTGACAGAAGACAGATGCATGCATTTCACAGCTGCAGTTGCCTCTGTAAAACATCTTATTTTGCTCATTCCCAATGGATCGCATGCGGGAAGAGGACATCCCACCCTAAGTGTTAGCTGAGCAAGCTGAACACAGCTGAACATCCACGCCAGTAATTTCCTTCTGTACAGAGACTGATCTGTTGGGCAGTAATGAGTGCCATGGGCAGAAAACAGTCAAGGTCTGCACATGGCTGGAGGTACACAAAAAATACCACATGCATGATAATTGAGTAAGAAATTCTGGGCTTCAGAGAAAGAAGAGTGCAAGAGAAAGAGAGCTATCCCACCACCTCTCCTTTCTCATGTGTCCTTTCTGAACAGCTTAGAGCCATCCATTGCAGTGCTCCAGTCATGAGTCACCCCACTACGTTTCAGTGGTGGTGAGTAGCTTATTTACCCGGATGTACAATGGCCTCCAGCTCCTCCTGCTTGTTACCCATGCTCTGTTACAAAATAAGGTGTTATATTAATCTACAAGTGCAGGACTCCAAACACATGTCTCTAATGAAATACAGGGCAGTGGCTATTCAGTGTCTCTCTATGCACCAAGGAGAAATTCCTTGAGCTATACATCTTCCTCAGAACCTTAGAAGAAGTAAGCCAAAACAAAGAACTGCATACTTAAGAACATCAACTTCTACGTAATTAGAGGCTGAATCTAATGCATCAAGGTTGGATGAAAATTAAAGAAAGGAAATACAAGCACCCAGCTACTCTGCAGTAAGCCTACATTTTCATTTCATTTGTTCGAGAGACTCAGGAACACATTACTACTAAAACATGTTAAAATGAGAAGCAAATGGCATCTAAACCAAATCCGTTTCCTCCTTTGGGTAGACCTGTGAGTAAGGAGAGGAAGCAGGTAGGAAGGAGAGAAGGAGAGTGCTTGAAGAAAGAAATAAAAGCAAAGTAGCTGGCACTTCTCTGCAATAATATTATCAGCCTGCTGAGAGCAAGCACAACAGCACAGACAGCTCTTGTTTTATTGTGACCTTAGTGAATTAAATCCGACAGGAAAAACTTCTGAGATTCAGCAGGGAATTTATTAGAAAATTTTAATGCCAACTTAAATTTCATCCCAAAGCCTCAATATTAAAGGTCATATCCATTACTATACAGTGGGAAACCTTGGATCTTTGTGTTCCTCTGTTCCACCTTTCTCAGTTGTGTTTTCTTTTCTAAGAGTAGGTCAGACTGTCCTCTCTGCTTTGCAGCTCTCTGTATTAGAGGTACAAGACTGCTATTTACATTTTAAAAACCCTTAGCAAGCAAGTCAAACAAAGAACTCCAATTGTACTTCAGACAAAAAGTTGAAAGCAAAACCACAATCAAGCAGCACTGACAAAACTAATGTATGAGACAAGTGGATATTATCACCTTACGTTGGTAGACAAAACACACGTAACCTCATCTTTACTAAATTATTTGCTGCTACTTTCAGATCAACCGTCATCATGACAGGGGAGTCAAGCATGAACCGGCTACTGACTTCCACAGAGTGGCAAAACAAATTCTTAACTCTAGATCATTGCAAACCTTCGAATTTGGAAGTGCTGCCAAGTCTGATCTACTGTGCCTCAAAGGCTCCTTATCTGTATGTCAGCAGGCACAGCGGCAGCAACCACCATTGGGTACTTCAAGCCTCATCATTCCCCTACCCAGAGCTTTCAGGTTTACAACAGGAGACACAGACGCTAAGCACCTACGAAGAGTATTTCCTTCCCTTGAAGACTATTCCCCACAGATCTGCTGGGTGGCTGTCTGAAGTTACTCTTCTTTTAAGTGAAGGTTTAGTAAGGAAATAGAAACATAGATATACTGTACTTTACCAAGAGATGTAAAAGACCACCATTTCTACTTGGTTAATCTTTTTACAATAAAAAACTCTATCAGAAGGAGAAAGCTTATGTAATTTTGGAGCTTACATTCCAGTGACTTCCAATTCACCTTGAGTTTTTAAGTGCCTCTATTAGTCTCCTCCTGTGAATATCCTACACTTTATGGATATTCCTTATACTCCATAATATCTCAATAGTCTCAGTATTCACTTGATGTAGGACGACAGAGGCAAGAAAGACAGTTAAAAGACAGGTTTTCCATATCAGGCTCATTTAGGTTTCAAAATATATCCCACTTGATGACATGGTAGCAGCAATTGCCAGAAAACCTGGCAATTAAACTAGTTTAACCTACGCTTCAGGCTCTGTTAGCATTAAATGTATTTTTGGAGAAAAGTGCATGAAAACTCTCTTTTCTGAACTCCATTCACACAAGACTGAACAATTTTCAAGCTAATGAAAGTTAGTTTCATGTACATCTCTGGTATTTTAGCAGCTTTGAAAACAAAAAACTAATCCAATTTGAATGCCCCTGAAGGGTCAACAGTAATATGATTCTTAAAAGCTGTATGTTCGCACATTCATACAGTGACCCAACTTCCCCTTCTAGATGTGGATGCAAATGACCTCCAGCTCAGACTCTGTGCAGCAGTGTCTGTGCTGGCATGCCCTATCAGCTGCACCCCAGGATGCCAGCTGCTGAAACCACATATAACTCACTCACACAAGCACCCCACGTGCAGCACGAACGCACTTCACCTGCCACGCTAAAAGCGTCCGTGGTTAGGTCTTCTGATTGCTTTAACCTTCACAAACTGATTGCAATTCCTTGCTTTGGTGTGATTTGATTTGGTAACCACTGCCCTACTGTTGTCTTATCAGTCTTGCCTCATACGAAAAAAGGAGGAAAAGGCTTTATTTACTATTTTTAACATCTGTAAGCAGTAAACAAAATGCTGCTAGACTAAAACAGGTAACATTTTAATTTGTCTTTCCACACAAAAGCCAGACTTGGTATGAAGAATACAGACATCTTAGTTCTGTGCACTGACAACAGTATCTCTGGATCTCATGTTTTATTTTTTAATAGTGCCTGGGCAACGTGAGTTCTTCAGCTAGTGAAAAGATGGGAGTTATAGACACAGACATTTCAGTCATCACACCAGGTAGGATGGTATCAAGCTTCATAATAGTGCTTGACTCATCTGCTCTCCAGTAATTTGTCTCTCATACAGGTTCAAAGAATTGCAGTAAAAGCTATCAATCTATTAATAATAGCTTCCAACTATTTTATCTGAAATACAGAGAAATACAATATTTTAGAGTACTGAGCTGCAGTACTATGCAGTACTATGTGAGGATGGAGCCAGAATGCAGAAGAATGGTAAGTGGAACAGGAATGCAGGCATGACTGACCGTGAATTGCTCAAGTGACAGGGAACTACCTGTATCAAGGTTTGGATGTTTAAATCAGTCCTAGTGTTCCTAGGACTGAGACCCTGGTGAATTTTTTACCCACTCCTTTATCAGGGGTGTTTACAACTCTGCCATGGACAGGGACACCAGACTAGGTTGCCCAGAGCCCCATCTATCCTGGCCTTGAACAATTTCAAGGATGAAGCAGTCATAACTTCCCTGGGCAACCTGTTCCAGTGCCTCAGCACCCTCACAGGGAGGAACTTCTTCCTAAGATCTAATCTAAATCTACAATCTTTTAGTCTGAAACCATCCCTCTTATCCTTCTGTAGAGTCCCTCATAAAAAGTTCCTCTCCAGCTTCCCTGCACCCTTTGAGGTACTGGAAGACTTCTCATAATGTTCCCTGCTGAGCCTTCTCTTCTCCAGGCTGAAACAGCCCCAAGTCCCTCAGCCTGTCCTCAGAGGAGATGTGTTCCAGCCCTCTGATCATCGTGTTGCCCTTTTCATATAATTTCAACTGATTCCATGTGTCATACTCACTTTCTGGCTCATCCAACTCCTCACCTGCTGTTCTGTCCCAAAATAAACATTTATTTGTCTAATCTCATCAATTTACGCAAATTATTACCTCAAGCTGGATGAAATAATTAATTTCTATGGCATTTCAGATCACTAATTTAGTCAGCATTGTAGCACTATAAAATTAGCACAGTATGATGTTAAAATAATTGATTTTATATCAATCAATATTTGAATCTAACAACACTAATGACTTTTATTGGAATTTTGGTATGCACATGTATGTTTACTTGAAAACCTGCAGTTTGCCTTTAGGATCTCTATTGAAAGACGAGTAAAACTGCAAATCCCACAAATAGCTGCTTCCTTCCTGCTTTCTTTTCCTATTCTGGTGTTCACACTGGCTGTCACTTTATAGAAAATAAGAGCATGAGATTTTCCTTTGCTGCTCATTAGGCAGGGTTTTTTTATCCTCAGATTATGTATGGCGTGTAAAACCTCGTAAGGCCACCACAGAAACAAGGTGGCCGGCATCCTGACAGCTTTCCATCTAAGCAGATTTTCTCCAGTCTGCTACTGCTACTTGGATCTGAAGGGGATAGAGAAGAGAGCAAGGTAGATGATCATGGGATACCAAGATAGACAGTGTTGTAAGACTTGAGAATACTATCATAGAATCATAGAACATTAGGGATTGGAAGGGACCTCGAAAAATCATCTAGTCCAATCCACCTTCCACAGCAGGACCACCTTGATCGAGCTGCACAGGAACACATCCAGGTGGTTTTTAAACATCTCCAGAAAAGAAGGAGATTCCAAAACTCTCCTGGGCAGCCCCTTCCAGTGCTCTGTCACCCTCACCATGAAGAAGTTCCTTCTCATACTGATGTGGAACTTCCTATGTTCCAGCTTACACCCATTGCCCCTGGTCCTATCATTAGATGCCACTGAGAAAAGCATCCTCCATCCTCCTGACACACACCCTTCACATATTTATAAACATTAATGAGATCACCACTCAGCCTCCTTTTTTCCAAGCTCAAGAGACCCAGCTCCTTCAGCCTTTCCTCATAAGGGAGGTGTTCTACTCCCTTTATCATCTTTGTGATTATGCTTTAATTCCTGCTGTAAGCATAGTTGGGGAACCTGGGCAATTAATTTAGTTCCCCATACACCAAAAAGTCTTCAAATATATGCTTAAATCTAAAGAGAATTAGCCTCTTGCACCTAACCCTCAGTATCTTAAATATGTGATGAAATGCTCAGTTAAAATCAGTGTCTTGATGTCCCAGAGCTCACTGCTACTTCTTTAAAGGAGCAGTAGTACTATTAATCCTCTCTACCCTCTGCCTTGCTCATTCGGTGGACAGAAGTCAGTCCCTCCCCTGACAAGTCACTGAGGATGGCACAACAAACATACTGTCACGCTTAAAAAAATTATTAGGAAAAGACTTCATGTATTTACCTATTGTCACCACGAAATCTGGAAGCTCAGGAGTTGCTGGGGAAGGATGAGAGCCCATTCTCTGACAGTCTGCTTTAAGGACTCCTCCCTGTGGAGGCCAGGTGGTCTGTTCTCATGCAAAGGCTGGTGATAAGGTCTGGCCAAAACTGTGACCTTATAGAACCTGAGGCTGGAGAACGCAGTGCTTTGCACACAATGCCAGGAAAAACAGTATAGAAGGTGCTGGTTTTGGTTTCAATGACTGCTGACAGAGTGAGGGGTATTGTGACAACAGTAATGAAGTATTAAAACTAGTCTATAAACCATCTAATTTAGGGAGGACAAATTTTGGCGCTTCAAGACACTCCAGGAACAGATGCCGTTCTGCTTGTACCTTTCCACCCCAGAAGGGTCATTTGGAAAGATCTGCGAATGCAGTTATGCCAAGTGTTTCCTCAGGAAATTAGGTTTGCATTTGTGATCACTAATTTTGTTTGTAAAAAACACAGCTACCCTGCAGGTCATGAACTTACCACCAACAATCTACAAGAATCTGTATACGTTGCATGTAAATTAACTGTGGTTATTTGTGCCTCTTCACTCGCTTCTTAAAAGCTGCTGGCCTTTGAGCCAAGAGGTTGTTTGTGCATCTGATGTCAGGCTTATAGTCACTACACCCCAACAGCTACGGAGCCTGCCACTCATGTGGTAAAGGGATTTTATCCAAGTAGGTTAGTTCAGCATTATGCTACAGCATGACTTTGCATGTCAAGTTCTCCTCCTCTTCCCCCATGAGCACAAACGCACACAAAGAATTTAAAAGCAATTCACAACATGTCAGACTGCTTAAAGAGACTCTTAAAAATCTAATATACAAAGCTAACCGTTGGCATGATTTATTATTGAAGTTCCACTGTTATAATTTGTCAATGAAGGAATATTGATAAATGTAAACACATTATTGATGTCAATTAAAAAGCACAAGATTGATTAACCTCCCAGAGGTATACTGGCATGAGCAGTTAGAGTGTAATCATGCCCAATAAGTATTCACTACTGACAAATGCGCATAGAAATTAGACTTCTGAGAGACATTTAAAATAAAAAAAACATTTGAACACACAACCTAAGCATCTGGTCAACAATAAAACCAAAGCAATTACAAACTAAACTTGCATTAATGTGAAAAGAAGATGAGGCCCCATAATGTTCCCTTTAACCATGTAACTGGATGAAAATACAGTTAAAATTATCAAATCAACTGCTCATGAAGTGAATTATACTCATAGATGGTTTGGATGAGGTGTTGAGGGATATGGTTTAGGGGAGAACTTGTAAGGTAGGGTAGATGGTTGGACTCGATCCCAGGGGTCTTTTCCAACCAGAGTGATTCTGCGATAGGAAAAACGCTGCACGGGTATTATTTAGCCACAGCATTGAAATATTCATAACTTCCCTAGTGAGGGGCAAGCCATTGTTTAAAGGATAAACAGCAGATCTTTGTTTCAAAGTACATATTTGTGTACCCTCTTCAGGCGACCAAATTATAAAGGTGAACTCTAAACTCTGCTTAGTTGTGGTTCACTTCCTGCAGAGCAAACAGCCTAGGAAAGACGTTCAAGTAGTCCATACCCTGAGAGGGGTAGCACGAATCTGATGAACCCCAGAGAGACTATCAACAGGAACCAGGAAATTTGTGATTTAAATGTGACTGGAAGAGTTTGGGCTTCTTTGTTCTTCTTTTCCTTGCTTTCCAAATTAATGTACTGGCATAATGCCTGTCACCAAGATGAAGGGCATTGCAGCTGTAGCTTTTAATGTCCAAAAATAACCCAGGCTCACCTCAGAAAGCACAGAGCTGAAGACAGCAGCAATGCACCAGTATCAAGGAGACTGCATAAACACTAATTAAACTTCTCTCTACACTCTTGTCTAGAAAACAGTTTTTCCTGCTTAAACTTCGAAGGGCTGGATCAGACATGCTGATACAGGAGTCTAGCAACTCTCTCCTTAAAACTTGGCCTTCATCACAACTCCACGGATCAAACACGTTTACCTCAAATATAAGCAGCTTACTACAGAGACACTAGAGAATCCAAATTACTGCAAAAAAAAGTTGAAACATAACACTTCACTGATAAACCTCTGTTTGAAACTTTTCAAAGAGATGGCTACACAAATGTTTACTGTCAAAATAGAATTAGATTTTACTAGTGAATTTTACTACTTGCAAATTCAGACAGTGACAGAAAGCATTTTTGTTTCTAATCCATGTGGCTACCTAATGGGCCTCCAGAAGATTATGATACATGCAGACACACCAGCCAGAGAAGAACATGAAGGGTTTACTTTTTGAAGTATTTTTTGGTCAGATGTTTATTAAATGACAGTTAATGCTGGTGGGGTTTCATTCTGACAAGCAATTTTAAAATAAGAAAACAACTGTCACTGGGATAATGGAAAAGTTTATATAACGAGCTATAAATTACTCCTCTGGGGTCCAGGGTCAGCTGAGAGGCGTTTTCGTGGGAACTCTAGCAGGCTTTCACACTCGGACCAATATGATCTCGCAAAAGCCTGGGATCATCCGAGGACGAAGTGACACACACAAGAATACCCAGGAATGAACACTTTATTAAACAAAGCCACTAACTTATATAGACTTCACACAGCCCGCCTTATGGGCAGGGCTATTGGTCAGACCACACACTTCTCTGATCTTTACTGGAACAAGCTAGCTGTCCATACACCTGCAGACAGCAGGCAGTCCAGCCCTGCACCTTGTGCAGCCTCTAAAACCTTCCCCTGCTGCATTCCACTGATAACAAAGTCCTCCAGCACAAGGACTTGATTGCTCACGCACTCATGTTCCCTTACAAGTTTAAGTGATGACTCAACAGAAAACACACGAAGATAATAAGATGGGGAAATAAGCCCTTGTGGAGTCAGATTCTTGGAGCAAATCGGACAAATAAAGCTCTTTCAGGGCAGCTGAGAGTGAAGATGAGAAAAAATTCATTGCATTTGACAAACTATCTTTGCAAGAAACAAAGATATCTGATCTGGAGTGGCAGGAGAAGAATTTACACACTATGCTAAGGTGAGAAACTTGGCCATCTGAAAGACCAGAAAAGAACCCAAGTAACTTGAAAAAGGAGCTGAAATGCCCCCTCTTCAGCTGTAAAGGGTAAAACTGTTAACATTCTGAGAGACTGAGGACTAAGCATGGGTGGACCAAATGCCATTAAAGAAGTCACTGTACCACACTGTGTCACAGCTGCAGGACTCTGTGACTTGTCGGACAGCAAGGTCGTCAATGTCGTCATCCTGAATCACATCTTGCAGTTCAAGGGCAGTGGAACTCAGTCCTTAGGAATCTGAGGCACCACAAAAAGAAGCCAAAGCTCCTCCTGGAGGGAAGCATGCCTGCTCAGCTGTGCTGCCACTGAACCTGACACTGTCCTTTCAATAAGCAGTACAAACCCTGGAAGGAAACGTTTCTCAGCAAGGCAAGCGAAATAAAAGAACAACGTAGCAAGAAGCAACAAACAAACTGTGGGAGACCAAAACAGTTCACTTGTAGTAACAGTGCTGTTGTCTGTCTTTCATTTCCTCAAGGTCCAGCTGGACTTAAAACTGGTTTACCCCATGATAACACAGTGGAAAAGGGACAATCAGGAGAGATCGATGTTTGGATGTGAACATGAGTCAAAACACACATGGCAAGGCTTCCTCAACATTGTGTGTCTCATAACTAACAGCTGAACTGCCATACTGCTTTTTTCCTACTAAGTAAAAAAGAGCTTCTCCACAAATACTCTTGTCTGAAGCAGATAGCACACAAGCAAGAAAAGCTGCTTCAAGGTTAATATACTTTAATGCTAGAAACTAAATCTTGAAATCCTCCTGCAACTGGCACCACTACCAACCAGACTGAGAGGTATCAAATTAAGATCACACAGATTAGAAATGTGGCAGAAGTAATCCAAACTGAGATTAAAACTACGAGCACTTCTTCCCTCTCTTGGCAATATTTTGTATTGATTCTAAGATATACAGGCACTTGCTGCTACTCACCTCATGTGGAAGAGTCCCTCCTGAGGTACTGCAACAGCCCCTCCTATGAACCAGACTCATTTACACACTGGGCAGAAGCCCTTGAGACACCAAACACAGGTAAGCAGAAAGCATTAAGAGATGAGCAGCAGACAAACATAACTCCCTGAAAATGTGATGTTTCCTTGCTTCTGCAGCTTTCTTCAGCACAATCTGGTTCGAGCAGTGCTGCCAGTTGTTTCAACAAACTACTGACCAGGCAAGGCTGATGAAACAGACTCTTTCATGTGGAACTTTACACCTAGCTTGATCTGATGTGACATCCCACCATGCCAAATCGCTCACCAGATAGTAAGTCCTTCTCTTGCCCTTCAGACAGCTCTCCTCTGGGCATAACATCAGATGCTCACAGCTCTGGATGCAGTATGTAGCTATTTATGATAAGGCCCCAATCTTACTGGATTAGCCACTAAATACCATGCAACAAAAATAATGACTGATGATTCAAGTATTTTAAAAGCAGCTGCCAACACTCCACGGTATTTATTTATTTTTAGGAAAGGTTACTGCATGCATCAAATGCTGCGTTTTACACCAAGGCTCATGGAACAGAAAGATGAAGCCTCATTTTACCTCTGAATTGCCTTTGGTTGTAGCATAAAGGTTATTTTTACTGCAGAGTCCACTCTGGTACTTAATACTGCAGGCAGAACCTGCCACTTGTAATTCAGTCAGCAGGGCAAACAGCAGCAAACCACTTGTGAAAATACAATCTTGCTCTCCATCAGGAGAGTTAAATTAAAGCCTAAGGAATAACACTGCTCTGGACATTCACACAGGTGTAACCTGCCACCCCAAGACAGGTAAAATGTCTGTAATAGTCCCTGCACATTGAGCTGTTTGAGATTAACCCAATACGACAGCTCTGGGCTTCTGGCATCTGTGACAATATCATGCATTTCCAAAGCGACTCTACAAGCCACGATGCAAAAGCTATTTGAAAAGTTGGCTGAAGTGGACCTCACTGCTAACATGTCCTGTAATGGGTCAGTCTCTCATTAATCAAAATTTCTGTTCAAAGTTATATACTTTTCAAAGTAATATTTTTTTCTTTGAAATAAAAATCTTCAGAAAAACCTCTGTGATGCCTTCTAAACCCCAAAGTAATGTGATTTAAGTCCAGTGTTTGGCTTTGCTACAAGCTTCCAGCATAATTTCCATAAATGCATGAAAGGAACCAATCAAGTGAGAACTCATGATATGCTAAAGCAATTAAAACCCAGTATTGCAACAGACAAGGAGCAAGAGGAGTGCAGAAGGCTCCTGACAACTATTTGCTAAAGTCTAGAAGCCAGCAGAAGCACTGAGTGTAAATCTGTGATCGACTTCAGGAACTGAGACCATGCAGTGACTTGGTAAAACTGCTCTAATAGGATGACTGTCCACCGTTGGATTGTGCCATTCACCTCCTGCTCTTCTGCTGTGAATGAGGCATTTGAAAACTTTCCTGCCTCTATACATGCTTGAGAAGTAGGATTAGGGAATAACAATAATAGCACATGTTAGCTCTATCGTGGTTGGAAAGTGTACATGCTACAGTAATAGAACTACTGGTGAAAAAGCAGCAAACTTTCAAGAATACTCCTCTTAGAGAAAAACAGAGTCTGAGAACTTTGGTGGAAAAATAGGTAGTCGCCCTTGTGAAGCTAAAAAAAGTAAGTAAAAGTCAATGAGCTTCTCGAGAAAAGCAGTAAATTAATCTGTGACTTTAAAACCTTGCAATGACCAACTTATTAAGAGTAAACAATATCAGAGCTCCAACATAGCTGCCTGCCAGGAGGAAAGCACGACTTGCCAGTGTCACAGACACTCCTGAGCAGTATGTGTGGGTGCAGCACCCTGTACTGAAAGTGCTTTAAGAGCTTTTCTAGCTATTGTTTCCTTTTACATATTGCAACTTCTTAGATTTTCACAGAAATTAGACAGAAACATGACTTGTAGCCTGAAACTAAAGCTACTAGTAAAAATTTTCATATATGAGACTTCTTTTGGAACAGGCTGCCCACGGAGGGAGTGGAGTCGCCATCCCTGGAGGTGTTCATTAAATGCACAGATGCAGCCCTAGGGAACAGGGTTTAGTGGGCAGGATGGGGTTGGGTCAACGGTTGGACTGGATGATCTTGGAGGTCTCTTCTAACCCTTTGCAAGTCTACAGCATCCAGCCTACAGTGCTTTGCAGTACAGATAGGTTCAGATACACAGAATATTTCTTGAAGGTTCCATCATAGAGTCAACTCCAATGTCATTTACAACTGTGCAAACTGGTACCAGTTCATTGAGTGTTCAACAATACACTTCCAGAGCAGAGATGCATACACCTTGGCGTTTACTAACTGACCTGCCACTGCTGCATATCAATCACAAGGCTACTAGAACTGAGCTATGGAAAATAATGAGATTATTTGCTGATAAAGCAGGATGAGCACTAAAATCCAAGCAGACACAGTAAAAGATCTCTTTTTAAAAGTCGTTAGAATTGAAATTATCTTGCTAAAATTTATTAAACACACTTTAATGTTTGGTAATTAGTATTGTGTAGAAATATGCCCCCTTATGCTGTGGATCTATTATTACCAGTTCGTAACATTTATGATGGAAAGGCCCATGGCTCAGAGGAAGTCTGGCCAGATAAGTATTTTAACAGCAAAGTGCTCCAAGCTCTTTCAATCACAGTCTTTGACTGGAAGAGACCTTCAAGATCAGGTCTAACCTTCAACACAGCACTGCCAGGTGATCACTAACCCATGTCCCTAAGCACCATGTCCACATGTCATTTAAATACTTCCAGGCATGGCAACACCACCACTCTCCCGGGCATTTCCACTTCTATTCAAGTGCTACCTGAACCTATGATATTGCTAATAGAGATGCTGCTAATGAAGGTCTTGAGAAGGCACAGTACCTGGCTACACACCACTGCATTAGCAACTTGGCTTGCTAAATAAAGATCCAGAAGAATTGTTCAGCTCTTTTACACACATTCTACACACAAAAAATAACTACAAATTTCAACACAATACTGTACTAGTAAATTTTACGTGAAATGGCAAACATGGAGAAACACAAGACTGAAATCTTACACTGAGTGTGATGTGGGCCTTATTCATGGCTGTGCCTTGATAAATTTCGTTAAAATAAACAGCTAAAGCTGCTATAATCAAGTACTGCAGGATTAGAAGATATAACATGCTGCAAACATGGACAATGCTGAAGTACTTGATAGTTATCAGTATCAGTCGGACCTTGTTAATAGAGTTTTTATATTTCAAAATCACATTCCTTCTACACATGTGAAGGGAACAGCAAGAGTCAAGTCAGAAAAGCAGAAGAAAATAGAAATATCAAACTCTAAAGAGTTCTTCTCTTCCCTTAGGAAACCCTGATGACCAGTCAGCTGTAAAGGAAGCAGATCCTCACATCCTGACTGTATAACCTCTCAAGGTATCAATGGTTTGGGCAAACCCTCATTCTCACCTGTTTGGCTTCATTACATTGATAAACAAAAGCTATGAAATACCAAAACTGTTTTACTGAAGAGTACTGTAGCTGTGGAATGCCACAGACAGTACAACTGACATCAGAGCCTTCAGAACTACCAGAAAAACCAAAATAATCATCCTTAGCAAGATGACTGGTAGTTTCCAGCTACAATCTGAAACAGAGGAGAAAGTATTGTGGAGGAATACTTAGGTTTAGGGTAAGAACAAGATATAACTCAAATATAAATAGATTCAATCAGGGATTTAATCAGAGCACACAGGTCTAACACAAATTTTGAATTTCACTTTCAGTTCAAAACTGGAGAGCACAACTGTCGAATGGCTTGTTACCACAGTCCTCAAAGGACCTCAAGAATAGCCTCAAGACTTTTTAGAACTTTCTATTTTAAACTTTCTTGTGAAAATGCATTTCACAACACTCTTCTTTAGAGGAAAGACACCAAAGTTGTGCTGTTAACACAGTATAGACAAAAAATCTTCATGGTGTTGGGAAAACAATGAGCTGCTCCTCCTTTTAGCCAGACTATTACAAAAGCAAAACCAGCAATAAGCAGAGCACGACGAAGGCAGCGGTTAATGATCCTCCAAGCTTCTCAGCTTTATAAAGCTGCTTCCATAACAATCAAGCAAATTATCCAGTGACTGACATGAACCAAATGACAGTAATTTGTCAGTGTTTCACACTTCCCACTAGGCTGATTCAAATACCTATTTATGAACCTTACACTTCAATGGTCACTTTGATGACTACACCATAAATTAGAATGTAAAGTGAATATAAATTTGATTTTAGAGTAACAACAAATTGTCAGCAAAGTGGAATATTACTTAATTTGTATCGACACACCACGAAAAAGTCAGCAATACCAAGATGTGCTACATCATAATAAACCCCATACTTAGCAAAAAAAAGTATACTAGATCTCATCTGCTTCAGTGCTTCTGCATTTAAAAACAAAAGCACTTTACATTATGCTTGGTTAGTTTTACATATGAAGTCTTCATAATGTGAGGTTACCTCATTACCTGGACCTCAATTAAACAGGGAGAAAGAATACTTTTTTCCAAGGAGAGTGATTGAACTTGGCAGCAAGTAAATATTAATATGAATGTAGAGGCTAAGGTTTTAACAGCCTTCATGAAATAAATACTTACTTTAAAGACTGTGCTGTTGTTTTTTTAATATTTATCTCTTGCTTTACAGCTGCAAGTTAGATAACACTGAAACACTAGAAATTCCTTATGAGATTATTCGTCCTCAAAGAGTTGCACTGCCCAGTTATTTTGCATGTTACTGTTGTGAACTGGCTGCAGGACAGAAGCTGGAGAGTAGTGGTCAATGGGACAGAGTCTGGCTGGAGGCCTGTATCTACTGGAGTGCCCCACAGGTTGGTGCTGTGACCAGTCCTGTTCAATCTATTAATTGAAAACTTGGATGAGGGATTAGGGTGCACTGTCAGCAAGTTTGCTGATGACACAAAGCGACATAGGAGGTTCCAAATCAATACGAGAAGGAACTTCTTCCCAGTGAGGGTGACAGAGCACTGGAACAGGCTGCCCCGGGAGGTTGTGGAGTCTCCTTCTCTGGAGACGTTTAAGACCCGCCTGGATGTGTGACTTGGTCTAGGTGATCCTGCTGTGGCAGAGATATTGGACTAGATGATTTTTCGATCTTCCAGTCCCTAATGATTCTATGATTACACAAATGCATCACAGGAACGAACAGACCCTTCCAAAGCTGAATGCAGCACGATCTTTATCTAGAAATTTTCTCCAAGTGCTACAAAGAAGAGATACTTCAGTATAAATTTTACTGTGTTAGTACCGTATTAACACTGTGTTAGCAGCATTAAGAATGGGAAGTTGTGCCAGACTCTTTAGTATTCCTTAATTTTCAACTGTAGTCTTCCTGAAGTTCTTACACAGAATGATACCAAAAATGTCACCCCATTTGAAGCTACTTTAGGTTTACAGATTGGTTTCACATGTGGGAGAAGCCTCTGAAATAGCTGAGATTTGAAGCAACAGAACTATCACAGTATCACAGAATCACAGTATTATCAAGGTTGGAAGAGACCTCATAGATCATCAAGTCCAACCTGTCACCACACAGCTCAAGGCTAGACCATAGCACCAAGTGCCACGTCCAATCCTGCCTTGAACAGCTCCAGAGTTGGCGACTCCACCACCTCCCTGGGCAGGCCATTCCAGTGGCCAATGACTCTCTCAGTGAAGAATTTTCTCCTCACCTCAAGCCTAAATTTCCCCTGGCGCAGCTTGAGGCTGTGTCCTCTTGTTCTGGTGCTGGCTGCCTGAGAGAAGAGAGCAACCTCCTCCTGGCCACAACCACCCCTCAGGTAGTTGTAGACAGCAATAAGGTCTCCCCTGAGCCTCCTCTTCTCAAGGCTAAACAATCTCAGCTCCCTCAGCCTCTCCTCATAGGGCTTGTGCTCAAGGCCTCTCACCAGCCTCGTTGCCCTTCTCTGGACACGCTCAAGCACCTCAATGTCCTTCCTAAACTGAGGGGCCCAGAACTGGACACAGTACTCAAGGTGCGGCCTAACCAGTGCAGAGTACAGGGGCAGAATGACCTCCCTGCTCCTGCTGGCCACACCATTCCTGATGCAGGCCAGGATGCCATTGGCCCTCTTGGCCACCTGGGCACACTGCTGGCTCATGTTCAGGCGGGTATCAATCAGCACCCCCAGGTCCCTTTCTGTTTGGCTGCTCTACAGGTTTAGCAATAACTGAGGTCATTCTGTGTCACTCATACGTCCCAGTGATCAAGATACCTTCCAAGTAACAAATGCAGAACAAAAACACAGGCATTTAATGTTGTTAGCTTCAGAACAGTTTGATTATGAGATGTGTAAAATATTTGTATTATACATTAGTTTTCTATGTTTGCAAAACTAAAATGTATGTGAAGGGATTTTCATTTTCTGAAAATCTGAGCAGTCTTATTCCAGGAAGCTAGAACCCTAAGTGCCCTGTTTGGTTCTGAGCATCTTCCTATCTGAAAAGCTCACATCTACTTATAAAGTAAGATTGATGTGTTATATAACAGAACAAAATAAGGTTCTCAATGATTTCTCTCAATCTCAACTCAGGAAAGATTTCTTATGAAATTTCTTTGCCATTACTATAAAGAGGAGAGAAAAACAAAGTAGCAGATTAAAATGGTTCTGCTTCTGTAATGAAGAAAGCAGAATCCACACTAAAGTGACAAATCATGTCTACTCTCTTCTTGCTGCCATTTTCATGAATGAAGAATTAAAGGCACAAGAATTTTGCCAGTACAAATAGAGGCCAGCAAATGAAACAGTTACCTACTGTTTCTGTACAGGTTGGTTAGAGATACTCGAGTATGTACAGGCACATGTGTATGTTTACTTATGATCAAAATAGCAACCAATGAACACAAAATGTCCTTCAGCCCCATTACTCCTTTACGGAGTGGGCATACCAGTCAGATTAACCAAGCCCGCCTGGTCTTCCTACTCTTTCCAAGGCAGCTGAAAGACGTAGCTGATGTTTAGACATAATCTGTAGGCTAAACCAAAACCACCTTGTCTATCCTGTCAAGAGCCTGTTTAAAAGTAATGTGTTCTCTTTTTCAGGGTCTACAGTACCAAGGCAATCTCTCAGAGAAGAGAGGATTTTAAGACCTGACCCTGTCATATTGGCTTAGGCGCATCACCAGAAGGTCAGAAAATAAATAGAAGCTCAGAAAATAAAAGCATTATTTTGCTGAAAGAAAATTTGGAAAGCTTTGATTTTAGTAAGACATCAGCCAATTGACTTAGAACTACCCTTTTATTATTTAGCTTCACAGAACAAGTGAGAGCCAAATCCACATCAAGTCAGGGTACCCTTGAACATCTCAGACAAGAGAACCCAGGTAAGATCAGAGAAAAACACTGCCAGTAACACCTTCTTACAAATTAAGATTTATCCCCCTTCTTGGAAATATTTAGCCAACATTTAATCCACTTCAGGGTTTTCTTGTTCTGTTACTGCTCTAACACTGTATGTGGAGGTGGAGAAAAACAAATACAGAAGGCAAGACTATTCAGAGTGACTGCCACAGCAGCTCTTCTAAATTCTACGATGGAAGGAGGAAAGCAGGAAGAAAGGGATCTACTAGCTAAAGGAAACATTATAAGGAAAATCAGGGCAGAACAGAGCAGTGGAGCAAGGAAAACTGAGTAAAATAGCAGAAAAGGTAACAGCAGAGCATATAAAATTTGGACAACAAGAACTGTTCCAGTTAATGGAACATTCCTAAATCCTTTGTTGCAATCGTTATGGATAAAGGGATGTTTCTCATCCTCTTCAAACCAGGCATACAGAAAGTACTGTTCATCCACAGATACCCTGAGCAAGAATCATTTCTCTTTCATCTGCAGTGGCACAAAACAGTCATCTAAGGAGTGCACAACTCTTAAATCAAACGAGAGAAATAAGCATACCTGCCGATGAATAACCTCAAGGCTTGCTTTGGCTTTATTCAGTTGTTCTTCTATTTTTTCAGAATCCTTTATATTCTTGTTTTCTCTGAAGGCGTCTCTTATCCTTCTGATGGCATATGTTCTAAACACAAAGAGTAAGATGATGTGAATTCACAGAGCTGACAGAGTTTATGACATTTCAACTTTCTTTTAAACATGTTGATTTTTAAGAATATACATATATGTATATTTTGTCCAGCTATGTACACATATCCTTTCATATGGTGTCTTGTCTTGCCTCAGCTGAAACAGTGACCAGACTTTGTAATTTAAAAAAGTGGGTTTACTCTAAGTTCTTGTAGAGAAAGTTCGGATTTCACGTATCAGTTCATTCCTTACTGCTTGTAATTGCTGTAAAGATGCTGTTGGATGCTCAGCACAGACACCATAAAGCTCAAGAGCACAACGAAAAGCACAAGAACCAAGAAAGCATCTCCCAAATTACTGTGCACCAGTGTGACCATTCTTATTTTGCATACTGTATTTCATCACTCAGTCTAAAACCTCCTCATACATCTCTTTACTAAGAAGCAATAATAGGACACAGTGTCTCCAAGTAAGAAGTGACTGTGAACCTCTGCTTTCAGACAGAGAAGGTCCAAAGCTACAGCTATCTCCACACCTCTCCAGTAAAGAACCTTTATGCAGCCCATAATGTACTGTTCACAGATAAATAGGGCTAATTTCATTATTCACAATTTTCAGACTGATCCTTACGTGTTTGCTGGGAAAGGAGGGAGAAATAGCAGGAAACAGCTCTTCCTCAGCCATACTCATAACATCCCACTTGTCCACCACCATATGAGATCAGTACAATTTTTACTATAGAAAGTGAAGCCCTATATGTGCTGCCAGGGGGCAAAAAGGCTCTGCAAACACCGGTGTAATCTTTCACCACCTGCTTTCAATCTTCTATGAAGTGAAACGTGAGGCACCAAATTGTTTAAAATGCAATCACAAAAAACTCCATAGATGAGAGTGAAAAAGAACGCTCTTGGGGGAGGAGACGGAGGAGGGGACAGAGATGAGTAGCCAGTGGCACTCCACACCATTAGGTGGTGCCATCCATCCCCTACAGCAGCCTCCACCAGCCAAATGGCATCTTGGAGCTCATAAATAATGCATTTCAGACACAGGGCTCAGGATGTTTATGGAGTGCCACCCTGCTGCCACACACCAGCAGATGGTGAGCACTTTTAATTAGGGTCTGTTCACCTATAATGTGACACTGGGGTGCATGAGTGAGTGAGTGTATGTGTGAAGTTAATAGAATGTATTAAATATGGAAGCTTTTTCTCATCTGCAGCTGCTGTCCTAGCAAGATGTGAAGGGGAAGCTACTTACTTCTCCTAGAAAAGAAACAGCAAGATGTAGCAAATTTTGTTGCTTGATAATGGATGGATTTCAAACCACCTTACGTACACATGTAGGGTTAGACTGTGTGGAAAAATACAGTATTCTTCTGTGAGAAAATAAGAGTTTCCAGAAGACAGAGACCTAATATGTAATTGTGTGTATATATAATATACATATTTAGCCTAAAAGAAAAAACAACAAACAGCAGGCATCCATTACTGGGGACAAGTCTTTCAGAATGCAGTACAAATGAGTAAAAGCCATCGACACAAAAAAAAGAGAGGACTAAAACAAATTCGTGTTCCGTGTAACACCTACACAGGGTTTTGTTTTGTACATATGGTGCCTTAATTGTTCCAGTCGCTCTCTTCTTCTCATTACACCCAACAGTTGCTAAGAAAGAAAAGACATGTACTTAGAGAACATAATCAGACCAGTTTTTAATTGACTGTAGTCAGAGGGTTGTAACTGTTTTCTCCTTTCACAATTGCTTTAAACCTCTTAGGGATGTTCTGATGGATGTTAACACCAACATGAACTTATTTTACATAGTCTTTAACATGATCTTCATTCTACAGCTCAATCAATGCACCGCGAGCATCCCTGCAACACTCCAAAGACCAGCTTTGGTACTACTTTTGACAAAGGTTACTCTAAGACTCAGTTTATCACTTAAAATATAGATGAGCTGAACAGGAAGCTCAAACTCAATCCCATGATGGCTATAAATCATGCCTTTTCTTCCTCACTAAGAGGTGCCAGAAGAACTTGCCACCAACACTCAAATTCTTTCAAAATTATTTAAAAAGTGTTAAGATATGAACAAATTAAACCGGCATTCTGTAGGGGGCTTGTTTGTTAAACAACAGCTTTTTATAAACAACAACTATAGTTGAGAGCAGTGTTAATTCCAAACCTCAAGGCACTCTATACGTCAAGAGTTTCAGAACCTAGTATGGACTAAATCCAGTACTAACATTAAGGCTGTGACATTGCCCCAACTCCGTAAACAAGTGAGCTTTTTCAACATGTGATATCACACGCAGCAACACGCAGCAAAGATACAGGTGCTATGGAAAGAGCTCATTCATTCGACTCCTATCTGATGTGCCTTTTAAAAGGGCTCTGTTCCAAAGATCTTCTGGTTGATGAATGGACTGGTCAGCTGATGAGCTGCTCTGACACTGAAATGCGGTTCAATAAGCATAAACACCAAAAGCAGTCATGCACCATTTGAAGACACCGCTTGAAATGGCAGTGGGAGAGAATGTATGGTTATCTTCGTAAGACTTCACATTAACCTAAAAGCAGTATCTGAAGGCAAGGTGACAGATGAGAAGCACACCAGCAAGTGACATGGGTGCTGTACCTTACAGATGGTCATTTACTGAAGCTGAAACAAAGAAATTGAGGAGGACATACAGCACTGCAACAGGTTTAAGCCAATTTGAGTGAAAGGAACTGCTGCAGTACTGCCATCGTCCTGGTCGCTTCCAATCCCTAATGTTCTGTGATTCTGTGACTAGGCATAAACCCTCCTCTCTTCTTCCTTCAGACCAGCACAGTCAGTCTGGTATTTGGCCCTGAGGTGAGCCAGTCTAACTGGGTAACCTGACAGAAGGCCAACCTACTGAAAGAGTTACCTTCTGTTTTAACGTATTAGTCTGGTTTTTGATTTGTTTGGATTGTTTTCAATGGGGCTGGATGAGCGTTAGCGTTAAGAAGGAAGGAGGAAATACAGCAGTCCTGATTCGGCTGGCTCCAGTTTGTGATAGATCCCACTGAGAGAGACCAATCAAGCTGCACAAACAAGGGGACTCTTCAGCAAGAAGGTACCAAGCAAGCTTTTCAGAGAAATAGAATGTGAAACCAATTCTGCATACACTGTGCTCAAATAGGTCCTACAGACCTTTGGGATTGCTCTGAGGAATGCAACAGTGCTCCTTCAGAGATATCATTGCAAATGCAAATTCAAACTTCATTCCCTAGTCTGCTGCTTTTTTCACCTCTCTTTGGATAGAGATACTGAAAAATGTCTGAAAGCAGCAATGAGACATTTTATTTTCATCATCCAAGCACACTGAAACTTTAATAGAGAACATCTTTGATTTTAATTCTGCAAACATCTAGTGAGCAAAAGTGTACAGTTGAATATATTCACTCAGTGCTCTCCTCAATATGCACTCAAACCACTTTTTGTGATCCCTACTTACATGCATCTGTCACATAATTAACTCCCGATTAAATCAGAAGTATGTACTCCATGGGTAAGAGACTCAATGGCTTCAGACCAACACCACCGCAGGTGGATGGCTGTGCAAGGTAACAGATGCACATCAGCAGAAAACAGAAAGAGTGGTTGGGGGTTAATGGGAGAACAACACCAGGGCCAAAACATTACCACAGACCTACAGGGGTGGGCACTGTCTGCTATTGTTCAAGACAACAATGCCCTCAAATAACAGTAAAAACCACAGAGTTATGGTTAGAAAACAGTCTTTTCCCTAATACTCAATCATTCACCTCTACCTCCAAAGAGTTCATTCCTTTTTCCTTCCCCAAAGCACAATTGAAAACCTGTGGCCTCATAAAAATGAAGCCCACAAGAAGCAAAGCTTGAAACACTGGCTATTAAGCAAAAATGAAATTGGAACGGAGGTATACCAGAAAGTAAAAGCTGCTTGGGGATCTAGGTATTTGTATTTCAAAATGTTTACTTCTGTCATGCCTGACCAGACAATTAAAAAAAGAAAATCCATGTGCTTTTCAAGTTTGCACTCTCATATCTTTGTGCTCTGTTATAACAGAATGTAAGAAGCTGCAACACTGTGCAGACACACTTTAGGTGCACAGATTGTGCCTTCACACACACACACACACACAGAGAACATTAGGGATTGGAAGGGACCTCGAAAGATCATCTAGTCCAATCCCCCCGCCAGTGCAAGATCACCTACACCAAGTTGCACAGGAACACATCCAGGTGGGTTTAAAGGTCTCCAGAGAAGGAGACTCCCAAGCAATGGTTTTCTGTGCACCATGCTGCACTTACCAGTCTTGCAGCAAGCTAACGGTTTAAGTCCAAGTCAGCTTTATAAACATGCTGACAGCTCCTCTTTGTGACTGTGAACAAATCTACAATATTAACAGATCACATCACAGTTACAGGCAACATACTGTAAACCATAACTGCTTTAACAGATTGTAAATTACTGAGCACACGGGCAAAGAGAGGAGGACTCTAGTAGCACAGCGTGTGCAGATGACAGATTCTGAGGGAAGAGGTCAGCACATTAGCATATTTCAGAATGTGAAAAAAAATGCCTTTTTTAGGGAGGGAGAGGGGCTAACGGAGAACACGTGTCATGGCCAGCCCGGCCTCAACCCATGACAAAAGACAGGATTTGTCCATTCTGTGACTGGACCACCCCTCTCAAAAACATGTTCAATTGCTTCGCAGTCCTTACAGGGAAAAAGCCTTTCCTTAAAGCCAGTCTGAAAACCTCTCTTCTTTCACTTTGCTGCATGTGCTGTTGCTTGTTTCTCCTGCTAGGCAGTTCTGGATACTTTGAGATACTACCAGCTTTTAGATCCCTTTCATGCTTTTTCCTCTCCAGGCTGAACCCACCTGAAAGCTCCCTCAGCCTTTTCTCATAAGGCAAGTGCTTCAGCCCCCCTGAGCCATCCTGGTGACTTCTGAGGAGCTTGCTTCAGGTTTCCAAGTCTTTCCTGTAAGGGGGGCAAGACTGCATGCAGTACACTCCAGTTGTAGTTTAACAAGTAGCGAGTAGAAGGGCATAATCAATTCTTTCAATCTGCTGGCTGAGCAACTGTTGGCACATGTCAGGATGCTCTTGGCCTTCTTTGCTGCCAAGGCACACGGCTGGCTGCCGGCTGGGATCCCTATCCCCGTTTTAGCTCCCTGGCCAGACAGTCCTCAACCTGTTCTGCATGACTGCAACACCTTCCCAGGAGTAGGGCAGTGTAGGACATTTATCAAATTTCATAAGGTTGCTGTTGGCCTTTTTTCTTCAGGCTTTTGAGGTCCCTTCAGAGTGTAGCCTTGCTCTTGAGGCTTCCAGTTTGGTGTCATTTGCAACCTTAATACACTTCTTCTCCCTCTAGGTCATTAACAAATATGTGAAGCAGAATGAGTGTCAAGAGCAATCCCTGAAGATGCAATCCATCCTCTAAGCCTCAGCATCCAACCGAAGGGACACTGTTGTCCATCCATCCAGACTACAGCACTCTACTGTAGCTATAAAAATGTGGCAGGAGTCAGCACTGAAGGCCTCTCTAAAGCAGAAGTGAACACTCTCCCCCTGCTGCTCTCCTCATGTTCACAAATCCAGGCAATCATGTTGGTCGAGTGTCACTTACCCTCATTTTCCAAATGCCTTCTTCATGGTACCAGAACACCTTCAGTGCTATTTGCAGTTAATTTGCATTACTTCTGTAGTTCTTCGAAGCACTAATTTTTGTTGCTATACTTCTAAAAATAAAAATAGCTATTGGCTTAATTCCAAGTGTAAAGTATCTCTGCAGAAAGGAGTGCTTTTGAGAAGGTCAGAGTTACAAGAAAAAAAGTCTAGAAGCTCAAATGAAAGAGTCCTTTAATTAAAATTAAAAGTTGCAACTGCAGTGAGGTTGTAATTGCAAACGAGGTTAAAAAGGAGGGTTAGCAGTGAAGGACCAAATCAAACAAGTTCTCAGTTAATGAGGCACCAGGCAAGGACACCCTGCAGAAACTAGAAACAGAATTTGCTATAGATGAAAAGTGTCCCGATGGCCTGAAATGACAACAGCTTTGCTACGTTTTCACTCCCCAGACCCTGCTGATCGCTCACCAGGACACTCAGGTAGCTCAGCGGTCCAATCACTAGGTGAGGAATTGAAACCTTGAAATCACAGGTCCAGATCCTGACCAGGTTGATGTCTCTCTTCTTGCTTTTGAGGCAGATACACACCATTCTATTTACTGCTTTTTATCAAGAGTTTGTCAAGAAGGCTGAGCTTACTATGAACTGCCATTACAAATTTCATTGTACTTCCCAGCTAAGATGAGATTAGAGTTTCAGCCCAATACTTGTGGCTGGAGTACTGTGCTGCACCTCTTGGTGACTGTAACTGCTCATTTAGAGACCCACCAGGTGCTAAGCAGCCTCACTGCATACAACTGTTTCCCACTTAGTGGAAGATTGTCTTTGATGAAGCAATAATGCCTACTACTTTAAAATTCAGAAACAAGGCATAAAGCCTTGGGATATTTCTACCTGCTTGGATTGCACTCGGTGTGAATAACGATGTGATTTTGATAGGACATTTCTGAAGCCCACCACTATTCCTGAAAATTAAAGTCTAGACTTCGTGACTATCTAGTTACAGTACCCTACCACTCTTTTAATGTAGACATGATAAAGACATCAATTCCTGATACAATAAAAGGCATCAAGTACCAGAAATATGTTGATGGTACACAGGTTTAAAATAAGAATTAAGATATTCTGACTTAAGAAAGACTCAAAGAAACAGTTCTCTGAAGAAATTAAGCATCATAGGTCCAAATGGAATTTAAGAAAAGCAATTACATTTAAGTCAGATTGGATGCAGTCATCTCATAACAAAAAAACTTCTTAAAGAATCCATATAAAATAACAGACCACTGTTCTGTCTGCTTACAGACAACACACTAGATGTTACAGGACTTGGAATGTTGCAGTTATTCTTCACCTTTATCCTCTCATCCATTTCTGTCAGCTTTACAGCTTATCCAAAAATCTTTTGTTTCTTGTAACTCAGTCAGCAGTGACAAACAACCCCCACTGGACCTTCCATCACCGTACGGCTCAGTGACCTTTCTTCATTTAGAGCAAAGCACTCCATGTTCAGTTTGGCAAATTTGCTGTCAGTGTTGACAACGATGATGGATATCTGAAATGACTACATAATAGTTTGCAGCACAGAAAACACTAATATATGCAAAGCTTATTAGTAAAGTCTGGTGCCTAACAAATCAATTTGGAATGCATGACAAAATCACCATCCTTCTTAGTGCATAAAACAGAGAGGAGAACACAACTTTCAGACATTTGGGATGGTAAATATAGTGCTTTTGGATAACGCATGTAGTATTTCAGGAAGGTCAGATACAGACTACCATGATAACAGAGGCTCAGAGAAAATACACTCAGGTTGTTCTGTATTCTGTGAATGCTCATTAAGGCACTGAAAGATGAGCAAAATAGGTTTTTCCTGTTTTTTCTCTATTTAATTAGTTACAGGATATGTAAGTCTTCACAAGCTTTACAGACTGTAGGATTAGTGAGGAAGAAATGGGGGATGAAAACACCAGCATCAACCAAGAGTAGAATAATAACCGAGAATTGTAGTGGGGACAAACTCTGAGTGTCACTTCATCTTCATTCTAATTGACAGGAGGCTGACTATGAACCAGCAGTGTGCCCAGGTTGCCAAGAAGGCCAATGGCATCCTGGTTTGGATTAGAAACTGTTTCCCCAGCAAGAGTAGGGAGGTGATTGTCCCCCTGTACTCAGCACTGGGGAGGCCACACCTTGAGTACTGGCTCCAGTTTCAGGCACCTCAGTACAAGGCAGACATCAAGGTGCTGGAGCGAGTGCAGAGGAGGGCAACAAAGCTGGTGAAAGGCCTCAAGAATCAATCTTATGAGGAGAGATTGAGAGAGTTGGGGCTGTTTAGTTTGAGGAAGAGGAGGCTAAGGGGAGACCTCATCGCTCTCTACAGCTATCTGAAAGGACACTGTAGAGATGTTGGTGCTGGTCTCTTCTCATGGATAATGAGTGACAGAAGCAGAGGGAATGATTTGAAGCTCCAACAGGGGAGGGTTAGATTGAACAACAGGAGAAAATTCTTCATGGAAAGAGTGGTCAGGCACTGGAATGAGCTGCCCAGGGTGGTGGTTGACTCACTGTCCCTGGATGAGTTTAAGAGGTGCTCAGATGTAGTGTTGGGGGATGTGGTTTAGGGGTGAACTTGTAGAGTGGGATTGATGGTTGGACTTAATGAACGCAAGGGGCTTTTCCAACCTGAATGATCCTATGATTCATGGGAATTCTTATACAGTAAGAAAGAGCCATGGGTGAACAGAGGCAAGGCTTAAAGGAAAAGCAATATTCTGCTAAGCACAGCTGAGTGACTGGTTCAGACTGTGTCAGAGGGGCAGATATGAGGTTTTGAGGCAGGCAGAGCTCACCATCCTCCACACAAGTAAAACAGCCTCTCTGAGTGCACCGGGCACAATGTGACAGAACTGCCCACAATGGCTTTCGGCACTGGACAGCTCTCCACTCCTTAGAGCTCCTAGGCACTATCAGCACAAACTAACACTGAAAAAAAGCAGGCCTTTTGCAGGCTAGTTATGGAAAAATATACCCACAGCTCATAGTTTTTGGAGAATAATGGTGATGAGCTAAGACATACTGGAGACCTCTGCTAGCTCCAGCAAAATAAATTAATCTTCTCAGGACCTATATGTCTCTCGTATCTTTCTGGAGTTCACAAGTAACTTATGAATCAAAGTAGTACTAAAGGCTAAGTGAAGTAATACAACATCCCTGAAAGCCACTTCACATAAAAGAAAATCTTTTCCTATTATCTTTCCTACATTTTCTCTAAAAAACACATCAGAATGGCTGATCTATCTGCCAATGATGAAGCTAAGAGCATTTAACAGCAAAGATGCTTCTTCTGGCTCTGTGCAGCCTCCACCTCTAATATTGTGCTGCGTACTCTCTTAACTGTCCAAACTGTAAACCCCAACATAAGATGCAATACTTTGATCTGTCCAGACAATAGATAATTTAACATTAGACAGAAAAATGGGATGAAATTTAAAACTTGTTCAGTAAACAGAAGCCATTTAATAAACCTGCCCACAGACCTTCTGTGCATTGAAGCAGTTTAGTCTAATCACTGTAACAGAAGGAAGGATCAGAAATATTCTGGAAGAGAAAGACCAATTTTCTTTCTCCAATAAGCTAATCTAGTTGTGCCTGAGAAAGTTAAATTCATTAAAATTCAAAGATAAAGAAAAAGCTAAGAAAAAGGTCTGTAATTTTTCAAGAGCTTCCCCATGAAGGAAAACCCCTCCCCTTATTCTATTTCTGTAAGATATTCTATTGACCAAAAAAGTTCAGAGTGGTACACTGACATACCACAAAAGGGTTTGTATTTCTGAAACCAAAAATGTGTTATAGAAGCCCCTAGACAGTACTTAACACCTAATTCAAATACATGAGAAAATATTCAGTCTTGTGAGTGATGACAGTGCTCTTTGTCCTTCATCAGTAACTAAGAGAAACAGACACACAGCAAAGATCAGCTCCTTCCCATCCCATAGCAGGTGGCTGGAAGGAGAAGTTCTCATCCAACAGTTACTCTAAATGTGGAATTAGCATCTTGTTTAAAACTCAGAAACTCAGAGGAGTGGTGGCCAAGACTGAGTGCAGCTGACTTCAGTAACATTACCACAGGAGACATTAGCAGAGAAAGGGTGGCCTATTTATCATAATGTTTTCACCATAACATTTTATGACCACGGCAGATTACCGTCTCTTTGACACGCAGCATGACCTTCCATTCCCCAGGGCAGCAGAAAAGGTTTCCAATCTCAGAACAAATTACCCAGAAGTTGCACAAACACCAGATCCCCAGCTCATGGCAGGAGCAGTCTCTCGCACTTCAAGGAGAATTTCTCCTTGAGGGATTTCTATCAAATAAAGCCTCAAAATTTGCACAGGTAGTAAACACTACCAGAAGATCCCAGGAGGAGGAGTTCTGTGGATTATAATAATTTGCCCAATACTGCACTGCTGTAGCTGATAGGATTATGTTTGTCCTATGTCCCCATTGCTTTGAGAGGCGATTGTGGGGGTGACACCACCCTGTTAATAAACTCATATTCAAAATCTGCAAATCATAGCAAGTTTTGGTATAAACTACACACTGAAAAAACCCTAAATTTGGCAAAAAAACCCAAGATAGCTCTGGAAATCAGGAAACTTGCTTTGAAATCCACACAAAATACATTTCTTATTAGAGCTTTGAAAACAAAACATTTTAACATTTATTTTTATCATGAAAATTAGTCAATTCAAGGAAAAAACACTATGAGTTAGGCATCTAATTTACTTTGGAGAGTGACACAAATACAATAAAAAATGTTCCTCCCTTCAAAACTAATTTACATGTTAAGACTATTAATTTGCAAAGCTTTTTGCTGTGATATTTAGATGAGTCAAAGATGTTTTGTGGAACTCAATAGCAGGTTAGCTTTGAGGCAATATAACAGGCTTCTATTTGAACACAATCCAGGCTCTAAACTTCAGGGCATACAGAAGCTTGTACTACCTTATTCAAGCACTTCATTCAAGCTGTACTAACTCAAAAAAATGTCCTGAGAAGAAAGCGGTCCAATGTTATTTAAATAAATAAAAGCATGGTTATGTGGAGAGACTCGTTTTGAGGAACGAATGAATTAGTGTTTCACAAAGAATTCCATCATAATTCAATCAAAACCCTAGGCTTGTACCTAGCCCCTTCCACTCTCAGTACTCCACACTTTTACAGCAGGACTCTAGAGAAGCTCCTGCTTGTTGTTACTGTGAAGGCTGTCAGCAGTGACCTCAGTTACTTTTAAAAAAAAGGTTATTCTTCACCGTTACAGTGTTAAAAGTTCTTTTGGGTGGTAGAAGCAAGTTTGGTCCTACCCGATGACATATAGTGCATACACCTACTAGCAAAGTCACAAACCAGAGGCACTCAATTTTCCATCACAGCATGTACGTACGTGTTTAAGAGAGAAGGCACAGCAATAGGGGAACAACAGCCAGCCAACAGAGCTCTAGACGTACAAATATATTGTTTGCAACAATAATATGTTCTAAAACTTCCTGGCTGAAGAGATGAATATCTATATTATATTAATATATTATATTATACACAATATATGGGTGACCTCACTGATGTTTATAAATATGTGAGGGGTAGGTGTCAGGAGGATGGAGCCAGCCTCTTCTCATTGTCGTCTAGTGATAGGACAAGAGGCAATGGGTGTGAGCTGGAACATACATGCTGAGGATGGCAGAAGACTGGAAGGGGCTGCCCAGGAGGCTTGTGGAGTCTCCTTCTCTGGAGACATTTAAAACCCGCCTGGATGTGTTCCTGTGTGACTTGGTCGGGGTGATCCTGCTGTGGCAGGGGGATTGGACTAGATGATCTTTCAAGGTCCCTTCCAATCCCTGATGTTCTGTGATTCTGTGATATATCTTTTTATATATTATATAAGTAATTATATTATAGTTGAAAATAATTCAATTATCATCTTTTCAACTTTGCTACAAGTTGGTTCTTCACAAAGTCATTAGAGGTACGACCAGTGTACTTCTGTATCGCATTACAACAGCCCTGAGGACACACAGGACAGCTTATCTTGGCATGGAAGAAGCTAGTGGGGGTACGGGTGGGGCACAAACACCAAGGCAGAACTGTTGCTGTGGTCCCAGCAGATCTGACATGTAATATCTGCTAACTTCTCTTATGGGACACTGCTATTGCTTTTAGTGCTCACAAATGTGTACACATTGAAAAAATTTAAACCATTGCTGATCTTACAGTATCTAAAGACAGATCCATCAAAACCTGAGGTATTTCCTGTAAGGAAAGGGAAAACATGCACTGTGATATGACGTCAAAGATCAGATAGTCTCGGTAAACATCCATTATACCTTCTGTAATTTAAAGCCTGGCAGTACAAACCAAATAAAAGAAACAGATTGAGAAGTTTTACATCGTATTAAGCAGGAAAATCATGGGTGGGAAGTCTTGCCTTTGAGTTGCATACCAAAATGTTCACACTGCTAACACCTCAGACGCATATGTCATTTTCAGGGGAACTAGGGAGGAGGATCAGGCTCTGAGTGGGGTTAATACAGAAGAAAAGACAATTATTTCCCAAGTCCTGTTTGCTCCACCAGCAAGTGGCTGGGCAGCAGGGGGTCCCACATGTTGGCTGTGAGGTTTGTGTCACCAGTTACTGGTGCAACCACTGTGGAAGCTGGTTTGCTTCCTCTTGCTGATGTGGATTCAGTTTCCCCACTGATCATTCTCCAACAGAAACCGATTCCAGAAAAAACAACATGGTCCAGACAGGAGCTACATGCAGCTGCTCACCAAATGCACATCTCATGTGCCTCAAGCCATTCCCCATCACAAACATCTCTGCTGGCCAGAATAACAGCAAGCCAAGATACTCAAGACAGGGAAGAGCAGGAGAAAGCTTTGACAGCAGGGGCACTAATGAAGGTGGAACGTGTACACGTACACACACCACTGCATGGAATTAGCAAGGAAGGTTTATTTGCTCCAATTCAGTTTCAACCCCATGATATTTCTTCTCAGGGCAGTGCTTCACACACAAGGTTTGGGGAATACACATGCCTTGAAGAGTGCAGAGTTCACCACGGTTCTGCAAATTCAAAGCCTTCTGTTCCAAATTCTTGCTGGACTGCAGATGATTCACAGCAAAGGTAGCTCACGTGTCTCTGCCCGTGGTCCAGCTGGGCCATGAAGGGAATAAACTACCACTGGATAAAACAATACTGCCAGTGCTCCTGAGGAGCATCCTCAGTGAATGCAGCAGATGCCTAAGGGACACCAGGCCCATGGCAATAGCAAGCAAAGAGGTCCACCCTTGGCCAAAAATAGGTACCTGTCTCCTCAGCAGCCAGAGAAGGCAGCCAGCCGTATGCCACAGCCCCCGATGTGACGGCTGAACCCTGTTCCCCTATGGAGTACAACACCCTGAGCCTGGACACACGGTGCCAGATCCTGGGGGTCAGCTGGCCTTCTCCACCATGGTGTAGCCTGGCCACGACTCTGCCTGTCAGGAGGGGCAGCAGCCAGAGCACACACCCGCTTCGGGCTGGAGCATGCTCTGCCCTGTTCCTTCCCCCTGCCGCAGAGAGAGCCCATAACCAGGTGCCTCTGACGCAGCTCGGGGCCAGGAACCGGGTATAATCGAGGGGCCGTGACCTCCCGCGCCGAGAGCACAGCTGTGGGGGCTCGCCGCCGCTCCCGCCCACGGGGCACGGCCTGGCCCAGGCACCGCCCGCCCAGCCACGGGTCAGGCCAGAACGGGCCGCTCGGGCGGGTTCTGCCCAACCCCGGCACTCACTCGCCCCCCGGCACCCATTACCCGCCGTCTCCCCGGAGAAACGGTGCCAGGATCGCCGCCCGCCCCGCAACCCGTCCCGGCCCGCACACCTGTAGTTGTAGGCGCTGAAACGCTGACTCTCCCGTAGCAGGGCCCGGTACAGCCGCAGCACCTGGGCCCGGCTGGACGCTGCCATGTTGCCGCCGCCAGCGGGGTCCTCCCGCGCTAAGGCCCCTTTCCCCGCCCGCCGCGCCCAAGGCCGCGCCTGTGCCGGAGCCGCCTCCCTCCGCTGGCACCGGCCTGTGCACGGCTCCACGGCGGGCGGGCAGGCGGGGCGGGGACAGCCGCGGCGGCGATGGCGGCAGCAGCGTGGCCGGACGGACCCGGGAGGCGGCAGCCGCGGCTCGGCCCAGGCAAGGCTCAGCAGGGTCGGGCGGGGTGAGGCGAGGCGCCGGTCTCCGCTTAGGGTTTTGGCTGCACTGCAGTCCCGGTGTGTCCTGGGGCGCTGCCTCCCCGCGGGGTCTGCTCGGCCCTGCGCGGCTGGGACCGCTCCTGGCGGAGCGGGGCGAGGCCTGAGTGGTGGGAAGAGGGTACTGGCAGGGCGGGAGCGGTGTGGAGCCTCGCAAGGGGTAACAGGTGAAGCTGGGCCCTGGCGTTGCCGCCGCTACACAAGTTGGTGTGCAGGGTCTGACGTGTTGTGTCTGTTCCTCTGTCAGCATTCTCACTTGAATTCTGTTACTTAAACTGACCTGACCTGACCGGTGTACTGTTTAAGGTACTGTTTAAGTTAAGCACTGGCAGTCTCTGAAGGAGTTTAGCAAGAATTTCGCACCTCTGTTCTTTGAATTTCACTGGGAATGCTTAGCTTACTGTTTTTCTACCTTTTCCCACAGTCCTGAGACATTACAGTGCTGGCTTCATCAGTGCCCTCCCCTCAGGTTCCCTGTTTGCACTTTAGAAAGTTGAGGAAAAAATTTGACCAGGTCTGTGTGTTGAAAATTATCTTGAAGGGGGCAGTACCCAGACAGAAATCTGTGTGAACAGTCAGAGAACAACAGGCTACCTGAACCATTTAGAAAGTATGTGCTGCCTCTTTATTTACTAAATCTTGGTGTTTGTTCTTACTTGTGGTGAGGCCTGGGCTTTTCTCCTTTATACCTGAGCTTTCTGTTGCTGGAAACAGCATGTGCACCATGGCATCCTCTTCTGCAGAAAGTTTTGTTGCTCCAGGATAATTCTAACTTTGTAAATTATGAGTATGAACCCCCAGCTGTATTTAATACTGACTTTTAAGTAGTACCAATAATATAATTAGTTTACAATGGTTCATACTTTCTCCAGAACACGTTGATTGTATAGTGGATGCTTATATGCATTCTGCATGCCTCTAGCCAAAGTGTTTCAATAGCTGCTGCTAATTGAACTCGTGTTGTGTATACGCTTGGTGTAGTATTATTTGTGTCAGTCATACGTGGCACAATTTGCAGTCATTTACATAGAGCTAAAATAGTTATGTGTGCAAATAATAGGCATGTGTGGAGTTACCACAAATTGTCTTTGTAATGGCTGTATTTTAGCAGCTCTTCTACGCTTCTGGAAATTGAGATTTTTCATATGTATAAAATTTCTTGGATAGTCTCTTACAAAACCTAGTAATGTTAGAGGAAATGTTGCATTCTTGTATAAAAATTAAGCAACTGTGACATGGTAGTAAGCATGGTGTTTCTGATGTGTTCCCTTGTAAGTTACAAAGCAGTGTTTAGTGTTTGATTTTGGCATTCAATAAACCCAAACAGGGAGGTGTAAGGAAGTCATGCTACTTAGTTTCTTGTAGGCCTGACCAAGCCATACTGTTGTCACAGATTGCCGTGCTAGATGAGCTGCTGGTGCTCTCCTGTCTTTGCAGCTGTTAGTGGCTGAAGTGCTTGACCCTTCATAAAGGGGAATTCTTACTTTATATCTTCACCTATATCTTCCCTGAGAAGAGCAGTTGAAACCCTGCCTTTTTTTTTCATTGATAATGGGCTTCAAACAACTTAAAAGACAGGAGTCTGTCATATACAGAGCAAAACCCAGCACTAGGAGTTTAGCAAAGCAGTGTGAAAACATTCTGTAGATGAGTGTGGCAGTTATTCCATCTAATTCTTTGTGAATGTAAAAAATAAAGTTTGGATGCTACAGTCCTCAGCTTCTCTTGGGATAACTAAGTACTTTGAGAATTAGACAGTATTATAGAAATAGTTACTAATGTTTTAAAACATTATTAAAATGTAGATGTTATTAAAAACAGAAGGTGTGTGAGGGAACTTGGATGAAATACTTGCACAGACTGTGGACTGGTATGAAGGGAAGCAGCTGTTATGTTTCCTGGTGCAGAGTGGATGCTTTGTCATGAGCTGCTGAATCACACCTCGAGGTGTGCACTGTTTAAGCTTTATGACATGGTACTACATGTCATGTGCTTTCCTTGCATGCTGCTGTTTGCATTCATTAGTTTTTGTTGAGGGTCAGGATGTTAATTGATTGTCATGATATAACGTCTTAATCACTGTGTTTCATGCTAACTTCTCCCTGCTACTGATGTTTGTGATTTCCAGTCTGCCAAGGTGGTTACAAATGGTACTGCTGGCCTTTTTAGTTGTCATGATTGCATCTTTTCTTGCTAGAGTGTCTATTTTTTCTCTTGAGTTTATTTTTGTTAGGTGTGAATGTGTGTGTGAATAGGTATGAAAATGTGTGGATAGGTGTAGAAGCACATGCACAGTCCTCCTGTGGTGGACAGTCCTGCTCATGCTGTCAATCCCAGGTTCTTGTGGTGCTGTGTTAGGGGTTCATGCACAGCTAACACAGTGCTGTGAGTTTTTTCTGGTTGTCCAGTCCTATGTATATCGAATCAAAACCAGCCAGCTTCGTACGTAGCAAGACTCCTCAAAAAACTGTAGGCAAAGAAAAGATAATTTGTGAGCAGAGTAACAGGGGACCTCTTAACTGTCTTCTCTCCCTTTCCCCTTTTCCTCTTCTCTGCTCTCTGAGTTTGGAATCTGATAATTTTAGTGATTTCTGTGCCTTCTGAATTCAGAATCTAATAATTTCAGTAAACTTTGGCTCTTATGTGGACCTATGGAGTAAATGTCCTTAATTTGACCCCAGGTGAATCCATAAACCTGAGTCACTGTCTTCTCTAACAACTAGGACATGACAACATCCCAAGTGTTCTCTTGCTCCCTGCTTTGTGGGCATAATTCTAGCTCCAGTTGAATCATAGGCTATTGCTTAAGTCCTTCCATGAAATTCACTAATCATTTTCATATAAATCTTCTGGAAGCAATTCCTAGTGAAAAGTATCAGTGGAGGCAGAAGAATCACAGTGCTCTAAGGTAGAGTAGAGCTGATGTAAGAAAACGTATTATCCAAGGTAAAATAAAAGTGGAAAGTTTTTGTATAATAAGCTAAAAATGTGTATTGATGAAAGGTAGGGCCTCTGAGAAAGGGATATGTGGGAGACACTGATTTTATTTCATATTTTAGGGAAAGGTTAAGTGATGGTTTTACAATGATTGTATAAAGCAGCGAGGTTTAAGTGGCTGTTCAGTTTCCGACTGTGCGATAATGGGAGAGGGAGTATGATTTTCTAGTTGTCATGCATTATGTTATATGATTCTATACACCCATCAGTTTATGTTCTGATAGCCTGGACTTTTGGTCCAGAAAAAATGCAACAGTTGAAATATGAAGCTGAAGCAAATAAATGCAAAGAGAAGATTTATGGAAGGAAAAGGAAACTGGAACAATCTTTTCATTTCAATGAAGAAGATAAAAGACAATATACCCATATTAGCAAATCATTGTAATGGTAGAATTGAGGATAATTTTGCATGATCCTTGACATTTTTGGTCTTACACCTTGTGTCACTATCAGTTATGTGTCCCCAGAGCTCTGTTCAGCATTCACGATAGTGTGTTAAGGAGGCTTGTTTCTAAATACATCATACTTCTGGTGCTTCTGTAAGATAAGATGAATTGTCGCTATATCCTTATGTGCCTTCACACTTCTAGACACAACTTTCTTTTTATTTCCGTTTCAGTTTTTTATATCTGAGTTAACTGTGACAAAATTTGTCTTTCAGCCAGTCTGTGAAGAGAAGAAACAAAGCTCTGCCTAAAGCTAACAAGCAAGAGAAGCCGAGTGGAGAGCGGAGTATCTCTGCTTGCGGGTAAGTAATTACAAACAAATTTACCTTTCTGTATCTGTACTGGACACCAGCACTGACAGCCTATTTTGGGGAAAGAAGTGTTCTAAAATGGACAGATATAGTGCTGCACAGGTAAAATTATCAGCTATTGAAGGGGCGATTAAATATCGGCTCTTTATAGGTTCGTTGAACTTAGAAAAGCTACTCGGTTTCTACATTGCACGCTAGCTTTGTCAGGTTTTATGGAAGAAAGTTGTTCTAAGTAGAGATATTGGTTGATCAAGGTTACCTTTTTCATTGTTTTCCCTTCAGTCTGTCTCCCTCCTTGCACAGATTGTGTTTCTTATTCCTCTGTTGCACTCCAGTGTATCATATTCGATGTGGCCAGTTTTTCACTTGTGGTAGGTTATATGCTTAGGATGACATTTATTCTACAAGCAGCAATTCTTAGGGATAGATGCAGACTTGAACTAAATATGTGGATCTACATCTAGCATTAATGATAAAGAGAAATGAGTGATTGTTCTTTTTACTTGGAAACTTACCATGTGGTAGCAGGACTGGATAGCTGTGCCTATTTTTTATACCTTTTTTTGAGTCCTATTTCCATTGCTTTGCTGAGTTTTTGTCTTAACAAGTTATGGGAGGTGTCAGTACCACCTGAACACTATGAAGGTGGTAGCATTTGGACACAGACAGTACAGTGTTACCAGTTAAATGTGCCTGAAACAATATTAATTGTAGCCTTGAGCTAGAAATTCTAAACAAGTTTATGCAAATCCAGTTTAAAATTGGACTTGGCTTTATCTGAACAGACGGAACTTTAAATTGAGGGATTTTGTTATAAAATTTCTCAGTACTCTTTCTCAGCATCGTTATCTGTAATTCACTGTTGCTTCTTGCATTTAAAGTACTTTCAAGGAGAAAGTACACTTTTTTTACCCTTAGCCTTTAAACATAGTTAATGCCTTTCTTTAGCTACAGTTAGAGCAGATGCTTCATAAAATAAGTAGAGTGTTTGCATATGGGTTTTTCTGTCTTTTAGTAACCCATACACATTTATAACTAGAATATACAAAGCAAAATTGTTAGGCTTGTTAATGAAGGCTGTCTGGCAGTTAAAACTTATGAGTCTTGTTGAGTACTCTTGTTCTTAAAAGGGCAAATTAAGGCTTTCATTTTGCAGCCCGGCAAATGTGTTTAGGAAGAGTAATGAGACAGCACACAGGTTTGATAAAGTCCTGTGAGATTTTTAAGCAATGTATTATCCATCCACCTGTGGTATATAGTAGTGCTGGTTGAAATAACATCAGAGTAGTTAAAACATAGGTATGTGTGTCTGTAGTAAATAAGTTTGCTAAAAAGAACAGGGTAAAGGAAACCAAACAGAAAATGTTTGGCAGTGCAATCTTACTTGTTTTTTGCTTTACTTACTGAAATATGTGTTGCTGTGCAGGCTCTTCTCAATGTCATGTCGTGATAGGACCAGGGGCAATGGGTGTAAGCTGGAACATTGGAGTTCCACATAAACGTGAGAAGGAACTTCTTCATTATGAGGGTGGCAGAGCACTGGAAGGGGCTGCCCGGGGGGTTGTGAAGTCTCCTTCTCTGGAGATGTTTAAAACCCACCTGGATGTGTTCCTGTGTGACTTGGTCTAGGTGATCCTGCTGTGGTGGGGGGATTGGACTGGATGATCTTATGAGGTCCCTTCCAATCCCTAGTGTTCTGTGATTCTGTGAAGACGGGTACTGTGATTATACTCGCTGGCAGATTTGTCTGGGTTGTTTGCAAGTCCTGCTGTTCACATGTAGCCAGCATTTTGTGTAGGTTAAGTGGGGTGGAATGAACTCTGTTGTTTAGAAATTGGTGTGATGGATTCATCATTTTCCTTTTACATCATGGCAGTCAATTAATACCACATTCTGTGTAGGCTAGCTGCATTTTCCTATATGTTTACTTTATTCTTTTCCAGCTTTATTAGTATTTGCCACCCATGAAAACTGAGATTGAATTTAAATAATGATACAGAGCTTCTAAATGGATTTTGTTTGCTGCAACATAGTATTTGCTGCAACTCCTGCCTAAGACTTGGAGTTAATAGTCTTGAGAGATGAAGAGGTTGTCTGCTTCTAAACTGATTAATAGTAAGGGAACACAACAGTCACAGTCACTAGCACATAAATGGAAGAACCAAAAGGAGTCTGGTTATTGATTTGTTTCACTCAGTCAACAGAAAAGAGCATTAGAGACAGGGAATCCTACCAAAGCAATAAAGGCTTTTGCATTATGTAAAAAAAGTGTGTCAGAGTAAATAGAATTTACTTTTTGGTATAGCTTGTAGTTTCCATTTATAAGTTTTGGAGATAATGGGTGCTTATTAAGAAGAGTGGGCCAACAGTANGAACTGGACACAATACTCCAGGTGTGGTCTCAGCACGGCAGAGTAGAGGGGGAGAAGAACCTCTCTTGATCTGCTAACCACCCCTCTTCTAATCCACCCCAGGATGCTGTATCTCAAGTGTTTTTCAAGAGCAATATTATCACCTGGGTAGATTGATAGGAGTACTCATTGTGTTTGTAAAGGAATACTCGTTGTATTATATTTATAGGAATACTGTTGTATCTTAAACTATAATAGTCTGTGTTATCCTGCAGCTGTCTCTGCAGTCAGTCAAGAGCTGAGTTTAGAACCATTTCTTACATGTCTGGATCCAGTCAAGAAAACACACTAATATACTTTTTAATTGGTGCCTAAAAGTGTCTCTGTAGAAATCTTCTCTGGCAAAGTGAAGCAGAAGTGAGAAGCCCCCATTTCCTGACACCTCTCATTAGTCTTAGGCAGGAGTTGAATGAATATATGAGAGACAGGTGTCAGGAGGATGGAGCTAGGCTCTTCTCAATGTCATCTGGTGATAGGGCAAGGGGCAATGGGTACAAGCAGGAACATAGGAGGTTCCATTTAAATACCAGAAGGACCTTCTTCACAGTGAGGGTAATGGAGCATTTGAATAGGTGGCCAAGGGAGTTTGTGGAGTTTCATTCTCTGGAGATGTTTAAAACCCACCTGGCTATGTTCCTGTGTCACTTGTTCTAGGTGATCCTGCTCTGGCAGGGGTATTGGACTAGATGATCTTTTGAAGTCCCTTCTGATCCCTAATGTTTCTATGAATGAGAAGGGGAAGCAGATTGGGAGATCATTTCTCATTTCAATTCTGGATTTTAGGGGTCCATAAGGAATGTCTTCTGCGTTGCAGGGGAAGAAAATCCTGCTGCTTTGACTCCCTGGTCACAAGGTTCCTAGTGGCATAGCACGGCTGTTTGGGGTGTTTGAGTAGCTACAGTAAAGGTCCTTAGGTGTGCTAGTAAAGGTTGAAGTAGCATCATTGCTTTTCTGTTTGTTTTTTTTAATGTGGCTATCTGACATGAATTAAAAAGAGGTTCTAACAGTAGATCATTTTGGTTTTACCCACAAAACTTCTTCAATGTGGATTTCTGACAAGAAATACTTGAAATCTGTCTTGGAGTAGGAAGGATGTGAGTAGTAAGGTGACGTTGTGTACACAAGTCTTACGGAAGCTGTGTCTAAAAATCATTTTTCATTTAAGCTTGGTCCCTGCATAGGTGGAATGTGAAGGTTTAAGCACAGACCCCATTAATGTATATAAATATGGAAAGGGTGGGTGTCAGGAGGATGCTGGAACATTGGAGGTTCAATATCAGTATGGGAAGAAACTTCTTCATGGTAAGGGTGACAGCGCTGGAACGGGCTGTCCAGCGAAGTTGTGGAGTCTCCTTCTCTGGAGACGTTTAAGACCCGCCTGGATGTGTTCCTGTGAGACTTGGTCTAGGTGATCCTGCTGTGGCAGAGACTAGACGGGATGATCTTTCAAGGTCCCTGTGATTTGATCTGAATATTCATTCTTTCTTTCTTTCTTGACTTTAGATTACTTAATGTTATTGTTAGTGGTAGGATTCCTTATAAATTTCATGTTGCATTTCCCATGCATGTTTTCCATGCTCAGATGTGCAAGATATTGCTGCAGTGGTGTACAGTTGTGCCACAGAAATAAATACTTCAATAGGGTAAATGTGTCCATGAAATAAATAGTTGAAATTCTTTAAAGCTAGTGATGTAACTAGTTTTAGTAGTGTTTTCCTTCAAAATGCAGGGTAGCCTCTAACAGAGCTTTATGGACAAGATTATTTAATTTGTTGTAATGCAGTCAAATGTCAATTAATTTAAAATTCAGATCTGACAGGAGTTACAAAATCCATAGACTCATAAGGAGTTCTCTAGATTTCCACACTGTCAGGGTGCCTTTGATAACAGAGGCTCGGGTAGCAGCTGGCTGTCAGAAACTGATCTACAGCTCGTAGAATCAGCTGGGAAGTTTTCATTAACTTTGATCATCTGTGAGATGAACCTCTGTGCATGTGATATAATTAGTAGCAAGCTTAGGCAGCGCTGGTGTGTTGGCTTTTCTAGTGTCTTCCTGCTGAGATGACAATTACTTGGATATACAAATATATTTGTTTATGGCCTGATAAGTTGGCTTTCCTAGTGTCAGACCTTCTTTAAAAGACAGACATTTTACAGCTAAAACTTTTTTTTTCTAATTATATCATCATGCTTGATCATCTTAACATTACACATAAACCATATCTATTTCAGTGCCACAGAGAATATTTTTATGCCAAAAAAGGAAGCAGATTGTAGCACTAATGAATGGCTACTCTTAACCATATCCAAAGAAACCTTTAAGTTATATTTGATGTTAAAAAGGCAAATTTCTGTTCTCAAACAATGAAGAAATGTGTTTGCATCATAGATAATGTTGAAGGTATCTCTGGTAATGCTGTTATGTTGGGTTTGCTTGGTGGTTTTGTGGGGGTTTTTTGTTTGTTTGTTTAAAATTGTGTAAGGCAGTGTAGCTTTATGTTTGCACCCAGAGAAAATGTCTTGGCATAAAGGCAGGTTTCCTACAAAGTAGGTTTGTAGGAAAAGCTGCTGCATAGTCATGGTTCAGATTGGGTAAACGTCTGATCTGAGCAGTTGAAACACATTTTCCATCACCCAGATTTCTATCACATTAATCCCTCCTGTGTTGTACCTTACAAGGTGAGCTGCCCCAAGGCAATTTATGTAGTTAAGGTACTGTTTGGAGTGGGGAAGAGACTGGTGCTGGATGTTGGCCAGTGTGGATATTGGCACTGAACACAGAGGTTCCATATAGAAGTGCCCTGTGTTTGCTTTGCAAATATTGGCAGACCCTGTTGTGAGTCTGAATGATTTACAGTCTGAGTTCATAAACTAAGTTCATGAAGCTACCAGGCTTCCTCTGTTAGAGGCATAAATAGGAGTTATAGGTGTAAGTATCAAGGCAGAAACTGAAGTGTCAGCTTATAAGCCTTTCTCAGGTTAGCAGATGTGTAAGTAGACAGAAGTCTGTCGTTTGGATTTACTACTACTTTTGATGATTTGCGCTCAGTTTTTAGCACACTAAACAGGGCTTCTCCAAGGTGTCTGCTGCATGCCTGCCAGTGCAAATTTACCTGCAACAATTAGGTCAGGGTTAGTAAAAAATACTGACAGGGCTCTTTATTTTATTTTTTCACAGGGGGATTTAAGAGTTACTGAAGCAACATTAAATATTACACTAACAAGATGCTGACATTTTAGGTGATATTTTCTCTGCTTCTTTACAAGAAAAAAGTTTCCATAGTGACTGCAGCAGAGCACGGAAGACGTGCTGCTATTGGGGCAGACACTGCCTTCCAAAATACACACTGTATATGCCCAGGACACACTGGTGTGTGGCTGTGTGTCATGGTTTTGGGGGCATGTATTACAGAAATACCTCTGTATGCTTTAAAGAATGTTTCAGATTTTAGAAAAGAAACAGAGTAGGTGATAAAAGCAGTTTTTCTTTTGTCTCTAGGTGATGATTGATTTTATATTACTATATGAATATGAGCCAGCAGTGTGCCCAGGTGGCCAAGAAGGCCAATGGCATCCTTGCCTGTATTAGAAATAGTCTGGCCAGGAGGAGTAGGGAAGTTGTCGTCCCCCTGTATTTAGCACTGGTGAGGCCACATCTTGAGTACTGTGTCCAGTTTTGGGCACCTCAATACGAGAGAGATGTGGAGGAGGAGCAGAGGAGAGCAACTAGGCTGGTGAAGTGTCTGGAGAATAAATCTTATGAGGAAAGACTGCAAGAGCTGGGGCTCTTTGGTTTGAAGAAGAGGAGGCTGAGAGGACACTTCATCACTCTCTACAACTGCCTGAATGGATGTTTTGGAGAGGTTGGTTGCTGGTCTCTTCTCATAAGCAATTAGTGGTAGAACAAGAGGAAATGGGTTCAAGGTACCACAGGTTAGGTTTAGATGTTGATATTAGGAAAAAGTTTTTCACAGAATGATCAGGCACTGGAATAGGTTGCCGAGGGAGGTAGTTGATTTGCCATCCCTGGATGTGTTTAAAGATTGTTTGGATGAGGTGTTGAATAGTACCTAGTGGTACCCAGTAACAGGACAAGGAATAATGGGTTGAAGCTAGAACATAGGAAGTTCCACCTCAACATGAGGAGAAACATTTTTGCTGTGAGGTTGACAGAGTATTAGAACAGGCTACCCAGAGCAGTTGTGGAATCTCCTTCTGTGGAGACACTGAAAACCAGCCTGGACACATTTCTGTGTGACCTGTCTTAGGGCATTCTGCTTTGGCAAGTGGGTCAGACTAGATGATCTCCAGAGATCCCTTCCAGTCCCTACCATTCAGTGATTTTTATGGTACTCACTGCAGTTTGGAGAGGTCAGCAGAGGAGGTAAACTGAGCTTTTCCCATGCTTCCTGTGCTGCTTTTTGAATGGATTAACTCTACACTGCTGTTAAGCCCAGAGGAGTACTGCTTCAATTTTGAACTGCCCCTCTTCTGTAGGGTTCTGCCATGAGTCCATTCAATTGATCAGACATGTCTTTCCAAAGACATTATGAGGATAACAGGTTGGACTTGATGATCTATGAGGTCTCTTCCTACCTTGGTAATACTGTGATACTTTGATAATCAGTACAGAGCTTTTGCTTATTTAAAATGAAGCTGTTGGAGTGTTCTGCAGTCATGAATTCTTGCAGCTGCTGACTTATCTTGTACTCTCAGGGATCATCTTACAACCTTGCTGTATTCATGGCAAGTAGATGTGAAGTCATGTAAGACCCAAATATTTTAAACAGATCTGCTGACAGCATGTGAGCAGTGCTGAGGGAATACTGTTCTTTTATCTGCTTTCTGGGAAGGTTCTTTGTTAGGGTGAGCAGATGGGCACTACTCATTTTTGGCATTCGTGGATAAGCCTTCTACCTCTCCAGGTGGCAATGCTGTGGCACTGCTGCCATTTTCTTTTTGTATTCTCTTAGACTGGTTAGTCTCATTTCTGTTCTCCTCGTTTAAAGCTCATTAAAATCTGCTGGGGTTTTCTAGCTTCTGAATTTTGCTTGTTCTTTATTCTAAAGTCACCAGGAGATCTCCAATAGGGACTGTTTGTTGAGTGTTGGGCTCAAGGATGTCCTTTTTTTTCCTCATCTTCTCTGCAGCCAGCTTGCATGTTTTCTTTTCCCCAGCCTGTCCATATCAAGTAAGCCAGGCAACACTGAGTTATGAGTTATGGGGCAGATGTGTCTGAGTTGGAGGGCAGAAGGGCTCTGCAGCGGGACCTTGACCGCCTGGACAGATGGGCAGAGTCCAACGGGATGGCGTTCAATAAGTCCAAGTGCCGGGTGCTGCACTTTGGCCACAACAATCCCATGCAGAGCTACAGGCTGGGGTCGGAGTGGCTGGAGAGCAGCCAAACAGAAAGGGACTTGGGGGTGCTGATTGATACCCNATGTTTGTCCTTAGTGGACTGTCTGCCACATTATTAACATTGCAGTTCTCTTACTTTATTTATGTTGAAATATTAAAAGGGAATAGAAACTGGGAATTCATCCTCTGTTATGTTTGGTCCCATCACAAGAAGGCAGAACAGAAATTTGTCACAGAAGTGATTAAAACACAAGCTTTATCTATATATAAATGCACTTTTAAAAGTTTAATCAAAAATTTGTATCTTCTCTGAAGAAATGAGGTGGAGAATGCGCTTCTAAAACAGAAAGCCATTTACTGTGAGTCTGTGAGACTGTCTAGACTGCTTAGAGCTGTGTGGAGCTGACACCTATTGTGAGTGTGCACCTGTGGATCAGGCCAGTAGCTTCTTTTCCAGGCTTACTTGGTCTTGGGAGTTTCTTCACTTGGATATTTAATTATGATAAGTATTCTACATTTCATTAGTTCCCTTCCACCCTAAACCATTCTGCAATAAGAACCCCACGGAAGGCTTTAGACTTGAGTATTTGAGGTTTGAAAACTGCCCGTTGGAGAAGGACCTGGGAGTACTGGTCGAGAGCTGCCTGAATGGGAGCCAGCAGTGTGTCTGAGTGCCCAGATGGCCAAGGCATCCTGCCTTGCGTCAGAAGTAGTTTTGCCAGTGGGAATAGAGGTGTGATTGTCCCCCCGAACACCGTACTGGTGAGGCTACACCTCTGGTACTGTGTTGAGTTTTGAGCCACTCGTTACAAGAAGGTCAGTGAAATGCTGGAGCATGTCCAGAGAAGGGCATCAAAGCTTGTGAAGCGTCTGAAGCACAAGTCTTGTGAGGACCAGCTGAGGGAACTGGAGTTTTTTAGCCAGGAGGAAAGGAGACTGAAGGTAGACCTTTCCAATTTCCAGAACTACCTGAAAGGAGGTGGTGGTGAGGTGGAGGTCAGTTTCTTCTTCTCAGTAGCAAGTGACAGGACTAGTGAAAATAGCTGTGACTTGTTACCAGGGGAGCTTCAGTTTGGATATTTAGGAATAATTATTTCTCTGAAAGGGTGGTTAGACATTGGAACAGCCTACCCAGTAAGTTGCTGGAATCACCATCTCAGGGGCTTTCTGAAGGGTACGTACATGTGGTGCTTAGGGACATGATGTTTGTAGTTACTTTGCAGTTTTTGGTTAATGGTTGGACTTGATGGTCTTAAAGTTTTCTTTCAATGGAAGACATTTTGTGATTCTGTGAAGTCTGAGAGGAGTAAATAAAGACTTGATCTCCTTTTGGAACCGTGGTATCTCCATTCTTTCCTTTTCACACCTCACTGCACTGTCTGCTAACACCCTCTAGATGGTGTTTGGGTATACTGGCATGTTGAGTTTCTCCTGACTCCATGAGTTAGGGCAAATACGTGGTGTGTGCTGTTGGGTTGCGGGTTTTTTTTTATGTAAATAGTTATTTTTGACAAGCGTTGGCATAATTGTAGGTGGTGTTTGAGCCAGTGTAGTTAGATGAGGAAATCAAATACAGTCATGGTCTGTTATCTTTCTCTTGACATATTGCATGGATACTGTAGCCAGTGTTTCTAGGGAGCCCATGTCTGGTGGAGATTATGTAAACTTTGATTTGGGTTTCTCAACAGCAAGACAGTTTGAGAGATCTACAGTGTCTGTTTTGTAGCCCAACTTTCTGGTAGAGTGGAGTGAATACAGTCCTTAAATGCCAACTTTCTCCTGTGTGAGCTGCATGTAGTTGGAGCTGCTCTGTTGTTTGGAGAAAGTAAAAAATGTCATCACCCCTACACACACCTGCTAGCAGAAACTGAGTGACACTGCAGCAGTGGTTTTGGCTTATCATGTATAAGAGTGGAAGTCATTGTGTTACTGGCTGGCTTTATTTTTGGTCCTTTGTTTTGTATTAGAGAAAAAAGAAACGGATGGAAGTTAAGTAATGTTCTTCCTGTTGAAAATCCCAAGTATTTTCTAACATTCTTCAAGAGACAAAGCATGACTGTTGATCCAGTATTCCCAGATGTCAGCAGATAGGTGTTTTGTTCTGCAGAAAGTTAGTGTTCCCCATCGTGTTGATGGATTTAGGAACTGAGTGCATGCATTAGTGGTTTTTTTTAATTTCACTCATTCTGACACAAGAAAAATTATGAAGCACCTGTTTCTTGGTTTTGCTCCTTTGGGTGCGGGTTGTATGAGATGAAGACTCTGTAGGTACTCGCAGAGCTTAGAATATAGTTCAAGCTTCCTACACAGGCTTCAAGGCAAATAATAATTTGCTTGAAGGGAAGGGTTTTTTTTTCTCTCCCTCTCAGCTTTACAATAGTTTTGTTGCCTTACTGTGATGTCAGCTAGTTGAGCACTGTTAAAGTTTAAAAATTGAAAAACTAGCTTAGGGGTTACTAAGCAGGGTCAAGCATGGTCTAAAGCATACTCCTCCAACGTGAATACTGCCTAATTCCAGTGTAGTGCTTCCTTCTGATGGGGTAGACATTGTGTATCTGCAAGCAGCCACTTTGATCAGAGACAGTAGAGGAAGTAAGGCTGAGGACACTGCATCTCAGGACTTCAAACTGGCTTTGGAGGAACACAGGTGTGATTTTTACCTGTTACATTAGGTGGAGAGCTTCACTGGACTGTCAGATCTCTGGAGACAGCGTATCTCAGTTGTACTACTGTTCTGGTTAGAATGGTGTGGGTAATGTTTCATCCTTTCTTGGCAAGAAAATTGCATGCAGTTTCTCTATACACAGTGTAGAGTCCTCTCTGGTGTGCTGTGGGACTGGATGACACCTTGCTGCTCAAATGTTTGAACTGACTATCAGTGATTTTGATGTTCTACTTATTTATTTATTTTATCTGTCCTGAGCGAAGGCTCTGTCCTGAAAAAGCATTCAATCCACAGTTTGTGTTCAGTACTACTCAAAAAGCATCACCCTTTGAGACATGTGAGTGAGCTTTTTGCTTGCCAGAAGCAGAGCAACACAGGATGCATTTGTTCTGGCTGGAGCAGACTTGCCAGTGAGAATAATGACCTCAAATTAGAGCTCTTTGGAAAAGGGAGGACATTTTTGGTTTGTGTGCTGGCCTCATTTGCACTTCTTGCCTAAGCATATTGGGAACCTGCCTAAGGAAGATGGATGTGTTGTAACATCCCATCATTCTGATGTTCTAAGACACACTAACATGACCTCAGGAATTTTCTTTCAGCATTCAAGAAGTGGTCTGCTTGCCAAGTGACTGCTTTTCTATCTTTTGTATATTCAACTTAAAAATATTCTACTTATTCTGCTTAATTAGAAGTGATAGAGGGAAGGAGAAGGAGAGAAAGGGGTTATTTACTGTTCTGAAAGTGTTGGCAGTTGATACCCTTTATATTATATTTGTATTTCTGGTGGAAAGATCAGTGGAAAGTCTACCAGGAGAGACACTAATGTCTTAAAAGACATGTTGGAGATTGTTTTGATGGGCTGTTGGTTGCATTTTTAGTTCTCACTTACCTGGGTTATGTGTGCTAACATCTCTGTTTCATCATGTCTGTCCTGTAAATTGCATTAAATAATCGTGTGAGATTTTGAATGATGGGCATTTTAAAATTTCTTGCTGGAAAAGAAATAAGGTGATTTTGAGCTGCTTTATAAGAGGACCGGGCTGTTTATTTTCACAGTTAAGCTTAGTTGCCCTTCTGACATTCCTTCTCTAATTCCTGAGTATACCAGTGCTCTAAGACCCCCTTTGTGGAGAGTTACAGCTTACAGGTTTGTCACTGCCTTCTGACAGCTTTGTGACATTGTGGGTCTGCTTGAAACAGCCTTTTGGAAGGAAACTGTCATGGGCTGAGACTGGGCCGGCCACGACATAAAAGACAGATGTTCTCTGCTCACTGTTCTCCCTCTGCAAAGGACTGAAAACTTGTTGCTTTAAGAAAGGAGAAATGTTTTAAGTCCTTCTAGCAGTAAAGTCGCAAGGTACCATGCACTGCTTAATGCTTTGTCTTGCTGAGTGCTGCTGAGATGCAATGCAAATAAAGCAAAGAAGAATGCTGGGATGTGAGAAGACAATAACTACAGGAAGTTTCAGTGCTATCAGTTGAAATATTTAATTTTCAGTGTTGTATTCAATTTTAGTCCTCTTATGCTCCAATAAGGAAGCCCAAAGAGAAAGCAGTAGAAGTTGCTCAAGAGCATAAGTGATGAAAGTGATGTCTCCTGTAAGAAGGAATGCTAAAAACCTGTGTTTTAAAAATGGCAATATGTAAGACCACCTGGAAATCTTCAGTGTGAGTAGGATGAAATTATGAAGGGAAAGCCTGATCCAAATTCTGCCTATCCTATGCAATGAAAGAAGTCAAGGGAGTCATTGAAATACAGCCATAATAGGAAATCAGGCACCATTGTTAGAGGATGCAGTTAGCAGGTGCCGTGTGTCTGAATGACCACTGCTGTTTGTCTACTGGCATATTTCCTTCTGTACAAACAAGCACTGAGAAGTGTTGTAACGTGAGGGGAACGTTGTGTTGTGTTGTGTTTTGGTTACGTTTGATAGCAGACAGCTCACTGTGGCTGTTGGTGACCACTCAGACATGCTTTCAGTAATATGTCAGTATTTGTGGTCTTGCCAGTTAATCTGAGAGTGGGAATGCCAGCGAGGGCAATAAACTATGGGAAATAATGCTGCTTTACATAGCACGTGCCATACTCTACAGCGTTAAAGCAGCTGCTAATAGCTGCTGACACGAATAAAATATGACAGTGCCTATAAACAAATATACTGCCTGCTCTGCTTTCAGCACTGAACTGGCACACAGCCATAACCACCATTAAAACTGCTGCTGAGAGGAAGTCATAGAATCAAAGAATCATTCAGGTTGGAAAAGACCCTTGGGATTATCTAGTCCAACCATCAACTCTACTCTACAAGTTCACCCCTAAACCAGGTCCCACAGAATCACTGAACATTAGGGATTGGAAGGCACCTGGAAAGACCATTCAATACAGTCATTCTGCTGGAGAGCAGGACCACCTAGACCAAGTTTCATAGGAACATATCCAGGTGGGTTTTAAATATCTGCAGAGAAGGAGACTCCAAAACCCCACTGGGCAGCCCCTTCCAGGGCTCTGCCATCCTCACCATGAAGAAGTTCCTTCTGATATTTATATTGAACCTCCTGTGTTCCAGCTTACACCCATTGCCCCTTGTCCTATTATTAGATGCCACTGAGAAGAGCCTGGCTCCATCCTCTCTTCACATATTTATAAACATTCATGAGATCACCCCTCAGTCTCCTTTTCTCCAAACTAAAGACACCCAGCTTCCTCAGCCTTTACTCATAAGGGAGGTGGGAAATCTGCACTGAATCAGGAGCCTGAATCAGGGATATCATTAGAATGCTTCCTAACCTGGTGAGATCAGCTAACTATGACCCATTGCTGGTCTTCCAGACAGGTGGGGAGGAAGCTGTATTGCATAGCCTAAGGGGAATGAAGAAAGACTTCAATGCATTAGGACATTTGGTGAAAGAGTTTGGGGCATAAATTGTATTCTTGTCATTTCTTCCATTTTGGGGCGAGGACACAGGCTGGAATAGAAGGACTCAGTCCATTAATGTCTGGCTATGACACTGGTGTTACAGGCAGGGCTAGATTGGGGGGGGGGGGAATAGTTGATGGGTGCAAACCAGTGGGACAGAACTCTGGTCTTAATGAATGGGGAATAAGCAGGAGGAGTTAGAAATCTGTGTCCAGTCAGGTGATTGTGATCTGGTGGCAATTACGGAGACCTGGTGGGACAGCTCGCATGACTAGAATGTGGTCATGGACGGCTATGACCTTTTTAGGAGGGTCAGGTCAGCAAGGCAGGGTGGGGGAGTTGCTCTCTATGTGAGACAGCAACTGGAATGTATTGAGTTCTGTCTGGGGCAGATTAAGAGAGAGTTGAGAGGTTGTGCGTGTGGATTAAGGTGCAGGCTGCCATGGGTGACACTGTTGTAGGTGTCTATTACAGACCACTAGATCAGAATGAGGAAGTTGATATGGTCTTCTACAGGCAGCTGACAGCAGCCTCACAGCTACAGGCCCTGATTCTCAGGGGGGATTTTAACTACCCTGATATTTGCTGGAAGACCCACTCAGCCAGCCATCCACAGTCCAGGAGGTTCCTCCAGTGCATTGGTGACAATTTCCTGATGCAAATGGTGGAGGAGCCCACTAGGAGAGGAGCACTGCTAGATCTTGTACTCACCAACAAGGAGGGTCTGATTGAACGAGTGAAGGTTGAGGGCAGCCTTGGGTGCAGTGACCATGGGATGATGGAGTTCAGGGTCTTGTGTGGTAGGAACAGAATAGCTAGCAGAATCACAGCCCTGGACTTCATGAGGGCCAACTTTGGCCTTTTCAAGCAATTGCTAGGGGAAATCTGCTAGGGCAAGTAGAGGAGCTCAGGGTAGCTGGTTAACATTCACAGACTACTTTTTTGAAGCACAAGAAAAGAGCATTCCAACAGGAAATAAGGCAAGGAAGGGAGCCATGACCTGCGTGGTTAAACAGGGAACTGCTGGGTAAACTGAATAGGAAGAAGAAAACCTGTAGGTCATGGAAGAAGGGTATGGCCACTTGGGCTGATTCTAAGGCTCTGGTGAGAGAATGTAGGGATGCAACTAGAAATGCCAAGGCCTCCTTGGAATTAAACCTTGCAAGAGAGGTCAAGGGCACCAAATAGGGCTTCTTCAAATACATTACAGGTAAAACTAGACCTAGAGGCAACACCCCAGCAGACTGTGCTGCCATTCAGCGAGACCTGGACAGGCTGGAGAGCTGGGCTGAGAGAAATGTAATGAACAAGGGTAAATGTAGAGTCTTGCATGTGGGCAGGAACAACCTCAGGTACTAGTATAGGTTGGAGACTGGCCTGCTGGAGAGCAGTGTAGGAGAAAGGGACCTGGGGGTCCTAATGGACAGCAGGATGACCATGAGCCAGCAGAGGGCCAACAGCATCCTGGGGTGGATCAGACCAGGGTTTGTTAGCAGATCAAGATAGATTCTTCTCCCTCTTTACTCTGCCCTGGTGAGACCACATCTGGAGTGTTTTGTCCAGTTCTGGGCCCCTAAGTTCAAGGACACGGAGCTGCCGGAGAGAGTCCAGCAGAGAGCATCGAGGGTGATCAAGGAAGTGGAACACCTCCCTTATGACCACACGCAGCAGCGAGAACGCTGGTCCCCGAACACTATTTTATCGAGGTTTCTGGGTGATCTTGGGTTCCCTGAAGGGGTAGAAGGGAAGCAGCCACTGAGATTTGGGTGCTCTCATGGGAGAAGCCGGGCAAACATTGTGGGGGATGTGGACTCGGGGCAATGGGTGTAAGCTGGAACATAGGGGGTTCCATATACATATGAGAAGGAACTTCTTCATGGTGAGGATGACAGAGCACTGGAAGGGACTGCCCAGGGGGGTTGTGGAGTCTCCTTCTTTGGAAAACATTTAAAACCCGCCTGGATATCCTCCTGTGCGACTTGGTCTAGGTGATCCTGCTGTGGTGGGGAGATTGGACTGGATTATCTTTCTAGGTGCCTTCCAATCCCTTATGATTCTATGATTTGAATGCATCAATCAGTATTTTTACTGTAGTGTTTTACAAGTGATGCCTTGTTTGCCTGTGGAATTGAAGGAAATATTTATTGAGATTAATCCAAGTCTGCTGATAATGACACTTAATTGCCCACAGGTTTCTATTAATGAACTTGTGTTTTTGGGGAGGGGCAGTAGAAGTTTGTGTGACAGATGTACTGACTGCACTGCATTTGTTGCTTATGGAGCTTACACTGGATAAAGTGAGGCTAATGGAGATTCACATGGGAGCTACTGAGCAGCTGCACGCGGTACATTCATGCAGAGGTGGAGTGTTACTTACACTAAGTAGTTTTGAGTGTACCTGGATTGTCAGGAGGACGTGTTCTAAAGTTACCAGTAAGCTGACTTGACTTGAGCCTTTCAACTGCAAATTCCTGGTGTGTGAGGTAATACTGTGTAGAGAGTTCAGGCATCAGAGCTGTACATGGTTTTATAGTTACCTTTCTAAGGCTTCCCAGGCACAAGCCATGTGCCAGCCACCATTCTGCAAAGCAGTACATTTCACCCGTAACTGTGAGTAGATGTTGTCTTCCTGTACAGCAGAGAGCTCTTGCTGGTTTTTGTTGCTTACTTTGCAGCAAGTGTAGCCCAAGTGCAACAGAGATGACAGCAGGTTAGAAGACCACTGGAGTTCAGCACTCTTTCGGATGAAACCGTTTGCTTTCCCACTCCATACATCATCAAAATTAAGTGATAGAGCAAAGAAGTCATCTGAAAGTATAAATGAGACAGTGAAAGCACTTTCCTTAGTTTGCTACTTTAGTGTGGAAAAATGCTGGCTTTAAGACCCAAAGGAAGAAAAGTCTTACTGAGCTTTATAGTTATTTCATTTTAAATTCATGTAGTGCTGAAGAAGACTGAACGGCCACAACAGGCCTACGCCAACAACGACAGTGCAGCAAACTACCTTTCCCCTAGTCCTGTCTTAATTAAAAAGCTTCAGTCTGGAAGCAAGAGATTGCAATGTTTTGTTATTTTTTATTCTTTCTGTCTGCCTGTTCAAGTATTTGATCTTTTCCTGTAATTATGGACAGAGATGCTGACTGTAGTGGTGTATTTTTAATGTGATTTTTGCAATAGCCTGTGATTGAAGGCTGCTTCTCTGGGAGTAATTCATCTTCCACTGATGTAGAAATGTTAACATCATTACCTGATTGCTTGCTTTTCCTCCAAGCTGTTTTTCTGGGTAGCTCTATAGTAAGAATGTAATGAGACTCGAAAAGACATACTTTAGTTTTATTGTCCTTGAATTCTGTTTTTCACATCTCCTTCATAAACCCTGCTATGCAGTAAATCCATTCAACAGGCTTTTTAAGCAACTGACCTTAAAAAAAAAAAAGTCCATTTTTGTGGCATTGCTCTTCTGCTGTGTTGGAGAAAATGTAAACATTCCTGTCATCTACTGATCTTATTTAGCAAGGCTTCTCTCTGTGCTATCAAGGAATGAGCCACACACTGAAAGCAATCAGCAACTGCTCAAGTCAGTCCCCGCACATGATGGATAGAAGATTTGGAAATGGAGAGTTTTCAGCTCAGATGCCAAAGTGTGTCTTGGAATGGCAGGAAATTTAATGCTGTGAAAATACAGGGAAGCGGCTTTATCTGAGTTAAAAAAAATCCTTCCTGGGTACTTCTAATCCCTGTCTTAGGTATCCGATGGATTTTATGGAAATATTCCCCAGCAATTGTTCAGCCATGTCTTAAAAAGTTGTCCAAGGCAGCAGTTGGCCACGCAGCTTTTTATGGTGAGGGACAGACAATTATTGTTATATATAAACCTCCAAGCAAGAAACACACCAACACCCCTTGCCCTAAACTCTAAACAACATAAAGAAAATGAAAGAAAACTATGCCAAATAGGCTGAACGATGTAGGATCTAGTAATTCAGGAAATGAGTTTCAGCTTTTATGTTATTCACTGGAATACTTGTTTTAGCGTATAGTGAATAATTTTTTAAAGGATTTTATGATGTTCACCCTGGCTTAGTTAGGAACAGATTCTAAACAGTCTTGGAAATGTTTGGGCTCCTACGTGGTACGATGTAAGAACAGAGCAGTATCCTCACAACATCATCCAGCCGAGGGGACCTCTTGCAGTGGGTGGAGGGGATTTCACAAATATGAAATTACCACATGCAGGTTTATCTTCCACCTTCACAGGTTGAATGTTAACAGTTATGCACATAGATCTCTGCAGTCTTACTTAACGTATTTGAATTAATTGCCAGTTCTCATTTGGGTGTACAGTAGATGTACAAAAAGTCAGGTTCACCAGACATGATGAATATGATTTTGTCTGCTCAGCCTCAAAAGTCCTGTATGAGTGTTTGAATGTTACCTACAGAATGAGGTGATGTACCATGCTGGGCCAGATTATGGTACATCAGATGCCAAGCTGAGCAGATCTCCCGTGATTCTTTTGTTCTTTGAATATAGATAGCGTAGGTGGAAGAAAAGAAATTTGGGTTTTAAAGGTGTTTAAGAAAAGCCTCTACTGTCACTTGTTATTAGGTGACATTAACTACAGAGGGGGAAAAAAACCCCAACTCAGTCCCTGTATTGGTTATACGGTAGTCTGTAGTTGAGAAAGTGTAACTTTGAAGTTAGCTAGCAAGTGTGGAGAATAAAACACTTTTAATATTATTGAGGTTTAACAAAGCCAAGTGATGGGTCATGCACTTTGGTCGCAACAACCCCCTGTAATGCTACAGGCTTGGGGAAGAGTGGCTGGAGAGCTGCCTGGAGGAAAAGGACCTGGAGGTGTTGGCTGACAGCTGGCTGAAGGTGCCCAGGTGACCAAGAAGGACAACGAAATCCAGGCCTGGATCAGGAACAGTGTAATGAGCAGGAGTAGGGAGGTGATGGTGCCCCTGTACTCTGCACTTTTGAGACGACACCTTGAGTACTGGGTCCAGTTTTGGACACCACAGTATGAGAAGGAGGGGCTGGAGTGGGTCTGGAGAAGGGCAATGAGGCTGGGGAGAGGTCTGGAAAACATGGCCTATGCAGACTGGCTGAGGGAACTGGGGTTATTTAGTCTAGAGAAGAGAAGGTTGAGAGGAGACCTTATTAATCTCTACGGCTACCTAAAAGGAGGTTGTAGCAAGGCTGCTGATGGTCTCTTCTCCTAAATTACTGATGATGAGATGCAAGGAAATGGCCTTCAATTGCATCAGGGGAGATTTAGTTTGGATATAAGGAAGATGTTCTGTACTGAGAGAGTGGTTGGGCACTGGAACAGGTTGCCCAGGGAGATAGTAGAATCCCCATCCCTGGAAGTGTTTAAAAACCGAGTAGCTAGAGCACTTGAGGCTGTGATCTAGGAGTTAGCTAGATGTTTGGATGAGAGCTGGACTTCATCATAGAATCGCTGAACATTAGGGATTGGAAGGGGCCTCGAAAGATCATCTAGTCCAATCCCCCTGACACAGCAGGATCACCTAGACCTAGACCACAGCCTCCCTGGGCAGCCCCTTCCAGTGCTCCATCACCCTCACTGTGGAGAAGNATTGCATCAGGGGAGATTTAGTTTGGATATAAGGAAGATGTTCTGTACTGAGAGAGTGGTTGGGCACTGGAACAGGTTGCCCAGGGAGATAGTAGAATCCCCATCCCTGGAAGTGTTTAAAAACCGAGTAGCTAGAGCACTTGAGGCTGTGATCTAGGAGTTAGCTAGATGTTTGGATGAGAGCTGGACTTCATCATAGAATCGCTGAACATTAGGGATTGGAAGGGGCCTCGAAAGATCATCTAGTCCAATCCCCCTGACACAGCAGGATCACCTAGACCTAGACCACAGCCTCCCTGGGCAGCCCCTTCCAGTGCTCCATCACCCTCACTGTGAAGAAGTTCCTTCTCATATGTATATGGAACCCCCTATGTTCCAGCTTACACCCATTGCCCCTTGTCCTGTCACTAGATGACATTTAGAAGAGCTTGGCTCCATCCTCCTGATACTTACCCCTCACTTATTTATAAACATTAATGAGGTCACCCCTTAGTCTCTTCTCCAAGCTAAAGAGACTCACTCCGTCAGTCTTTCCTCATAAGTGAAATGTTCTACTTCCTTCATCATCTTGGTGGCTCTGAGCTGGACTCTCTCCAGCAGGTCTGTGTCCTTCTTGAACTGAGGGGCCCAGAACTGGACACAGTACTCCAGCCATGGTGATTCTATGCTTCAGTGCCTCTGGGCAGGAATTCATACTGAAAAAACGGTTAACACACATTATAAACCTGTGGCTGTCCCAGTCTGGTGTTGTGTAGACACTGGTTATGTTTGCCTTTGCTGAGCAAAACCTGATTGCCTTTACTCACCTTTTGTAGTATTTCATTATAGCAGTATATTACAGCAACAGCACATTTGTTTTGTTAGGTTTAACATGAAACCTCCCCCACAAAGGCCCCTAGCAACCCAAATTTCTTCATCAAAGTAAATGCTGTCTTTGGTTCCAGTAAATTTGGTGATCAGAGATTAAATCCCAGTTAAAAGAATCACAGAAACACAGCATTATTTAGGCTGGAAAAGACCTCTAAAATCATCAGGGCCAGCCCATGACCTAACATCACCATATTGGCCAGACCGTGGCACTAAGTGCCACAGCCAGTCTTTTCTTAAACACCTCCAGGGATGGAGACTCCACCACTTCGCTGGGCAATCCATTCCAGTGTCTATCCACCCTTTCTGTGAGGAAGTGCTGCCTAATATGTAGCCTAAACCTTCCTTGGCACAGCTTCAGGCCGTAAGATGGTGTTTGAATGCCCTTCTGATTTGCAGGTCAGCCCTAGCATGGAGCAGGTGCTGTGCACTGGTATGTCCTCTGGCATCTCACCAGTTTGGTCCTTTCTGCTCTCATATCCCTGTTTGCCTCAGCAATGCTTCATTTGGTTACCTTCCTACCTCCTCAAAAATCTTCTGCCACTCCAACTGGACTCTTGATTGTAGGAAGTACATCATTATAGTAACACAAAAGCCTATGGAATTTGAGACACAATGCAAACGGAAGAGTGGCCGTACTTCTTGTTCAGGGAACGTAGGTTTGAGCCTTAGAAGTCTTCACGTTCAGAAAGAAGTTTGTTTCAGTGGTAATGGCTCAGTGTTTGTGAACTGTTTGGCCCACTATTAGGTGATTTTGGGCAAGCTGCTTTCAAACCACTTGTATTCTATACTCAGTAGCCCTTACATTTGTTAAATCATCGATAAAATGATATTGAAAACAACAAAAATATGGTGAACGTGGAGATAAAATGGAAATAATGACCAGAGTAATGTGAAGAGAAGGAATAAGCTAAAGCCAAACGTTGAAGTAGAACACTTTAATTGCACTCCTGCACTAATGGTATAAATAATGCAGTGCTTTGCCCAGGGGTGTGTTGTACAGCTTAATTGGGTAATGGCTGCAAAGTGCGATGAGATCCAGTGCAGAGATAACGTGTAAGAGCCAAGTACTGCTTCTTGGAAGTCTTAAGTGCTGCTGTGTAATTCTTTTGTATGTGTGTCAGTGTGTCCAGCTGATGAGACAGCAGTGTCTGAACCCACGATTGCATTGTTTGCTGTGGTCAACAGCAGAGTGGCCACTGCTGTGTTTATCAACTTACATTAGTCATTTGCTACACTTGCCAATGGGACCACCTTTTAAATAAACATTTTAGGTTACTTTCCTTTTTAATATGTGATAATGCTTTGTGTGCTTTTCACATTTACTTGCACTAAAAATCATCAATCTTCACTTAAAACTAAGTCTTCAAAATTATTTTGTTAAAAAATACATATCCTGTAAGGTGCACTGTAAAAACTTGCAGTATACTTTTCCCGAAGAGCATACCTATATTAACATGTGCAAGTAAACATGAAATGTGGGAATAAATGCTAGGAACATAAAGTCTCTCTTTTGCTTTTGCTAGTTCCCCTGATGGAGAAATAACACTTAGAGACATCTAGGACTGGCTTAGTTCTGATGTCTTTTTAAGGAGACTAGATTTGGCATCTGATCTGAAAGAGTGGTTATATCTTTGTCATTGTCTTTGTTATGATTTGTGAAGTAACCTCAAGAAGACTGAGTATTTTTTGGGTTTGGTTTGGGGGTTTTTTTTTGTGTCTGTCCCTTTATGGGTTTTTTGTTTATGTGAGTTTTCAATAATTAAGTGGCCTTTAGCTGACACTTGCACTGAATGTAACTAGGAGTAATTTCTTGGAGGAATCGAGACCTGGTAACTTGAATTCTAGGTCTTAGAGTGGTTCAGTCCTTTTAGAAGCTACCGTATGCTATTACTAATTCTGTGTCTGATTAGTTTTGATATTTAAATATTCCCACTTCTTTATTAATTTATGATAGTCTTCCAAAGCTCATGAGCACGGTTAAGCAAATTTAAAGTGATCATTTGTTTTGGTTTCCTTTCTTCCCCATTTCTTGTTTAACTGCTTGGTTTGCACTGCCGGAGCCTGGTGGTGCCTTACTGCAGCCTTTTTGCCTGGCTGCCAAGGTTTCTTGCATAATTTTCTTGACAAATGCCTTATACATTAATAATTCAGCCCCATTCCTTCGAACCTCAGAGAAGTCATATGCCCCAGGCAGGCAAAGGTACTTCCTTCCTTAGGAGCCTTCTAATCTTTTCCTTAAATGCTTTGTCAGAGCCTGTGACAGATAAAGGAAGGAGGTGCAGTTCAGGCTAGAGATGACTTCTCTGATGATCACACATTTTCTAACTTGGAGGTGCTGGGCTACAGTGGAGTCTGCTGCAAACATCAGTGTTTTCTTTATTCATACTGAAGTCTGATTCTGAAGTAAAAATGGTAGAGAAATTTGTCTCTTTCTTTTCTTGATTGGCTTTTGAAATATACATAGTCCTGGTGAAGGCCCTATGTGCTCAGACTTTGATTGTTTCTGTAATGGAGACAGACCAAGGCCTGACACTGCAGCTGCGTTTGAGCTGAGGTCAAGTTCACATCACAGCTATGTGGGTCTCTGGTGATATTTTGGCTTAAGATGATAGCAAATACGTGAAATAGATCTCAAAGCTTGATGTGACAGGAGATTGATGACACAAGGTTTAGAATATCCCTACCACCACTTAGAATGGAAACAACATAAGAAAAGGCAGTTGCGATTTATATGTTTTTGCATAACGTTGAAATCAGTAAATACTCCCTGGTTTAAAATGTTCATTGTATTTATTATTGCAATTTAGTACTCAGATTATTTTTTGAACTGGCACATGGTATTCCTAAGGAGGGCATCTGGAGATCTCTGGTATTCTCAAGAATGGAAGGACATGGTGAAAATCAGAGTGCTAACGGGAGATAGCAGGTAAAGCTGAAGACTTAGTTTGTAGGTGAATTGAGTGATTCATGTTAGCCACCTCCTCTGGCATGAGACAGCCGAGAAATTTGGGTTTTTTTAGTGTTGGGTAGGCTGGAGTTGTTTCTCAGCTTTAATTTTTCACTGTGACATGTGAGGTGCCTGTTGGGCATGTTGACTGTTTTGCAGATGAAGGCTAAACATAGCCAGTTAAGGAGCATGTGTTCTCATTGTGGTGTGAGGTGGTGCTGGGTGTCTGCCTTTTCCATGGAGGAGGCAGGCAGTTGTTACTTGATCAGTGAATGATGCCTTCTATATTGAAAGTGTCTTGTCTACTGCAGGAGGGCTGGACTGCTCCTGCCATTGCCAGGGAGGAGCACTGCTTCTCCAGAAAGGAGATTGCAGCTTCCTGGTTGGCACACCAGGACAATTCAGCACTTCTGCAACTCGTGCCTGGAATTGTGAAAAAAACTAAAGCGTATACTTACAGCCTTACGCTTTTCTGCCATGTGCTGTGGCATGCACCCTCACCCCGCGGCAACCACTGACTGATTGATGGTAGTCCCCCTGTGGATGACTTTCTCCATGTGAGAGGAAGAATTGCTGAAGTTCAGGACTTTCTGCTGTTTCTCTGGTGCAGCATGTACCCCCTTTATCACCCCATATGCTGTTTTATGATGTAGTGTTTCAAGTTACTGTCAGGGACACAGAAGGGAAGAGCATAGGAATGTCAGTGGGAGCTCAGTGTAGTTTGCAGTAGTTTGTGTGCTGTAGCCATTGCACACTACAGAACGTTTCCAGTGAAGGACCTGACATTTCTTCAGTAAGAAACAGGCTTGGGTTTAGTTTGTGAAGAATAAAGAAATAATTCAGGTATAAATGAAAGAAAATTAGGTATTACTTCTGAGTAGGGGTGATTCTCCTGAATTTAATTTACTTTGTGTAAGTCAGCAATAGAACAAGAGGAAATGGCCTCAGGTGGTACCAAGGGAGGTCTAGACTGGACATCACGAAAAATTTCTTCCCTGACAGAGTGGTCCAGGTTTGGAACAGGCTGCCCAGGGAGGAGGTGGAATCACTGTCCTTCGAGGTGTTCAAAAGCTATGTAGATGTGACCCTAGGAAGCAGGGTTTAGTGGGCAGGGTGGGGTTGGGTTGATGGTTAGACTGGATGATCTTGGATGTCACTTATAACCTTAATGACCCTATGATTCTTTGATGTGTATAAAATCCTTCCAAATACTTCTTTTTAAAGACTCTGATCTGTTTTTTCCTCTATATTCATTTATACTGGTTTTATTTGTCTGTTTCTTTCTGTTAGAGTACAAATGGCATGGTTAAACTGCTGAATTGTGTATGTTAGGGAGTGTCACCTCTCCATCTTACAGAAACAGAAGTCAGAATTTGTTTGCCTTGGTCTTTAACTTCTGATGCAAATTGTGCCATATACTTTATGAAAAAGTATATTGTCTCCCAATAGTTCAGCAATTTAATGTACCTGATGAGCTCGTTGATCACTAATTCTGCTTTGTGAACACTCCTGAACTTTTGAAACCAAATTCACTACAAGTTGCCTTGAAAGCTGATCATGTCAGTCTTTAGAATAAATCTTACTGGTCAGCTGGCACAGCATCACCGTGCGCTCATGAGTATTCTGACCTCTGAAACACATTTGACCTGTACTGAAATCTATGTCTTGAGAAGCAATACCCTTATTGGAAGTGGAAAACTTAGGGGTAAACCTGAACAGTCTTGGAGTGACGCTGTGCGTCAGAGGAGCCTGGTGCCTGCAGCAGCCTCTGTAGGACTGCAGGGGTGGCTGAAACTGGTGGCCGTGTGTTGTGAATACTTTTGTCATAATTTGCAGTAACCACCATGAAACTGAATGATGAACGTACTCTAATGATGATACAAAACATTTTGACACTGGCACTTGCTCAGAGGACCTTGTAGAAGTGTGTTTTCCCCTCTCCAAAGACTTGCTGCCCACTATGGCTATGGTAGCCTATCTTGCAGGCCCAAAGGGTGGTGAAGGTAGTTGCCATAGAGCTAGGGACCTTGTGTTCTGTGCCTGCTCATTTATGAGGACACGGCATGAGATACTGACTTCTGTTCAGAAAGTAGGTGTCTTCTTCCTGTTGTGAAAATGGCGCGTGGTTGTTAATACCTTTATTTTCATATTTCAGAAGGATTTTCACGTAACACTGAGGGAAAACATGGTCATGGTCCCAGAAAAAATATTTCTGTTTTCTTTCTCAATACCGCAAGCCTTGAAATGTTGTGAGGGCGGCATCGTGATTAATGCATCACCGTTAGGGAGCAGGCAGCAAGCCAGCTTATGACAAATTTTTGCTTGAGTTAAGGAAAATAGCAAAATAATAAGTTATGCTGTGTGTTTCTTGGAACCTGCTGATGGATTATTAACTAGATGAACTCAAACTACGTGAAAGGATTGATGTAAATACTTGAAGATGATGTTACCGTGCCTCATGCTTTGTAGTGCATGCAGGATTTAGTTCCACTGGGTGTTTAGTCATCATTAGGGACATCTGAAAATGTTCTGCCCCCAAAGGTCAAGTTCTTAAATGGCTGTTTCAAGTTCTGTAAGGCTATTTCAGAAGTCTGGGTAACACCATGCTTGGCAAGAGTGAATGTCCGTTCTGGTGTGCAGCAGTCTACATTTTACAGTGAGCTTGAAAAAACTTGAGCTTGTTGTTGGTATTGCATGCAGAATAAGTTGGTATGTCCTATGCAGTGTAGATCTGGTCGTGACAATACAGTCATATTTGCTGCTGTGTGCCTACATAGTTTTTAAAATAAACTCAGTGCTGAGCTGGATTGCTAGGCAGATTGGTAAATGTCCAATTTTAGCAGCCTAACATGTTTATCGTTTTTGTTTGAACATATGCTGTGTTGGTTGAACTGCCATCCCCACACATACGGTGGGTAAAAGCTGTCACATCACAAAATGGTGGCAGCCCAACTTTTCTAACATTTGCAATGGCACTTCAGAGTCTTGCATTAATTAGCTATTCTTGGATAAGAGAGAGACTCTCATCTTTGTAAAATTCTAGTTCCAAGCCCATCGTGTACTTTGGTTCATGGGTGCAGTAGCCCATCTGTGTTTCTGTGGCTTTAAACAGTGAGGAGCACAGGGCATTCAAAGAAGTGGTCGGCCAGGGTGAGGATGCCCTGGCTCACAAATACAAACACTTAGCAGATGGCCAGGAAGGCAGGGCACTTTGCTTCCTTGGTGGGCTCTAGTTTGCTTGAACAAGACCATTCTTTCTCTTATGCTTTTCTAGGAAATGTGGCTGAATATGACAGCACTGGGGCACAGTCCTTGTGCTTTTTGCCATGAGCTGCTGATGTACTTGTTTTCTCTTCCATTTTCAAGACAAGTGTAAAGAGAGGTTTCACTGAGTCTACAATTCTACCCTAAACCTCAGTAGAGCAGAGGAGGCTGTGAGCAAAACCTCTGCAGCTGTGATAATGCTGCCTAAATGCTTGCTGAACCGTGATGTGGTGACCTGGATTTGGACATGAGAGGACATGCCTGAACAGTACAGAAATATGATTCCTTAGCACATCAAACTGTCTCTTGCCTGTTATCCCAGTTTGGATCTTCCACGGCCTTCAAAACACAAAAAAACAAGGACAAATTTCTATTAAAGAAACAGCAAGTTTTATCAACAAAGAACAAGAGGAACAGGTAGAAAGGAAGGGAAGGGGAAAGAAAATGGGTATGAGGAGAAATGATTGTGGCCCCAGAGTGATCCCAGTAACCATCCTGGACTCCAGCCCAGGGAAAAGGAGGAAGGCCAGCAGCTGGACATGGTTTGTATATTGCCATGGGATTGGTTGCCTAAACTGAGATCTGACATAAGCTGATAGCTGATTGGCTCTCTAAGCTGAGAGCTGATTGAGTCCCTAAACTGAGCTCTGCTCTAAGCTGATCTCTGATTGGCTCTCCAAGCCAATCTTATGTCAGGGGTCAGTTCCCCAAAACTCAGTCCATGACACATGTGCATCCTTAGTGCAGGGTAAGCTCAGAAGCGGAGCACAGAAGAGAACGGTCTTGTTCACAAGGGGAAAAGCACAGCATCGGACAAGGATGCCACCTCCTCTTCTCTGGTCTGCCTCAGAGCTGCTCAAAAACTCATACTGACGTACAGGCATTGTCCCAAATGTATTGCCAAAACATAATGCATGCTATTAGTCCTTTAAGAACCAAGTTTCTTGCAGTTGTATTGCACTTTTCAGTGTACAGGAGCAGGCCCATGGAGCTTGAGAGGTGCTGCTATGGTACCCATGAGTGTAGCAGCGGCAAGTGTCAAGGTAAAGACCTGTTTAACAGGAGATAGCAGGCCTGGTGCTTTCACATCTACCTGCAGTACCTCAAGAAAGCCCGCTGGGAGCTGTTGGCAGGGTGGACTGCTTTGTAAACCCTGTGTCAGCTCTGAGCTGCGAGCGAGTCCCACTGGTAATGCTGGTGGAGCTCTTTGTCACCATAGATGCCAGTGGTGGTTGCTCAATGTTTATTTCCATTTATGTATTTGTTTCCAGCTACAGGGCCTACAGCTGCTGTTGGCTGGCTGTGGTTGTTAGCTGGCTGGCAGGCTTTGCTGTGGGATTCATGCTTCGTCAGCGTACGCAGAGACCAGTTGTGTTTTACTGCCAAATAGTAGTCATGCTGGAAACAAAAGAAGAAAACTTCAAGTTTAAACTGCTTTTGCAGACCTTTAGAGAGATGTCCACAAGAAATAGCTGTCTATTTATTACAAGTGAATGTAAGTAATTAGCATATCCTTAACATCAGTTAAAATCCAGCAAAAAAATAGAATCTCTTCACCCTGTGTCTTAAAAGACAGCCGTTGTTTTATTACATTTGTGTGTGCCCAGTGAATTGACTCAGAGGGTCTGTGGTTGAACTCTTAAGTTTTTACTTCCATGTATGTAGAATGATTCCTGTTCTTAAACTGCTGAGTCCTGCTGTCTCTTGTCAAGTAAATCTTGCAGCTTTGGTCAAGCTGTCCTTTGTTATCTCCACCAGAGGAATGTTCTTCCTTCAAGGTCTTGCTAATCTCATTTTACCTAAAAATCCTACATGTCAGATAAGCAGAATTACAGAATGTTACAGAACCCTCACTCTAACCTTTTATGGTATCAGTTATTTGTTACTACCAGAAAGGTAAAGACATTTCTTTAATCTCCAGTGTTGCTTTCTGCCCTGGTAGCAGTTTTCTGTGTGAAAGTTTCTTCCAAGGTAAAAATGGCTTTTTCCTTCTTTACTTTCCTGTGACTTCTCACCCCAAATGGAATTTATTGCCAGTTAAGTTGAACTAAGTAAATACTATTTTTTGATAATGATCCTGGAAGTGTGGTGAGAGAAGGGGGCAGAAGAGCATTGTTGAAGAACTTCACTGCTTCTGGTGCTCTTGTATGATAACATAGTGGGGCTCCTGTACTGCCTGGCTGCAGTACTTGAACTCTGGGTACCATTGGATAGCTGTAACTTGTTTTTCACACTGCTCACTGTAGATTTTGCTTTAGATTATAATAATAATGCAGTTACTAATGCAATTTAACTATTTAAAGCACATGCATATTGTTGTAAACTCTGACACAAGTTTATCTGTAAGATTTTCCTCTTAAGTCTGTGTAACTTGCTCAGAAAATCAGCCTTTCTGAGCTACCAGAAATTGATAGCAGTGTAGCTCATTACAAATACTGCAAAATCAGGTGAGCCCCTAAAAGTATATCTATTGGAGTCTTCTTTAGAAGTCATCTGTCTTCAAATAAGCAAAAGTCCTTTTTTTTTCTCCCAGAACTAGTTTACTCTTTGTACCGCTTGCCATTCCCCAGTCACTTAACTCCTAGTGTTCCTGTTCTTGTACTGTGTAATAAGCAAGTTGTCATGCTTAATTATTTTACTGGAACCCCTGCTAATACTTGATTTTCAAGTGATTTTTGCATGTCAAAACCATCATTTGAATGTCTGAAGGGCTCATGATCCTTAACTCTTGGGTTTTGGAGTTACCTCTTTGAACATCACAGAGTAACGCTCTGGAGGGCACGTGAATCACAAAATCACAGAACATTAGGGACTGCAAGGGACCTAAAAACATCACCTAGTCCAATCCCACAGCCAGAGCAGAACCACCTAGACCAGGTCACACAGGAACATATCCAGGTGGGTTTTAAACACCTCCAGAGAAGGAGATTCTACAACCTCCCTGGGCAGCCTGTTCCAGTGCTCTGTCACCCTCACTCTGAAGAAGTTCCTTCTCATATTGATATGAAACCTCCTATGTTCCAGCTCACACCCATTGCCCCATGTCCTATCATTAGATGACACTGAGAAGAGCCTGGCTCCATCCTCCTAACACCCACCCTTCACATCTTTATAAACATTAATGAGGTTACCCCTCAGTCTCCTTTGTCTCCAAGAAGTACAAAGCCTGCCTGCAATCAGGGTGAATGTGTAAAGTTTTTACTTTGATAGGAAAGTAGTTGTTGAGACATCTTTTCAGTCACCATCCTGGTATCTGTCAGGCTACTGCAGTACCAACTGTGGAAATGACCATTCTGGTAATGGATTGTGTGTTCACTCCAAACACTGGTTCTGACTGTGTGGAGTTTTGGTTGTGAATCTTGTGCAACACTCATATGCACCCTTAATATATATTCTGTCACCTAATGTGATAATCTGTTTTTTCACAGTGCTTGAGTGGTTTGGAAGGTTAACTGGTTTTGTTTGGCACTAAGTAAGAATCAGCAATTGTTGTGTCATGTGCGACACGCATCTGTCTGATGTGCAGTACCTTCCATATTTCTGGTGATGGGTGTAGATGATAAAACAGAAAAATCAGTGCTAGGGTTTTTTTGTAAGCAAGTCCCTGACTGCCAGAGGGCATTGTTATGTTTCAGAGTTTTTCCTAAGCGGCATTGAGTTACCACATTGTATTTTAACTGCAGGAAAAGCACTGTTTCAAAGCAGGGCTGATGTTTATTCAGATTTAAAGAGTAGCAGTTATCTGGAACGGGGTTAAGGCTTAGGTCTAGTGTTGTTAGTACTGACATAGTGATGCAGAAGACTAATAATTGAGTAAGATACCTAGCTGAAATGTCATCACAGTGGTATTTTACCTCCTCTGAAGTAAAACTGGTGGTTTATAATGGGAACTTTGTGCTATTAATCAGGCAGACGTTTGGATGTCACTTAGCCCTAAGGTACTAGCAATTCCTGCAGCAAGATTGCAGTTCCTTTTTGTAGTTGCTGGTTTAAAAGTGTTTTTTTTTTCTTTCTCTAGATCATAAAACAATTTGTGATGGCAATGCTTTGGAAATTCATGAGAGTAGCTAAGTGTTCTAAATCAGCTTTATCAACAAAAGTAACGGTGAGAGGAATTCCTACCTGTTCAAGGCATGCTTCATCCAAATCTGTCCCTTCAGATGTTGCTGCCAGCACACGCTGCTCAGATACTGTGGAACTGTTTGGTAAAGCTTATCCTCAGGATGACTACAGCAACGTCACCAAGAAGATTCTTTCCATGGTGGGCAAGAACTTGCACAACAAAAAGCATCACCCTTTGTGGCTAATCAAGGAGCAGGTGAAGGACCACTTTTACAAGCAATATACAGGACACCGTGGGACTCCACTCTTTTCTGTCTACGATAATCTTTCTCCAGTGGTTACAGTACAGCAGAACTTTGATAGTTTGCTTATCCCACAAAACCATGACAGCAGAAGGAAAGAGGATAACTATTACTTGAATCGTGAGCACATGCTCAGAGCACACACCTCAGCTCATCAGTGGGACTTGATACACTCTGGCCTAGATGCCTTCCTGGCAGTGGGAGATGTCTACCGTCGTGATACGATTGATAAAACCCACTACCCAATCTTCCATCAAATGGAAGGAGTTCGGCTCTTCTCCTGTCATGAGGTAGGAATTCTCTGGTTTGGGGTGAAAGCAGTTTTGAGTAACTTGCATGTTCTTGTATGTGCTGTAAGCAAAGTGCACGCACACGAAAAATATAGATGGAAAAATTGTAATTTAAAAGCAACTATGAAATTCCCCAAAAATGTGTGGAGGAATGGTAAGACACTATTCTCAAAAGCTAGCAAGATAAAACATAACCTGAAAGGAAGCAGATCACTCAGCTAAAGATCTGCATGATTCAGTTCTAGATCTACCACAGGTCTCTTCCAGTGAAGTCACTTTAACACAAACATTGTCATATCAATACTTGAACGGCTCACGGCTGTGAGTTGTTGCAGTTACATTCAGAGTACAAGTTTTATTCTTTTTTTATTCTAATAGCTCCAAGCTTCGATAAATGAATGGCTTTTTTAATGATTTCATCCATTCTTCACCTCATTGTAAAGTTGCATTGAAATACTCATTGGCTGCAGCTGCAAGTTCTGGCTGTGTGATACATACACAGGGAACTCACCAGAGTGCAGATGCATCAGCTACAGAGCTCTAGGTCGGTGTCTAAGAGATGGCAGAGCTTGCATGTTGTGCAGTTGCTTGCGTGTTAGTAAGTATTTTGTGGTATCACTGATTAGTGGAAAATATAAGCCAATTTGTTTTCCAAATAGTAATTGATTTGTATAACTTGTATGTGTTCATAGCAGTGCTGCCAAATTCGTGTTTCTCTAACTAAATGAGCATTTGCTAATAACACTGGGATGCAACCATTCCTAATGTGCTTGCCAGTGGGTGACAGAAGATTGACAGGGAAGCCTGATGGGTTCAGATGACTTAGAGAGAGCTAGAGTGTTCACAGAGCACTGCTGTTCACAGTGGTGGAAAGTGTTCATGCAGCCTGTGCTGGTGTTCCCCACCCATGCAGCCATTGCTCCTTCCATATCAAAAACATAGTGGCCTCTGCAGATTTCCTGGGAGATTTGAGGTGAAGAACACAGCTTGCAGTGCTTCTTGAGTAACTGGGAGTTCTTGCAGATTTACCCAGTCTTGTTTGTTTGCTGTTCTGTTTCTGTTGGCTGGTTTATGAAAACAGGCAAGGTGTGTGCAAAAGAAAAACTTGCAATAGTACATTAAGAAAATGTTTATTTCTTACTGGTTCGTATTTGCTACAGATTTTTCACTTGGGCAGGAATTCAGGCATTCAAACAGAAAGATTTTATCTGTCACAAAATTTTAACACCAACAGTGTTGCAGGGTGGAAATCACAGAATCACAGAGCATTAGGGATTGGAAGAGACCTCAACAGATCATCCAGTCCAATCCCCCTGCCACAGCAGCATCACCTGGACCAAGTCACACAGGAACACATCCAGGCGGGTTTTAAACATCTCCAGAGAAGGAGACTCCACAACCCCTTGGGCAGCCTGTTCCAGGGCTCTGTCACCCTCACTGTGAAGAAGTTCCTTCTCATATGGATGTGGAACCTCCTGTGTTCCAGCTCACACCCATTGCCCCTTGTCCTCACTAGATGATGTTGAGAAGAGCCTGGCTCCATCCCCTTGACACCCATCCTTCACATATTTATAAATATTAATGAAACTTAAGTGTGATTTAATTACTGAAATTATTGTTAATGAACTTCCTCCTTGAGAAATTTTGGTCCTGTTGGTCCTAAAAGAAAGTTTTCTTTCTTTTCTACGAATTTAACAGTAGGAGTAACAGTACTAATAGCATTTTAATAACTGGGAAGAAAGCTACAGAAATGGTGACTGACATCAGACTGAGAAAAGTAGTCTGTGGTTCAAAGATGGGCAGGTACCTGATGCTTTTCTGCAGCTTTCTGTGAGTACAGGTGTTAAAGGACTAAAGAAATTCCTGCCTTCCAGGAATCTAAAAGTTAGAATAATTCCTGCTAAATTTTCCCATAAACTTTTACAAAATGTCCATGGACAACTATCAAAGAACATCTGCAGATCGATTCAGCTGTAGTTTCAGGGTATTTAAAAATACTGTAGGTCTTTATTGTCTGAATGTAACATATAGAAGAGTTAGAAATCAGCTAATCATTAAAATACTTAAAACCAGGAATAAAATAGCTTTCCAAATATGCTTAAAAATTTGGGATGTAAGGCAGACTATTCTTTTTAAATAGTACCCTCACAAGATGTTTCTTTTGATTCTCCTCATCCACTGTCCCTCTACAGGGCAAGTAGATTTTTTTGTGGAGGGTTTTTTCCTGTCTTTTTTTTTTTTTTAAATCCTTTGGTTCAGTAGTGTTCATATTGCTGTGGCCAGGTTTGAACTTTCAAACTTTCCTGAGTGGACTGTAAAGGATAGTATGCCGCGGTGCAGTCCTTTACTTAGCACAATTTATGGGAAAACCAAAGAAATTACTGTGTGTGTGTTTGAGCCAGCGGAGGGAGAATATATAAACCTGATGGCAATGGTGGGACGTTGTTCAGTTGACACAAAAGTGTTTGTGCTTTGGAAGGAGACTTCATAGGTTAGGTTAAGTCTGTGCTGAATTACAAGTAAGTTTTAAGGGGAACAGAGGTGAAAACACAGGAACTGCTTCTCTAACTTAGTCACACTGTTCCAATGGAGGTCAGCTCCAGATTGTTGAGATGAAGACATGATGCTCCCATCAGGCTTGTTTGCACTACCATCTGAAAATTATAGAGAGGAGACTGAAAAGAAGTGGTAGGGAGACATCTTTATTCTCTACTGAAATGTTTTTGGTAAAAAAGCAACTTTTCTGCTAGGATAGATTAGAAAAGTAAAAATCATAGAATTATTAGGGATTGGAAGGGTCCTGGAAAGATCGTCTAGTCCAATCCCCCTGCCACAGCAGGATCACCCAGACCAATTCACACAGGAACATATCCAAGTGGGTTTTAAATGTCTTCAGAGAAGGAGACTCAACAACTCCCCTGGACAGCCTGTTCCATGTCACCCTCACTGTTAAAAAGTTCCTCCTCATATTTATGTGGAGCTTCCTATGTTCCAGCTCACACACGTTGCTCCTCACAAATATTTCATTTATAAGTGAGGGTGGCTCATCCAAGGCTGTATATAGACTTGCACTTGACTACGTAACTTCACAGTGCTTGGATCCTAACATGTAAGTACTGTTATCCTAGGTAATAGAGGTGTAGCTGTTCTCTTATTCATATAAACACATGCTCCTTTCCTAATCTAGTCTCACTTCTGTACCTTGACTGTGTGTATACTGTTAAAAAACAAGTAGTTGTTTTTATCCTTTTCCTTGTATTTGGGGTAGTTGTGGACCCTTGCTGACCTAAACAGTTGTTTACACTATTTTTTTTTTTTTACATTTTAAAAACAACCCAGCAAACAGCACGTGCCATCCTAGGTCTTTCATCCTGAAGAGCCCAACCCATGTGCCATTATCTTGGTGCTGATAATTGATTACCAGGCTGAATTTGACCATTTTCACATCCTTCAGTTGCTTCCCATCTCCTAGGTTACTTCTTTTCCAGACCCACCTCCCAGACTGGATCAGTGCTGCTGTGCCATAGAGCAGACACTTGCCCTGGCTTGGAGGAGGAGATGGTGCAGATGGCTGGTTTGGCAAGAGGAAGAGGCTGGCAGGTTAGAGGGCTGGAGTATGACTAAATGGATTTACCTTAAAGCTTCGTGCACATACGTTATTGCCACATCTGATAGAACCTACTGAAACAGAACTTTGCTTCTGACAGTTATTGCAACAGCAGTTGCTGTGATTGTGGTCAGTGCTACTGTGAGTGTTGTTTGTGAGGTAGAACTTACAAGTACTCTGTAGTGTCCTTTGTTCTGCTTAAGATCTTTCAAAGTAACATGGCAAGAAAAAAGATACCTTTCCTTTATAATTTTGTACTTTCCTATAGCCAATGAGAATATTTGAAGAATGGCACAGAAATAAAGCAGACCTTACTGTTTGGATATTTTTGTTCTTGATTTTTCTCTGTGTTTAGTCAAGAGACTGTGTACAAAAGGAGTCTTTACATTTGTTGTTCATGGTGCAGACCTAGCCAGTAAGATTGCCACTGAAATCAATAGAGCTTCATTCTCTGTTTTCACTAGGAAGTCACCGATGTAAAACACTGCTGGTTTTGTGGTTTTGTTCTAGTTGTTTCTCAACATTAAAGACAGTGACGGCTTACAGTTGTTTGAGCAAGGTCATCGCACTGCACACAAGCAAGAGTGTCACACCATGGAGGCCGTGAGGCTGGTGGAGTTCAGCCTGAAGCAAGCGCTCACAAAGCTCATGACTCACATCTTTGGTGATGGTAGGTTCTTGCATCTTCTTTCCTGGGCTGCTGGTGACTGCAGACACCTGGATTTTACAGTAAAACTGGGAAGCTTAGGGGTGGTATGGACAGTTGCTGTACTGAAACAGCCAGGTGGGTTTTTCTTCTGTAAGCCACAGTCATTTTAGAAGTCTTCATTCATATCCATGTTTGGTCAAAGTTGCACCCCAATGCTTTTAATGTCAGAGTCACTGACTATTGATTGACCTTTCAGCTGTAGTCTGTATTTTAAATATTATTTTTCTTTACTACTTTAATATATTCACACCTTATAAAATTATCGAGCACAGCCCAACAGGTCACACATTTTTGTCCCATTTTTCCTAAAACCTGGTATGCAAAACACTGTTGAGTTGTCAGGTTTTTGTGAAGAGAATTTGGTATGCAGTGTATCAGGGAAACTGTGTGTGTGAATGCAGGAAGGGATGTGTGCCAGCCCCAGGGACAGGTACTTCTCTGGCAGAAGCCGTGTTGATGAGTGGATGCAGTGTACCTGTTGGTGTGGGTTCTGCAAGGATGTGGCTCCAGCTCCAGCACACAGTGGTGTGAGATACCCTCTGCTTTGTAATTGTGGGCATCTCACATCCCCGGAGGGAGCAGAGCATGGCTGCAGCATCACTGGGGCACTGCTGGAGAGCATTCAGGACAGTGATCCTACTTTACTCTGGCAGTGTGAAGCTTGGCAGGAGAAGGGGTGTGTATGTGGTGTCTGTGCACGTGCTGCTTTGCTGCAAACCCACTCAGAGGGTTTTCCCTGTGCAAATAAATTAAACCTTGCAGCCGAGGAGAGACATTTGTGCCAAGCTGAAAAATAATTGCTGTTTGATACTTAGAGTTAAGTGAGGAAGGATAATGAATGTCCATGTATAGGAATGAAATACCCTTTCCTCAGAAATACCTGCTTTTGGTTTCAGGAACTGACTTTATAAATGGCCTAAGTTAAAATTGCTCTATTAATGCTGTTTCCTGGCAGTGAGGCTTCTCCTCTGAGAAGATTCATTTTTCTGCTGAGGAAACACTAGATAGTGTTAGAATGCACAGGGTACAATCACTATTCACAAAGATCTTTTAGACACCTACTGAATTTAAAGCAGTAGTTCCAAGAGAACAGTAGCAAGTCCTCTATATAACTGCTTAGAATCCTAGAGTCATTTAGGTTGGAAATACCTTCAAGATCATCGAGTGCAGACATTAACCTAACTCTCATAAGCCCTTCACTAAACCATGGCCTTAAACATTTACCAGTCTTCGTTCTATCCCACATGGACAAACATTTATTATGTTCCCAAGTTCAGGGGTTTTTGTGTATTTTACTTAACAGAGGTCTTTTGAAACAAAGCCAAAGTGAGCAATAGTAGGAATTGTATTTTTGATCAGCCTCAGATGCTGAAGATGTTTAAAGTGAGCAATTTCTGGGAGCTGTTGGTGATATGTGTAGCTGCAGTGACATCCTTATTGAACCATTGACAGATGCTGCACTTTAACCTTCAGTATGTTGGCTCCATCTAGCTCATCTCTAGTCCACAAAATAGCTAGAAAAACATTTAAAAAAAATTCTTAAATAACTCTAAACCTACAGACTGAAAGTACCTTCTTACTGTAAGGATTTTCTACCTCCGTGCCCATGATATTTTTTCCCAATATATGAAGCCAAGATATAGTTTGTGATTCAAATAGTTGCTTTACTTGGGATTTTTTTTCATTCATGGAAATGTGAAATTCTTTCACCTTTCTGATCTTTTTGTAAGCTGCTAATATAAACTAGAAAGTAATACGCAGAGAAGCAAACTTCATCCAGAGCACTAGACATGGGATGGGTGCAGCGCACGTGACCAGGGCACACATGACATTTGGCCTTTGACAGCTGCCATCTTCTAATTTCCACTTTAATTTTCACCTTTGTGTCACAAGTCCTTTAGATTTTGACTTAAAATTTAGGTATATTTTATTTAATGTTTTATTTGTATTTGTATGCTCTTTACTTACCCAGTTCCTGGGCACTGGTGAGAAAAGATGCGAGAGGTTGACTAATGCCAAACTTTGACTGATGGTTCAGCTGCTGCTTCTCTCTTGAATCACCAGATACCTTTTATGTGAGGCTAGTTGTTCTGTTCTTTACTCCTGAACTGATACCTTTTTTGAGTGCATAAAGTGTAATGAGTTGGAAAAGTAAGTCATAGCATTTATTGAGGGCATAAGGATCTGCTAATAACTCCTATGGAATGTGAGCAGTCACAGTTTCATGGACAGTGAGCTCCTGTCAGCTGCAGTTCAGATGGATTAGTTGGAGCACTGAGGTGCAGAGCACTTACAAAGCAGCATACCTCTCAAGTGGCCACATCTCAATACCTCCTGTGCTCCCCAGCATCCCTTGCCTCCCTCCTCTCCTTTTCTCCCACAGATTTGTTCTCTAAAACTAGTTATTACAGCAACAAAGAGAATTTCTGATCATCAGAGACCACCTGGGACTCTGGCTTTGTTGCTTCTGTGCTGTTGTGGCAATAGCTGCTTTAATGTGTTACTGGTTTGGCTGGGTTTTATTTTCTTTCTTTTTTCGTGCTGTTAGTAAAGCCTTTTTCATTATGAAACTCAGGCTGGCACTGGAAGATAGTTGTTTAGTTTAGTATCTGAGATCACCTACACTTTGCAGTGCAGGCTATGGCAGGTTCTTTACCTGGATTCAGTAGTCAGGAGCAGCAGTGACTATTCACTCGTTTTACACCCTGAAGACAAGTAGATAGTTAGTGGATGTATGACCCCTTGACTTGAGAAAGGCATTTGACACAGTCTCCCACAGCATCCTCAGAGCCAAACTGGGGCAGCGTGGCACTGCATAGTGGGGTGGATTGTGAACTGGCTGCAGGATAGAAGCCAGAGAGTGGTGGTCCATAGGACAGAGTCTGGCTGGAGGCCTGTATCTAGTGGAGTCCCCCAGGGGTCAGCACTGGGGCCAGTCCTGTTCAATCTATTCATTAATGACTTGGATGAGGGATTAGGGTGCACTGTCAGCAAGTTTGCTGACTACACAAAGCTGGGTGGTGTCGCTGACATCCCAGCAGAACGTGCTGCCATTCAGCGAGACCTGGACAGGCTGGAGAGCTGGGCAGAGAGAAATTTAATGCAGTGTAACAAGGGTAAGTGTAGAGTCTTGCATCTGGGCAAGGACAACACCAGGTACCAGTATAGGCTGGGGACTGAGCTGCTGGAGAGTAGTGTAGGAGGAAGGGACCTGGGGGTCCTAGTGGACAGCAGGATGACTATGAGCCAGCAATGTGCTCTTGTGGCCAAGAGCCAGCCGCATCCAGGGGTGGATCAGAAGGGGGGTGGTTAGCAGATCGAGAGAGGTTCTTCTCCCCCTCTACTCTGCCCTGGTGAGACCACACCTGGAGTATTGTGTCCAGTTCTGGGCACTCTGTTCAAGGATGACACGGAGCTGCTGGAGGATGTCCAGCGTAAAGCAACAAAGATTATGAAAGAAGAACACCTGCCTTATGAGGAAAGGCTGAGGGAACTGGGTATCTTTAGTTTGGAGGAGACTGAGGGGTGACCTCATTAATGTCTATAAGTATGTGAAGGATGGATGTCAGGCGGATGGAGCCCGGCTCTTCTCAATGTCATCTAGTGATAGGACCAGGGGCAGCGAGTGCAAGCTGGAACATAGGAGGTTCCACATCAATATTAGAAGGAACTTCTTCCCAGTGAGTGTGACAGAGCCCTGGAACAGGCTGCCTGAAGGGGTTGTGGAGTCTCCTTCTCTGGAGACATTTAAAGCCTTCCTGGATGTGTTCATGTATGTCTTGGTCTAGGTGATACCTGTCAGGGGTATTGGACTAGATGATCTTTCGAGGTCCCTTCCAATCCCTAGTGATTCTATGACTCTATGGCTCTGTGACTGCCCTGAACGCTGCAGGTGGCCTTTGCTGATACAAATAATCTCTAAGAATTAGGAAGATTACTGAGTTTGTATCCAATGATGAGACTTTGCTTAGCTAGAGCATTGTGTGCTTCTAAGTGCCTCCTGTGAATTCAGACAGAACTGCATCTCTTGACCTCCTAAACTTTCCAGAAAAGATCTTTTTTGTCAGGCTGTATGTCAAGAAATTAAATGGGCTCAATCAAGTAATTTGTACAGCAAGCCTGATCTTCATAAACCTTTGAGGACTTCAGAATGACAGTCTATAGGAATGCAGTTACAGAAGCACAGAATATTGGGGATTGGAAGGGACCTCGAAAGGTCGACTAGTCAGAGGGCTTAATCATGCTGGAGGTTCTGCTTTTCAGTAACATCTTTGTGGTGGGTTGAAGACCACAATTAAAGATAAAGGAAAAGAAAACAAAGCAGTTAGGTCTTGATGAGATTCCTCGATGCAGGAGACATGCTTTCAAACAAAGAACCCAGACTCTGTCTTTCATGCCCAAGGTTTAAGGATTCTCGAGTCCCTCTGCTTTCTTCAGCTAATCATGGAAGATTTGTCCCCAATACTTGAGTATCCCCAAGCGGCAGAAATGACAGTCTCTCTTTCTGCTGATCAGTGATCTCTAAGATGGCAGTGGTGACAGCCACATGGCCCCAGCCATGTGCAGGACCCAAGATGGAGACCAACCACACAGCCGTGTCAACACTCTTCAAACATGGCCGAGAGGGTTTCATGACTCTCCTCTCTCCTCCTGTTTCAGCTCCAGGGGGAGAAGGAGGAATCCTTTCAGCTCACCACAAGTCACTGGAAGGCTGCTCTGTGGTGGTGGGGTGATGGCACTAAGGTCTTGCTTCTGCAGTCCACATGGAGCTGCCGCATCCCTCCCTGTGATGGGGCTGGTCTAGGCTGGACTGGACCCTGGAAGTGTGGAGTTGGAGGTTAGCATGGGGCAGCAGCCCCATGTTGGGCTAGAAGCCCTCAGCAAGCTGAAGGACTAAGATAACTCTCCCCTTTTATCTTCTCACCTAGTCCATCCCTCAAGGGCAAGTACCTAGGACAATTCTATAGTGTAACCTTGGACAGGTAACTGATGGGGGTCCTCTTAAAGCAACATAACTTTTTCTTCATGAAAGCAAAAATCTATAAATCTGAAAATCCTGGTAATTTTCAAACTGCAACAGTCTTCCAGAGCCAAAAGTCTGAAGGAGCACTTGCATGTGACCCATGAAAAGCAGAGGTTTTCCCATTTGTCCTGGCTATTGTAAGAAGCTATTGTATTATGCTATGTGGGATTAACTAGTAGTATAGAAACAGAGTGAAAGTGAAAGCTGTTTCTCCATTGTAAATGTGTTTTGCTTTATTCAGATTTTTCTTGGTTTGCTTTTTTGCAAATGCCTCAGAATGATAGAATTGTTAAGGTTGGAGGAAAGCTCCAAGGTCAAAGGTACTCGTATGCATTAACAGAAATTTTAAAAAGCTTTAAATTAACTTTTTTACCTTTTCACCATTAAAATTCATCAAGAACAAACAGCAGAGAAATCCTTTTTCCCCAGACTTTCCTAAGCAGAGGATTAAAAATAAACCATTACATTGTTACTGAAATGTTGTTAGTGAACATGAAACTTCTTGACTATTCAATGTGATTCTTTGAAATTTTATAAGCTAAATGAAGGCATTTGGAATGTGCCTGGCTATAAAGTGATTACAGTTGTGCAGCCCTACAATTATGTTTCTACATAATTGTACCAAGATCAGGACATTTACAGCATGTTTTGTGCATGGGATATGCATAACTTTTTAAAACTGTATGGTGGGTTTCTTTTGTGCTGGGAAAAAAAAAGCAATAAAGTGATTGTTAGAAGTCACAGTACAGTTATGAATGATAGAATAGCTAATAATTTCAGTTTTCATAGAATCACAGAGTACTTCAGGTTGGAAGGACCTCAGCGATCATCTAGTTCCAAACCCCTGCCATGGACTGGAATACTTCTCACTGGATTAAGTTGCCCAGAGCCCCATCTAGCCTGGCCTTGACTACTTCCAGGAATGGAGCAGCCACAACTTCTTTGGGCACCCTGTTCCACTGCCTCAGCACCCTCACAGTGAGGGATTTTTTCTAAGATCTAATCTAAATTTCCCCTCTTTTAGCTTGAAACCATCCCCCTTGACCTGTCTCTAGATGCTGTTGTACAAAGTTCCTTGCCAAAACCCCCAGTTTTCTGAGCTGAGTGTTTCAAATCATCAAAACACTTCTTTACTCATTCATATGATTTCCTGAGGTTGATTTTTTAAGACAGAAAAGTACCAATATGTCTGTTTTGAAAGCTGCTCTCTGAAAGTTCACAGCATCTGGAAGTGTTTGCTGTAATGATTAGTTATGTTGTGTTTGGACTCTGTGTGTGCATACAGATTTTGTGGTAACCCATGGCTTCAGCTTCGGCAACCTTACATAATGTTTGAGATGTAGCAAAAGTCTAATCCTTGAGGCTATAGGTAATGTTCTGATTTGAAAATACCTAGGAATAAATAATGGAAATTCATTATTTTAAGTTTCTTAAACTAAAAAAGCCTGAAAATTGAACCAGGTGTGTTAAAATCCTTTTGCTGTGCCCCTTTTTTTTGAAAACTGGACCTGCCTGGGTGTTAATGTTCCTAATGCTGATTTGGCTTAAACACAGGAAAGGTGGACTTTGGGTGAAGGCATTGGCCTACGGAATTCACAGCTCAATTCTTCTTCAAGTTTTTATGATTCTGAGACTTTTTTTCCCTGACACCTAGTGGCTAGAAAAAAATTCTTTAGTGAAACAAAGCTTGTATAAATCATGGCAAGAACTAATGGAATGGAATTCCATTCATCCAGTGGAATGAGGGCCTTGACAGTGACTCTGCTTTTGGCAATGCTGTAAATATTGCCCTGTCCTGGCTTTGCAGCTCTGAAATGTCAGGGTGCTGCTCACTGCACAGGGGTGCTGAGCTCAGGTGCAGATGGAGTTACCTAGTGGCACCTTTCTCTTACATTTCACTTCCTCACACGGTTAAAGTCTTGTCTCCTGGTCCAGAGTCCTCTGTGTTTCTTGTCCTATGACATCCTTTCGTGGTGTACAACTGTGCACGTGTAGTTGTATATTAATGACTCTTTTTAGCTTTGCTATTGAAACTTGTAAGGAAGAATAGCTCCCTGTTTTAAATCAGTTCTGATGAAAAAAATGTACTTGTCATCTATAATATACTAAGCAAAAATTAAAGACTGAGCTTCTCCTCTAAGGAGCAGTTGGTCATTTCCTGGTGCAAAGACTGAGAAAATCACTGCTTTTCACCTGATCTTGGCTCATTTCTGCTCAGTGCTAGGTGCTTGGTAGAGTTTGACAGATGATTGATTTGGTTTCAAAGGGTGCTTGAATCACACAAAGCATTTTTTAGATTAGAAAAGACATAGTCATTTTTTACACAAGTTTTAAGATTTATCGCCTGGCACAAGTGCTGTAAATTAATTTGTTTGCCATTTATTTTCTCTGGAATGCTGTAATTGGTGCCATTAGTTGAAGGGCAAGCTGTACAGATGGTTGGAGGGATGGCCTTGTAAGCATACACCCTTTATATTTATTTATTTCTTTAAACACTGCTACAGGACTGCAAGTCAGATGGGTTGACTGTTACTTCCCATTTACTCACCCTTCCTTTGAGATGGAGATCAACTTCCAAGGAGAATGGATGGAGGTCCTGGGCTGCGGGGTCATGGAGCAACAGCTAGTTAACTCAGGTACTAAAACTCCTTTACTTCATTGACATATCTGTTAGCAAACACTTCCAGCACAATCAGGTTCACAGGCTAAATGCCCCCTTCTCCCCTGGTGAGCGCAGACATCTCCGTGTGTGGCAGCTGCCACAAATACTCCTGAGGTGGAATGCCGCCCTTGGTGCTGTGACTTGAGCGCAGCAACTGAGCCAGCAATCTGGAGCCTGCAAACAAAGTGTGTGCAGTGGGGAGACAGACAGATGGCAGCTTTGAGAGGAGCTGACGACTTAAGGTGTCTTTTCCTCTCGTCCATGCTGAGTATGTTCGTCATTATGATTTTCACAGTATTGTAAGCAGGTAGCATCTCCTAATAATGTGGAGTATCAGAGTACTCCTGCATCACTAAGGTGTAGAAAGAGGGACGTGGTGTCGTAGTGCTAATTGGGTGCTGGGCAAATGGTAGGTTACTTTTTCATTTGGTTGTAGTTCTTTTAATCCTCAGAATGGTTTTTGAGGAGGTTATAAGCTGCATTAAGAGCAACATCATTTATTTTAAGTGGAATTAATGCCAACCTGTCTCCTGATAATCTGCTTTCTAAAACTTACATGTAAGTACAAAGGACAGAGAGGAAAAAATGTGGGGGTTTTTCTGACTGTTTTCTTACTGAGAATTTTATGTGGTGATTCTCTGATTGGCTGAGAATAAGCAATCCTTTGTAGCACAGGGCAGACTGTATGTGCTTAGACCTCTCATTCAGTGTCTTCTAGCACTATTAGGTATGGGAGCCCTTTGGAATGCGATCCAGTAAATACTCACGGGTTTGCTTTCAGAAGGCCAAGCCAGACTCAGATGATTTTTCTGAAGCTGGTTTCCTGAGCTGCTGCTGTACTGCAGTGTGCTTAAAATCTTTGTTGAAGTTCAAGGACGGTAGCTACGAATGGCTCTGTTTTGGCCCCAGTTACTTGTCACAGCTTGTTTTCTTCAAAGTTTTAGTGTATTCTAATGTGATCATTTTCCTTTTAAAAGAAGCATCCTCTTCTAGAGCTTCTTACCAGCGGGTCAATGTTTTCTGTCAACGGTGGCTCTTTAGATCATCGGGTTTATATTTTGCTAAATAGAATACAGGTTCTAATCAGCCTCTCAAGTGACAGACCACTGTGATTTCTGTCAGACATAACGTGCTCATGACATTTTGTGTTGTTCAGTTATGTGCCTGCAATGCCTGTGAAAAGAACTGAACTGTGGCCTCAAAACAATTATTGTGTTTGTGTGTGTGAAGGAATGTGCATGAAACACTTGTGTTTTTACAGCTGTCAAAGTTTTTAGTTTACTCTGCCTTAGTTAGCTCTTTATCACTTTTCTGAATTACAGCCTTCAAAATTATGTCCCTTCTGCACCAGAACTCTCCTAGCTCTTCATTATAATACTAATCATGCACGATCTCATTAATTTAGTAACTCATGCCTAGCTTTTCAGCAGCTTTTCGACTCCTAGCGTTAAAACAAGCAAAAAAAGATTCTTTCCCTTTGTTGGCCAGGTTGTTTCAGAGGGTGCAAACTCCAGTGCCTAAACCTAGATGCAATGTCTCTTTGTCTGATGTCTGGAATTGGCGCCTCAAACTTGCCATTAGTGTCTTGGTCTCGTCAAGGGCTCTACTGGAAGACAGCTCAGCAGGACTAAATGAAAAAGAGAAATGGTGACTTTTTTTTTGGCTGGCTAAGTTGGTGCTGAAGCAATATTTCACTCCTAGTGTGCCAGTTCACCAGGCAAATGCAGAAAGATCCTTGGATGGTATACTGCACAGCTGGTGATTACAAACTGGAGAAGAACCAGATGAGTTTGCAGAATGAATTGAGTTTTCTTTACATAGTCTGTAGCTGTTTGGGATTAAATGGGTGCGTTTTGCCTGATATTGACTATTAAAATATGTATTTCTGAAGTGTATTGTTTTCTGGCAGGCACTGTTTTTCCTTCTGTAAGATAATTTCTAAGGGAAAGGAAGAGAGCTTTTACTTTCAAAATTCTCAAGTCCATTTATTTTGTGGGTTACTGGCTGAATGCAAAAGGCTGGTTTGTGAGACAATTGAAAACAGTCACTCAAAGCAGAAGTTGGATGCGCCTGGTTATCTGCGGTGCTCGTGGTGTTTGTAATTGAAAGAGCCAAGAAGCTCCAGCATAGATGTTGTTTTTCCTTTTTGTTTTGTTGACATTTTCTATACATGTGTGTGAATTATATGAAACACATTAAACAGTGCAGAGTAACTGAAGCGGAGGGATGAAAAGACGAGGGCCATGCCATGAGGGAGCCAGGACACTAGCCTCAAACAGCTGTTTCTTTATGTACTTTTTTCTGTGTTTCAACAGTTTGTTATCCAAGATTTGCAGAGCTGGTGTTCACCAGAAGGTGTTGAAGTTGCCAGGTGTGTATGGAGTTGTATCGTTCCAACCTTTGAAGGCGGGATGTTGCTCACTCAGAGGCTGCGATCCGCGTGGTATCGCTTAGTACCTGTGAAACTGGCAGCAGTTAGGGTGTGATTCTTTGCTGATTGAAATCAATGGCAATGTTCTCTGTGCCCAGTGTTGCAGAATATATTACTAGGGAGGGAGGCAAGAAAATGTTGGTAAAACTTACCCCTAAACCAAAAGACTGCAAATCTCAATTATTTAAGAGCAACTTCCTGCACAAGAACTTAACGATCAAGTCAATGCCCTCAAACAAAGCAAAATAAAAACAACAAAAAAAGATCATTCCTTTTTTGTAGCACTTCTTGTGATGTTTTTGAACACATGAAGTATTCAAGAAAATAACCTAAGGGTGACGCACCAGATCAAACCAAATTCTTGGCATCCCATGTATCTCTGTGTCACTGTAGCATCCCAACCATGTGCATAAAAATGAGTAGAACAGGTAAAGTTGTGCTGATCCTTCCCTGATTGTTTTCAGTAACCACTGTGGAATTTTCTTCTCTTTGTGGAAGTGCTTTTTAAGCCCTGGTGTATCTTTATTATCTGCAGTGGGGAGAGTGAGTTACACAAGAACAAACTGTGTGACTTGTGTGAGGAATTGGTACTTTTTTGGTTTGGCCAACAATTTAGAGCTAGAGCTGCTTCTCTCTCATGTGAGAGTGGATGGTGAGTGGCTGTTTCTTTTCTCTTGTTTAAGCTGGACAGGATTCAGTTAGGTCTGTCACTGGCTTCTTTCCAGGCCAGAGATTCCTGGTCAGACAGTTTCTTCATGCATGAGAGCTGAACCATGCATTCTGACAGGCATGTTCACTCCTGGGTTTCTGCTGTAGGTCAGTGTGTAGTGTTCAAGCTTTGGGCATACAGTGATTCTTGTACTCTGGCATAAATGCTTTGAAAATTCTTTATATGAATTTTGCTGCATTGACTTTTAACGAGTCTTGAGTTGAAAAATTGGGGGTTTGATGTGACCTAAACCATTCTGTGATTCCATGACTGCTGGAGATGTGTGCTTTTGACCTCCTGCTACTGGTTTGGAGCATCTGGGCATGCAGACAGCCTTCCAGCTCTGCGTGGGGGCTCAGACTGAGGTCCTTTCCTAAGATTATGCATCATGAAGTCAGCTGTGTGAAGGCTGCCAGCAACAGGAGTTGGTAAGACTTCCTTGCTTTATGTAGCCTTCCACATCAGAAAGGTCCCTTGATATTTACAGTCTTAAGAAGCTCATTTTATTTCTCTAGTTTTGTTTGTCAGCTTGAATATAAGGAGGGAATGGTGAAGGGGTTGGAAAAAGAAATGTCAGCTTTCCAGCATGAAAGAAAACTAGGATAGTGCCATGGTATGAGCAAGAAAGTGAACAGGCACTGGGCTTTCAGGAATGCTATAGAGGGGACTTCATGTCAACAGCTCTCATGCAGTTACAACTTTTAAGATGTGCTGGGCAGACTTGGTCTTTCAGTTGTCTGCAGCAGCTGGAGTGTGTAGCCAAGGCAGTTTTCCTCATACTGAGTATCTTGTTAGTTCTGTGTACACTTGTAATGAAAAAAATAAAAAGCTAACCCTGTCTAAACATCTTAATGAGAACTGCTGAACGTGACAGGAGGAGTTTGTTGTAACTTCTGCAAATCACAGCTCCTGTTTTAAAAGGTGGAAACTTACTTGTCTTGAGTGTACACCTTGGTGAAACCTGATTCTGAAAGTGTACGTCTCCCGTTTGGAAACCCTTTCACTGATCTGTTGCAGGACCTAGTTCCAATATTTAGGTAGTGCTTGGCCCAGGGCTGCCATCTTCAGCCAAATAAAAGTCTTAACATGTAGAACTTGTTTGGCTTCAATGCTGCACTAAATAAATCTTTCTTTACGCATTTATTGAAGATCATCAGAATTGCTGCCTGAGGGAGAGTTCACAATTTAGCTTGTCTGCTCCTTTCTGTTGCTTTTGGTAAAGGGATTATTGGTTTGGACACTTCTCCATGAGCAGCGTATTAGTAGTTAACGAAAAAATTATGTCAATTACCTTGCAGCCACAGGACTTATTTTGGGTTTTTCTGGGGGGCTGTGTTTTGTAAAATTTTAATATGTTCATAAATATTAGCGTGGGTGAGCTCGGTTCATCTATCAAGCAGCAGGGGGTGTTTCAGGGAAGGAGAAATGTAATATCTTTCATCCAGCAGGTTTTTTTTCCTGCTCAGCTCTTGCTGGTAAATTACATTAAAATGTTGGAGCAGATGGTGCATGTGGCTTAAGTAGTATGCAGACCCATGTTCTGTCTGTGCTAACAGCTCTCTGTGGGGACCTTGAAATGGTTAAGGCTGTATTTGTCTAGATGGATATAGTGTATAAAGGTAAATATAATGCATTTAAAATATGCTCCCTTAACTCTTCAAGGTGAAATTAAAGCTACAGAGATATTGGTGTCTTGAGCACCTGGGGCCTCCCAAGAACCTGAGATAATTCTGTCTGATGGGCTGGTTCGTCCCACTACATCCGAAGTGATTCAAGACTGCTGTGTAATCTTCACAGCTTCCCACCACAAACCTTTCAGGAATTGAAACCTGTTCTTTTTAGGTTGCTGTCAGTCTCCTGTGAGACCACATCGCCAAAGTACTCTGATGTCCCCCAGCCATTCCTGTGCTTATTCTCCTGACACCATTATGAGATAGCGAAGTGTCATCGTTCCTCTTTTATGGGCTGAACTGAAGTGCACCCGAGGCTGACACGCACGCACACGCACCGTAGAGGCTGCAGCTGCCTTAGTCGCAGTGAGCTTTCTTACAGTTCTCCAGCACTGAATAGAGAGAGAAGGTTTTCCACTGTCTTTTGAATGTCTGGAGCTTGTTCTCCGATCGGTTTGCTCGGTGACCTTTTTCTGTGGCTGGCTGCAGGGGGAGCCTCGCCGCCTCATTTAGGCAGGGAAGGACCTGGGGATAAAGAGAACATCTCACCAAGAGACAGTGTCTCAGATTAAATTAAATGAACGAGAAAGCAGGGTGCACCTGAGTATGAGTGTCTTCCCAAGAGGCTGAGAAGTTGCCTGTGACAGAAGCTGGAGTTGACTTCGAACTTTGTATCTCATGCCATGGTTCACCTTTGTCTCAGTTCGTCTCAGTTCATCTCCGTGATTTTACATTAGCACCTACATTTGTGTGTGTGTGTGTGTGTATAAAAATAAACACAGTGTGACACATGAGACCTGTCAGTGACCAGACAAACACACTCCTTGCCAGGGAACTGGGGCAGCTGCTTCTGCCACATGTGCTTCTGCCACATGTGCTCCTGCCACATGTGCCAGGGGTCAGTCCCCCAAAATTAACCCATGACAAGTGTATCTCTACAGAGGAAAGCTGTTTCTTCTGTCTCCTTTCATCCATTCCACTCAATAAGTTGGAGAGACTCTATTTCCTGCCTTTGGATGAAGATTGCCCTTTGAGTTTGATTTTGTTTTGGTTTCCTTTGAACTGACTAGAAGTAAGTCTTGGTGTTGTCTTGGTAATTAAACCAAATACAGAAGTAAGAGATAATGCTCCAGTCAGTCAAAGCACATGCTGCTTTATTTGTGATTTGTTTCTCTTGTTCGGTCTCTTGTTCCAGGGCTACACCACCAGGTCCAATGTGTGTCTCTGGTGTTACAAAGTTGTACCTATCCTCTGCCCTTCCCTTTCCCTTGTCAAGATAATTTATCTGTTGTCTCCTACTTAATTTACAGCTTTATTTTTAAAACTGGTTTTTCATCAAGTTTTGATCCAGAAGGAACCCATAAAATTTTTTGAAATGCTTCTTTCTCTGATTTTATTACCTTTGACAGACTCATTATGCATGTTACAGTTGGTGTTCTTAACAGAATTGATCACAGCTCATTCCCAACTTGCATGTGTTTGTGTGAAATGGACAAATTCTGCTTTATGACAATTCTATTGCACCTGTTTCTGAGAAAGGTGCAATTTATTTACAGGGGTATTTTGTGAGAGAATTAAGTATAGGATTGAATCTTGACGTAAGTAGTTAGAGAAGTTAGATGGCCGTTTGAGTTTGTGGCTCTGTATGATATTGCCAGCTGAGTGTTAAGAGTGGGTACTGTCAGTGGATTTATAGGATCATTTCCCTTGCAAGATGCAAGACTACACTTTTAGTTGGAATTTATGTTCCTTACCTTCACAATTTAGGAAACCACTTTGTCTTCGTATTTCATTTTGTTCTGCACAAAAATGCCTACAAAAGAGGGTTAACTCAGCCTAACACTAACCTTGAAACCAGCAGGAGTGGTTGTCTGACTGACTGGGGCATGGCACCTCTTTCCACCCAGCAAATGAGGGCTTCTCCCCGCCATACGTGAGGCCAATTTTAGTCCATGTGGAACCTAAAAAAAAGCTGTGCGTAAGTGCACAGTTTCATCATCCAAAGTTTCTGTTGCTCCTGCAGCAGTTTGCATGTATGTTTATTGCCTCTTGTTCCCTTTAGGTCGTTTTTAATAAAAAGTAAACTAAAGGATAGTAATTCATCATTTGTCTCCTTGTGATCCAGCAGGAGGACTAGAGCACCACACATGAGAGAAGGCTAAATAGTTATGAAAGTGTTTTATTAAGCAGCTTCCAAGTAAAAGAAAGTCCTTCCTTCAAAAGCCTTGAAGAGCAACAATTTATAGCACAGAGAAGGTGTTTCCCTTGGCTTTATTTATGCAAATTAAAGTACAGCTAAATATTACTATTGAATTACTACACCACTATGTGATGAATGCTGAATGTATTTAGGCTGGTCCACTGAGCCTAATATAATTTCTCATCAGGCTAGGATACCCTGTGGGGGTTTTTGTTGTATTGCAATATTCATTTTTTCTCTTCCCAGGACATTTATCAGGACTATTCAGCTGAGGGTGGAGAATAGATTTTGCAGGCATATTTCTCAGTGTTCCTGACTGTGCTATGCAAAGCTCAGCTGAGATCATTTCAGTTCAGCTGAGATTAGAGCAAGCATTTTGGGAAGTATTTCTCTTCACCAGGTTGCAAGTACAATCTTAATTTCTCATTTCTGGAGGGGGAAGCTTTGGTGAGGATGTTTCTGTCATGCATAATTTCCTGTCTTTCAGAGCAGTTGATGAGAGGAATAGGTGAATGCAGATCTCCTGTGTGACTGCTGGAGGCTGAACACAAGCTTTCCCCCCCTCTCTGCTGTTGTATTAACAAAAGGTGGTAGTATAAGGTCAGTCCTTGCAACTCCATACCATTATCAGGGTCTCCCAACAGAGTCAAGAGACATGTCTTTAGTGAGCAGTGAGTGGGAAAGGGAAGCCTGAGTGAGTCGCGTAGTGGAGGGAGAGCAGCAGCTTTCCAGTCACGAAGGGCCAGTTGTGGCAGCAGTCCAGGCCTCAGTCCAGTGGCATCTGCCTCTCATGACTCATTTTGGCCTGAGGCTGAGAAAATGGGATTGCCCAGATGTCTTCGTGCCAGTGCATGCTGATCCGCTGCTGACCACGCAGGCAGGCGTTGGCTGGGGACCTTTCTTTGAATTGTGTGTAAGCAAACACAGAACAGCTCCACAGCCAGAGTTTGGCTACTACTTCTCTGCCTGCCAACAGGGTAACCTCTGGTGTTAACTGTAAACTTCAGCTTTGTAACAAAAGTCAGCTCCCTTTTGGCTTCTGTCACAAAGAATGACTTTGCTTCAGTTTTGCTTGGGCTGCTTCTTCAGCTACTCAGATTCACTTTCCTGTTCGATGGTCGTGAACACTCAGCGTCCACAGGCAGCAGAGAGGATAAAACCTACAACCTGTAAATGAAAAGGGTTTAGAAGGAGGAGGTCATACTGTGAAGGATAATCATGTTACCAGAAGGAAGGAAAGAATCACAGAATTACTGAGGCTGGGAAAGACTTCTAAGATCATAAAGTCCAGCCTATGACCTAACATCACCACAACCTAGACCATGGCACTAAGTGCCACATCCAATCTTTTCTTAAACACCTCCATGGATGATGACTCCACCACCTCCTTGGGCAGCCCGCTCTAGGCTCTGATCACCCTTTCTGTGAGGAAGTGCTTTCTAACATCCAACCTAAACCTCCCCTGGCACAGCTTCAGGCCATGCCCTCTTGTCCTATCACCAGTTGCCTGGGAGAAGAGCCTGACCCCCCACCTGTCTACAATGTGCCTTCAGGTAGTTGTAGAGAGGGAGAAGATCCCCCCTGAGTCTCCTCCAGGCTAAATGCCCCCAGCTCCCTCAGCCTGTCCTCATCAGGCTTTCTCTCTAGTCCCTTCCCCAGCCTCATTGTTCCTCTGGACCTGCTCCAGCCCCTCAATCTCTTTCTTGATCTAAGGGGCTCAGAACTGCCCCCAGTACTCAAGGGGAGACCTCATCAGTGCCCAGGACATGGGGAGAATTACATCCCTAGTTCTGCTGGCCAACACTATTACTTATACAAGCCAGGATGCCTTTGGCCTTTCATGCCACTTGAGCACACTGCTGGCTCCTGTTCAACTGGTTGTCAACCAGTACTGCAATGTCCCTCTCTGCCAGGCTGCTCTTCAACCACTCATCCCCCAGTCTGTAGCTGCAGGGGGTTATTATGGTCAACATGTAGGACCCTGTATTTGGCTTTGTTAAAACTCGTACCATTTGCCTCTGCCCATTGAACCAGCCTGTCCAGATCTCACTGCAGCATCCTCTTACCCTCCAGCCAATTGACACTGCCCCCAGCTTGGTGTCGTCTGTGAATTTACTGAGGGTAGACTCAATCCCTTCATTCAGGTCATTGGGAAAGATGTTGGGTAGAACTGGGCCCAGTACCGATCCCTCAAGGACACCACTGGTCACTGGACACCAGCTGAGTGCAGCATCATTTGCAACCACTCTCTGTTCCTGGTCATCCAGGCAGCTTTTAACCCAGTGGAGGGTCTACCCATGGTAGCCATGGGCTGCCAGTTTTACCAGGAGAGTGCTGTGGGAGACTGTGTCAAAGGCTTTGCTGAGGTCTAGGGAGACCACATCCACAGCCTTCCCCTCATCCACTTGGTGGGTCACGCAGTCGTAGAACGAGATCAGATAGGTTAAGCAGGACCTTGCTTTCCTAAACCCATGCTGGCTGTGCCTGATGCCCTCATTGCCTTGTACCTGCCACTCAATAGCACTCAGGACTTGTTAGGATCTAAGTGGCACAGCAGGTCACTGACTGCTTTCTCCTGGACTACAGGAGGGATATTCTGCTCCCCATCCCCTGTCTACCTACTCAGGAGCCCAGTTACCCTGAGGATGGCCAAGTTTTTTGTTAAAAACTGATGCAAAGAAGCCTTTTCCCTGTCTTCAGTTACCATCTTCCCCCCTTCATCCAATAAGGAGTGGATCTCTTCCCTGGCCCTCCTTTTGTTAGGAATGTATTTATAAAAGCACTTTTTATTATCCTTAACAGATTCACCCAGGTTCAGTTGTAACTGAGCTTTTGAATCTCTAATTCTCCTACATGACCTTGCAATATCCTTCAACGCCTCCTGATTCACCTGCCCCTCTTTCCAAAGTTGATAGACTCGTGTTTTTTTGTCCTGAGTTCTTGCAAAAGCTGAGAGTCCGTAAGAGATTTGGCACCTCCATGCTGCTGGAAGGCACTGGCAGCACAGCTGTGGAGAGGAGACACCTGTTCCAGGCAGCTCAGAATCAGCCAGTTTTGGGCAGGATCACTGCTGCACCTGAAGTAAAACAGGTAAAATGCCACCTTTACTCACAGTTCCCCCATGTGAATACGAGTGACAGATTACTAATAGTTATTAAGGCAACATCTTTTTCCTGAAGAGCACGGGTGCTATAAATTATTGATATCGATGACTGTGCGATGAGCATCAGTAATGCATTTGATCCTAAATATTCTGGCAGAGCCCCAGGAAACTTTTGTATGTAACAACAAATGGAATTGAAGAGGTAACCATGGCAGCCATCTCATACCTGTTTTCTTTTTGGCCAAATTGAAAGTGGAGTGGGGAGGGACTTGTTTGTTTCCTTGCTTTTGAGGGCATTTGGATTATTTTAAAAGTTAATATTTGAAACTATTGGCAAGTTCCATATTCTCTGAATCAATATGTTGTCTTTGTGAAGAAAAAATGAAGATAAAAAAATCCCAACAAAAAGAGCTTGTAAGCTGGTGGCTACAAGCTTGTCAGCTCCTTAACCTGCAATGAGCAATAACTTGCGTGCTCTTTGTCTTAAAACTGTGAGACTGGAAGAAGTAATAGAAGAATGTTTCTTCTGGCCCAAAAGTTTGAGTCATTCATCCAAAAATACCAGTTTTCTTTCTGCTAATGCCAGAGATTGTCACTGACATTGTAATTCAGAGCTTTTTCTGCTTTGGGTTTTTTTTTTTTAATTAAGTGGATTTACTGAGTTTTCTTTCAGGACAGTGACTGATGCAAAATAGCAGTGGGGATTATAATAGAAATAAAGTTAGTAAGATCCATTCAAATAAGGCAAGAGACCCCAATTAGGACTTAATCTTTGACTGTATGGGTTGAGGAGTATTTAGCTAATGAATTATTCTAAAAGAACAAGCACGGAGAATCCTTTTCTCATATTAGTTCAGACATGCCTAGCGTGTTTCTAAAGTGACAGTCAAAGATAAACTCCTGACTTGGAGTCCTTTTTTCATCTCACAAAAATAGATTCTTAATAAATTTTACTGCCTGTTTCACAGCCCAAATTGTAATTGCCAGGATACCACTGCTACTGTATTACAACCCTTTCCGTGACAATCAAGATGAGGGAAAATCAATCAGTTTTACAAATGCTAAATTGCCTTCTATTCTTATTGAATAAAACCTGGTGGTCTTGGAAAGAAAAATGATGCCTTACCTGTATTGGCACTTCTTGCTGCTATTTTTATTTATTTAATAGGAGCTGGCAGCTCATCTTGCAAAGGGAAGAGGGTGTTTTCTCTAGGGGCAGGTGGCTCTTTGTTTATTTGTATGGTTCCTTGCAGTCTGAGCTACTGGCCACAATCAGAGCAGCTCTAATAACTTAGCTGGGCTGCAGCTCTTGCACATCATAGCGCGTGAGCAGCAAGAGCAAAGGAAGGGAGCATTCGCTAGAGCCAGTCCAGAACAGGAAGCTGGGGTTCACTTCACCCTTGGAAGATGCACTTAACCATACAGAAGTTTTAAGCAGCAGTTATTGTGCCTGCGTTGCTCTCGGCTTTCACGCGTCAACAGTGAAGTGAAGCAGACGGCGCGTAAGCGTTTGCCACGTTCTGCATATGGCTGATTGGAGGCAAACATTAACACAGACAGTAGAGAGATCCTTAGCATCCTCTGTAGATTTCCAGAGTTCTGTGCCATCTATGGGGTTTTAGGACAGCATCCAGGTGACAGCAGTGATGCATTGGTGAGTAACTGGGTTTCATTAAATGTGACCCTATGAGCTGCTGTCCTAGGGAGACAAGGAGCAGGCTGCTGCTCTGGTTTTGGCAGCATGTGGTGCTGAGCAGAAGTGCTTCTAGCTCCAAAAAATTCTAAATTGTGCTGTTTCTGTTTCTCTACATTGATCAATACCAAATGATCTGAGTAGAAGCAAACCTGTACATCATGTGGAGAGAAAGGAGAACTCAATATTGTATGACTGTAACTCAGTAAAAAAAACAACCCAGTGATTTTTGTGGTGCTGCATCAGTAGTTCTTTATTTGTCTGCTCTGTGGCTGTCACAGAAACACTGTCTTAAAACCAGGGGGAGGAGCATGAGGGAGTGTGCCTGATCATAAGTGGGTGTAATGTTCACATAAACATAACTGGTGATGGATTTTCTGTTGTTTTATTGTTATGCAATAGACCATTCATAAACACCGGGGTTGCCCTGGAGTTTTTGACTGGACAGTTTTAAGAAGATACTCTGGTGTTGGACAGAGAATGGGCTCACGCTCTTGCCTCTTCTTTGTGGGTCAATAATTAGATTCAATGTTTTTAGCAGCCATCAGAGACCTCCCCCCGTCCTGGTAGTCATTAAATTTGCCGTCAGGTTTGAAGTTTTTCAAGGGAAGGGAAAGAACAGCAGCCATGTGCAACAGGTATACCTGGGGCATCGGATCAGGCTGGCACTGTTTTCATAGACTAATATGATCTTTGTTAGAAGTGGTCACACAGTCACAATCATCCAAAAAAAGTATGCAGATCCTTTACTTACTTTCAAGAGACAGCCTCATATGTGCCTTCAGCTACAACTGCAGGTGTGATACTCAGCAGGAAAATAATTCTTTCCCTGAAATACTCAACTTTGAAAAAGCCAGTGTTCCCCTGCAATGACCTTCTTGCTGCCTTACGATACTCTGCAGGAAGAAAAAATCAGCAACTCCTTCCTTGAAAGGCTCACATTTGAAAAGCTAGAGTTCCCCTTCAGTGACCTTTTTGCTGCTTTACTCCCTTCTCCCTTTCATTATCTGTCTTCTCATGAGGCTTGAAGAAAAAGCCTACACCTTAAGTTAGAGAAAAAGCTTTGTGACTGTACAACTTCCAGATGGAATTTAAGGAAGGTGAACTAAGGGGCACTGAATCTCTAATTTGTTTTATGTATTGCATGTTTCTGCAATACAGAGCTGGCAGGGTGATCCTCCAAGGGTTTGGCAGCAGAGGAGAGCAATTGCAGCGAGTCTGATAGTGGCTGAAGGACAACCTCAGGATGATTTTCTGACCACATCTTAAGAAGCTGTATTGAGGAAGTGCAGGGGAGATGCCAGCACGAGCTCATCTGATCTGGTTTTCACTAGCTGTGAAAGTCTTGTGCAAAACGCTGAATTTGGAAGGTTAGGATTAGGCTCAGGCATTGTTTTACTCTTCGTTATGGACTCATGCCTTGAGCAGGAAGAGTGTTTGACAGGTGATTGAAAGCCTCTGTTGAGTGCCTATGACCTGGTCCATTGACTGATTTTCTTGCTAAACTTTAGCCTGTTCTTTTAAAATGTCAGTTTTAGTTTGATAATCTGGCATATGAACTTGCTTGCCATGTCTGCCAAGGTGTGAAACTGAAGTTGAAGTCTCTTTCTGGGAGAGGAGAAAATCATGATGAGGAGTCATGGTGAAGGTGAGGGTGGGATTGGAGTGAACCATTGTATTGGGAGTAAGTATGAGAAATTGAGCACTGTTGAAAATGAGGGATAAAGAAGATGCAGTAGTTGTTTTTCAACTGCTGAAGTTTAAGACACAGTAGAAGCGGTAACTGCAGTGCAAACTGCTACCGTGTCACCTTCCACTTGGAAGGTAACTACTTCATGTGTTTCTTTTTGTGTGGGTTTTTTTTTTCATTATTACAGAGTTTTCTAAACATTTAAATTACTTCCGAACTTAGATCTGTATCTCAGAAAGGGTGCCTGCACTGTGCGCTTGCCCTGGTTTGAGTTAGAACAGAGTTGTGTTCAGTGGTTTGACTTTCCAGCTCAGTCTCTTCTAAGGATCCACACTTTCTGCAGTTAACACCATGTTTGTGCAGACAACAGCACTGTGTGTTTTGACCAAGTAGTTATTACCAAGGACTGGGATGCACAAAGGCTCTTGGTCAGAATTGCTCCTATGAGAACCAAGGTCACTGCTGAATCTCGTGTGCCATGTTGAGGAGCAGTGAGAAGCTGCACCCGCAGGGAGGAGCGGACAGGACAGGTGACCCTGCACTGACCAACAAGATGTTCCATTCCATAGACTTCATGTCAGATATAAAGCTGATGGACCACAAGGCCTGAGCCCTCTTCTTCACTGGCCAGCATCTGAGGATGGCTCTGTCCATTCTGCCTTTGACCCCAGTCGGGGCACTCCTGAATCCATTTCTAGAATCCAGCTCTTGCATCTGGTTCCTGTCCACTGCTGACTCCAGTCTGGGACTTGTGCAGTTCGTGCCCCCAGCATCAATGGTGACGGTCACATAATTGCCATCAGTATTACTCTTGTATATATTTCTGTATATTTAGTTTTCTTGTTATTATAGAGAGGTTTAGAGATCATTTAGTTCCAACACCCCTGCATGTGTCTTTCATTGCTGGCCCAGCCCTAACCCTTGACAGCTTTTCTTCTGTTTTAACCTGAGAAGTTCTGAGCTGGAGGAAGCAAAGTGTCATTGAGTAAAGTGTGTTCCAATGTTACATTAGATCTTCTTGATGGTCACAAAGGGAATAGATACAACATTTGAGGCTAAGAGTTAGAGAGATGTTGGGATAAAGGTTGGACTTGAAGATCCTGGAGGTCCTTTCCAACCATGATGATTCTATGATTCTGTGATTCTGTTCTTGCCAGGGTTGTTTCCTGTTTTGTAACGTGTGATTGGCTTGGTTCAGTTGGATGTATTAATTAGAAAAAGTTGGGAAATGCCTCCAAAATCTTATGTTAGTAGTTTCTTTAGAAATCAGTGGTCTTCAAATTTCACATGTTACATTATAGTTAATATGAGCTGATGTTGTTGAACTAGGCAAGATTAAAATGTATGTGGGATACCAGTCCTCACTGACCATCTGAGCTATAGCTACTGAAACATCACCTGTAGACCTGTTATTGCAAAGCTGCAGCTTCTGGTTCCTGTAGTTGGCAAAATGCCAGAGCTGTCACATCATTAGGGCTGATCCAGTTGTAGAAGATTGTTATATAAGATAAAAATCCTAGCTTTTCAAGTCAGGTCTCAATCATTTGAATTTTTTCCAAAGTATAAATAGTCTTGGTTCTGTCTGCAGACTGGTGTGTGATTTCATGTGGTGATATGTCATTTGTCTGTGTCTTGGCAATAAGCAATCATTTACATATGGTACATAGCACTTCTTCTGCATTGAATAAGATTAGAGGGCAAGCATGCTTACTGGTAAAAATGGGCTTATTTCATTTGGCATCTGCTTTCTGCACAACAGGTACATAACTTAGAATGGAAATTCTGGTGTCTGTATTAAAAGTATTCAATAGGGTTTTTTGAGTTCACGGTTATGTTCTTCAATTTATTTGTGTTCAAAGGGGAGATAATAACCTGTGAATGTCACTGTTGTTTCAGGCTTGGTTAGTGGTTGCAAAATGCTGTCACACCTACCAATGAAAGTCAGTCAGCACGTGCAGGGTAGCCTGGGAGTCAGTCGGCACAGCAGCTGACAGAACTGGTTGTCCAGTCCTCAGTTTGAGTAGGACTAAGTGCCCCATGGCATGGATGCCAGCAGTGGCATGTAAGCAGGTGCCAAATGCTGTGCAGCAGGGCCAGCACAACGATGAGAGTGTGGACTGTTGAGAAAGGCACAGCCTCTGATTCCTGGGATGTGCAACATGGACTAGACCATAGGAAAAGCTGTCAGATGTGGAAACGAGATGTTGATGGGAGGATTACTGACAGTATCTTGTCTCTTTGAAAGGTAATATCACCTAGCTTTCGCTGCAAATGCTTAGTTTGGGATGGGAACCAACAAAATAGTACTCAGCCCTTCTTAAGTGGACAGCCTTGCTTAGTCTAGGTACTGATTTTAGCTGATACAGCTTCTCTGCCAGTAGAAACAATTAGGAGATGCTGTGCTTCCAGAGGCACAGCGCCTGGGTTGTGAAGCTGTGTGGTCTTGTGGTTGAGGCTATTCGTTACACCAGTGTAAGGAACCCCCAAAACCAGAATACTGTTCATGAGCATACACTGAGCAAATAAAATAAGGGAGAATTCCCACTGCAAAGCCCACAAAAGCTAGCACTGACCTGGCAAGTAATGAACAGACAAACTAGCAAGAGTAGGAAGAGTTGTCAACTTGAGCTTCCTGACTAAGGTTGTATAGGCTTCTGAGTATTACTGGTCATGATGATGTCAGTCAGACTGCCCAGGATAATATCACTGTGTTGGTGTCACATCACATGTCTGCATCACAAGGGCACAATAAGACCTTTGCTGGACTAGTATTTTACTAGTGCATTTAAATATTACTCCTTTTACTGACTTGAAGGTAAAGGTACTGAAGGTACTGATAAGGCTCATGCTGAAGAATTCTGCTTTAGCTCTCTGATCAAAATTTAGAACCACTGTCTGCTGTAGAAAGTTGTTTTGAAAGGTATCCAGCTTGAGCAGTTCCAGAATCAGTTTGTCAGTGTTTTTGTTGCATTTTCAGTCACTGCTTACAGCGCTCTGTAATGTTTTCACAGCACTTGGCTTTGTGGCTGTAGTCATTTGCTGCAAAGGTTTGGGTGGTTTTTTGGTCTGTTTAAAACACTCTCTGCAGCAGCTATAACTTCTGCCCATCAAGGTAAAAAGACACCAGTTTTATTGCTGCTGCAGGTCTTTCTGCCTTGGCTGCTTAAAGGTACCTAGCGATAACAGCAGCCTCAAAGGCAGCAACGCTGGTCGCAGAAACTCTGTGGGAGCAATGTGAGACTAATGCCTATTTCCAGCCCCTCTGGTGAGAACTGCTTGGAGCAGAGAAAACCCCCTCTGTCCTCCCCAGCATGTCAAAATCTGGCAGCTAGCTGATAATTGCCTTCACAGTGATTCACATGCCATCTGCCATTGCTGTATCTTTTGTCATCTCTGGAAGGCTTTAGGCGCTTCTATAAACTTCACGGGGTTCTTCTATCAGTGACACTGACTCAATGCAGTGACACTGCTATGTGCAGAAATTAATTAACAAACTATTTATGTGTTGTCATCCTTCCTTTGGCTTTGAGGGGATAACGTTGTTTGGGATAAGAAGGGGAGAAAAAAGCAAAACGGATTATTTCAATTGTGTGTCACTTAGGGCTCCCCCACTGTCACCAAAAGCAGCTCGTGGATGGTGAGAGAAAGCTGTCAAAATGCTAAAGTGCAAAGGATTATTCTGAATTGGTGGATCACACTGCATCTGCAATCCAGGAGTGAGCAGAGGAGAATGTCGCCTCCCTGTCCAGCGGCTGCGGAGGCAGTGGGAGTCCAGACAGGGAGAGGTGAAGGCACTGCTCCTGTCACAATGTCCATAATGGTTGTATATGAGTGCAGGTGTCGTGACTGGCAAAGTCATGCTTCCCTATGGCTTGAATCAAGCCAAGTCAGACACTGTTGTTTACGCCTCTGTGTAGCCAAGGATTCTCTTTTCCCGAGAGCAGGGGGCTCCTGTTTTAGTTCATCCTGCTTTATTTTTGCTCTTATTTCTCTTTTCTTCATTGCCTGCATTTACATTTTGATGCAGTAAGTGTTTTATCAGCATTTTCTAAAGCCACTGAGATGACTGTCCAAATGCCACCTTGTTTTAAAGAGGCCTCTTCAGAGCAGAGATGCTGCAGAACCTAATGTTTCCCCCATTGGAGCCTTCTCTGAGGATGCTGATAAGCATCGCCTACGAGCAGGCTCCTGCAGCAGCCCAGTATGTAAGGTGTTGGGAAATGGTGGTGAGGGTGGGCGAGAACACCAGTTATCCTGTCATTCCATTATCCAGTTGTTCCATTCCAAGCTGCAAACCAAAGGCTGCTTTTCCAGGACCCAGAGGTCCACCATTGGAGGCTGGAGTGCACCCTGGTCAGCACAAGCCAGCTCACATTGCAGTGAATAAATTAACCCAAGAACCAAGAGTCAGGTGATGGGAACATGGCCTCCCGGTTCCCCAGATGGGTTTTTGGCAGCTGGGCTGGGTGTCAGTACAGAGCCCTGTGCAGTGACCCTGGTGTGGCTGCAGCTATTCTCCTGTTCCCAGCATGTCCTGCACCCTGCAGCCGGGAGTGGAGCATTCAGCCTGTTTCCTGCTAAGTGCCTGCAGTGGTGGGTGTCTGGTGAAGCGAAGGGTCTTGCTGGTGCTGGGGTGGTGGTCAGCGCAGAGCCCTGCCCACCAGCCATGGCCGCAGCTGGGCTCCACCGTTGCCATGGAGCTGTGGCCCCGCTAGGCCTCGGAGGGCTCTGCACCAGGAACGGGCCAAGGGCCCTGTCAGCCATCGCAGATGGAGATTTAATTCCCTCCCACCCCCACCCCGTTGGCAGTGCATGACATGAAGCAGCTGAGCTGCTGGTGCTCAGCCAGCACAGCCTTTCTTCTTGCCTCCCAGAGCCCCGGGGCAGCGTATTGATGGTGCTGTGATGGGGGCAAGGGCAGCTTTCATGGGAGGGGGCTTTCATGAAGGAGTGAGCGCCACTCACCACTGGGGCTTTGGTGGGTGTCGTGGGATTTGTTTGCAGCATATGTGATGCTGTTAATGATTGAAAAATTACCACAACAATTAGTCATGGATCGCTGAAGGCAAGGCCCCCAAACACTGCGGACAATGTGATTAAATCAATGTATGTGACAATTAACTCTTCTGCAGGTTTATCCACCAGGGCCTTGGAAGAAGATGGACATTAAAAAAAAAGAGACAAGCCAGAATAAGGTGGCAGAATGGCCCCGATACAGCTGGCACTATCAATTTTAATCTGACACTGAATTAATCACACTCGGACTAATCCCGTTCTTATTGCACCACTCTGGTTGCCTGTTTATTTGTATTCTGCTGCCTTTGTATGCTGCACAGAGGCATGACGGATTTAATTCCTGTCCGTTCCATGTTTTTGAATTTAAAAGGCAAATCCTTCAGCCATGCCATGTTTGAGGTAGTCCATGGCGCAATTATCTTGTAAAAAATGAGCAGGGTCCAGATGCACTATGCCATGAATCCCCTTCTGCATCACAGATGAGTAACTCTCAATAAATATTTGTTCACCCAGTATTCTCACTGGGTAGATCTAGTACGGCCTGTATGTCCAGATGGACTGACATACAGGCGCCATTAATGCTCTGCTTGCGCGTTTCTGTTGCCATTCGGTAAAAATCAGTGCCCCTTCACTGGTGATTCTCACTGTGCTCATGATTTTATTTCAAGGGACTAAAATCAACCCTTGTTTCAGATGTTACTAAGAAGATTCAGACTGGACATGGAAAAAGGTCTGGTGCAGGAACTGGAAAGGGTAGGAATGGATGATCTGATATTAAAAAAAACACTAAACCTTTTAGAGGAAGGCAAGTCTTGAAAGAGAAACAGTGTGTATTACTAGAAAATCCTCTCCCATTAGCCAACCATATGTGCTCTCTGTTACAGTAAGGGTGGTTTACGTGCTGCAGTGTTGCTGCTCCCTGACACATCTCTTGTTACACACTGGCAAGTGCAGTTTAATGGGTTGGGCTAGCCACAACTTAATTTCACCTGTAGCTACTGCAGATCTCTCTTCTTTCTTCCAGTCCTTTCTTTCTTGTTTTTTACTATTTTTGAATCTGTAAATAAGACATTTTAACTTTTAATTCAGTTTGATTCCCGAGATGTATCTAGGCATGCTGGAAAGATTCAGCTTTACTGCAGCAGACTCCTGCAGCCTGAGAGGTTTAACGTTATTTTAAGTGGTCAGACTGCTAGTCTAAATGTCACACTGTTCCTTGCTTTTAAAATTGCAGTGAAAACACTGGGGATATTTAACTGCTGTTAAACAAGGTGACTTGAAGGTGTCCATTTCCATTGAAACAACTAGTAAAAACCCTGCTGGTTTAAAATGTCAGAGTTTTTAGCCAGAGTCCTCTATTTTCATACCAGTAACTTGAAAACAAAAAATGAAGTGTAGCTGAACGATCTCCTTTTAGAGTGATAATTCTCAGTCCGTTGTTGTAAGAGAACACAATCTGTGCTCCTGCTCTGACCTGCGGGCTTAACTGCAAAGAAATGAGCGAGTTCTGTGAAGTCAGTGGGCAGTAAAGATATCAGTGACCTTGATAGGTAATTCAGTGCCCAAAGGAACCTTGTCTCTCTGTTAACAATGTAGCTTTCAAAAGGTGGTTCAGGGGTAGTTGTATGGAGCTAGAAGATAGGAATTTTGCTTCTATTTGTGTGCGGAGGTAGCACATTGCAACGCTGATGGAGTGGATACCCTGCTCACCGATGGAACAGCGTGTTAGGTGAAGGTCAAAAGAGGCTGGCACAGGTACCTCTGGCACACCAGAACATTTACAGAATCTCAGTCTCGCATTCAGCAGTAGTTTGGGGCATCACAGCCCAAATACATTCAAACTGGCATCAGAGAGCTGCTTCTTTCAGTAAGTCTTTTAGTAATTTCTGGAGTCCATATGGATTTGGTTGCTGTGTCTCTTTCTTGTTTTTCCTTCATTGAAAAACTTTAGGTAAATAACAACATGAACTGCTCTGAATGGGGAGGGCTCAAATTCACATCTTCCTGAACGCTGATGCTGGGTTCTGACTGATGTATGTTGAGTGGGGAATATTAGAGCTTATCAGGCAATGTTTTGATTCTCAGAATGTCCAAAAGCAATAGTAAAATGGTTTCTTTTTCTTTGATTTTTGTTTGATGGTGGTTTAGGTTTGTATTTCTTTTGTCACGTGGTGAGATTAGTTTTAGGTTCTGATCCTCTTGTATCTTGTGGCAGCTCAGAAGAGGAGTTGGGAGTATTAGAAACTTGCAGTAGGAATTGCTAGTTCTGTTGAGCAGCAGGTACCAAACTGACTTTACCTAAGAACCAGAGGGATGGTTTGAAGCTCAAACAAGGTAGGTTTAGATTGGACATCAGGAAGACATTCTTCACGGAAAGAGTGGTCAGGCACTGGAATGGGCTGCCCAGGGTGGTGGTTGAGTCACCATCCCTGGATGAGTTTAAAAGTTGCTTAGATGCGGTGTTGGGGGCTGTAGTTTAGGTTGTAGTAGGGTTGATGGTTGGACTCGATGATCCCAAGGGTCTTTTCCAACCTGAATGATTCTATGATTCTCTGAGTATCAGAAGACTTGTTGGTACCAAAGGCATGTACTAACAATAAGAATTCAATTTCTTACCTTTTGCTGCTCGTGTGCTCCTCTGACATAATGTGGTGGTTTGCAGTTGTATGTGCTGCAGCTGTTTGCTGGATAACAAGTACGTGGTGATTTTGTAACTAGATGAAGACTATGGCAGTTACTTTGTTATGAAGCAATTTCTCAAGTGATTAGGAGACCGTCTGTGTAGACTCTATTAACATGACACCAACAGTTGAACCAGAAAGTGTGAGGTGGCTTGAGATGTATTTTTTAAGCAAAGTTTGTTTAATTTCCTCTGAGACTTCAAATCACAGGAGTATGATGTATTAAAGCGTTATAACTTGGGGCTTCTTACACTGGATGGCCCATTGGCCAAATACTACATTTTCCACCATTCAAATTTTAATTAAATTAAGGTTCATCAAACGGATTCACTGTTCCTGTGTTACAGTGACTTGGCTGAAGTTTGGTTAACAAGAACTGAGCTTCATTGTGCAGTAACCACACCAGTAATGCTACAGGCATTCCTCACATTACAAGTGGACACTTCACTTGTCACAGTGCTTACGGCCACAGCAGACCTGCCCACAAGCGAAGAGTTTTGTGCACGTGGGTGTTAGGATCAAGGAGCAGGGTGGAGTGTGTGCATATGCTGATTCCTTGTTTGCTCGTTGGCCAAGAAAATGAGCTTGAAATGCAGATGAGTTAAGAGGGCTGCCAACATGAGCAGAAGTATTTTGAGCACCCAGAATTTGAGTGTGATACAGTGAGCCACCTGTGCCCGAGCCGGACCATTGAGGTGATGCACCTGACCTATGCAATGAGGATATTTGCTCCCTAGAATATGTTGCTGCAAAGAGGAAAAATGCATCTTTCATTTTCCCTTGCTGCAATATGTTTTTCATTTCCCTTTGTTGTATACCTGAACCTGGGCAGGAACAACACAACACACCAAGCAGCAAAGGTATCTTTGTGTGGCTGCAAGAATAAAATTAAGGTGCTTCAGTTTTAAAGAGAATATATTAATCCAAATGTCCTTCTAAATCAGCACAAGAGAGGTGGCGCATGAGAAAAAAAGGCCCTAAAATGTTACAAATAAAACTGGTTTTTTCCATCTCCCCCCCAACTGAACCAAAATTTTCCTTTTTTACTTTTTCTGTTTGTGTTTTGGTGACAAAACACTGTTTGGATCCCTACCTGAATGCTAAATACTGTTCTTGGAGGGTCAAATGAAAGCAAAGTGACAAGAATAAGCACTGGATTGAATGTGTGGAGGAAATACCATGTGTTACTAGGTTTTTTGTGCAATATGTGCATAAGAATTCAAGGTACCTCTAGCTTGGCCATCCCGTGAAGAGCAGCAGAGGTGGTTGTATATACTGACCTGGATGTGGCTGCCTGTATCTGACAGAGCTGTGTTACCTTTGGCTGGGCACACACCAGTGGGTGCAAGCCAACTCTACCCTGAAAGCTAGCAAGACACATAAGCATTTGGCAGTGCTTCTGCCTGTAAGTTCTGTCTTCCTAGATTTTGGATTGCTGGGTTATTGTTATTAGTTTAAGAAATATTTGAGCTGGGGAAAGAGGCATAGGAGGTTTATCTTTATGGAGAAGATTGCTTTTTAATCTTGTTTTAGGCAACAAGCTGGTGGTAAATAAAGCATAGTTTTTGCCATGTGGAACAGAGACTAAAGGATGACATTGGTATTCCTTGTGACAGTGCAGAACAATTTCATATGGTCTTTATTTTATCTAAGTCCTATTTGTAAGAGTTTGAACCATAACTTGGACAGATTCCATGATGTGTGGAAATTGAGAGCACAGTTATTGGGTTTTATTCCTCTGGAACAGTTGTAGAAAACCAGACAATATATAAAAGTATGTAAATCTGTCTTTATTTATGTGTCTGCTGTGTTTATGTATCTGAGTGCATCCACACGTGCACACACAAATTATTCCAATTTGCTTTAAGTACCAGAAGCATATTCTACAGATAAAATCCAAATACAGACTGTGAGTGTTGGTACTAGCCTTTCTTAAAATGCAGATGGGGAATCAGATGACTGAAGAAGTAGAGACAAAAGAAGTGATTTACTGAAAGCTAATGCTTCATGTTTTACTTATTGTGCATGAGCAAATAATGGATTTGAGTGAAAAAACATTGCTATTCACATGTGGCTGTACTCTTATTATTACATTTTCTAGGAGCATTTAATAAGGAAATCAATATATATGTTTGATTCATGGTTTGTATGTGCTACAGTTTTCTGAAGACATTGATAAACAGGATGCAGATTTTCAGGTGAGATGCTGTTTAGTAGTCATGCTCTTCTTGTACCCTCGGTTTTGTGTTGGTATCAATTATTACAGGCAGAGAAAATGTATGTGTCCTGCTTGTTCATGCATTGCCCAGCAGAAATCTCACAAGAAACAGGTCTGCCTTTCCAGCAGCTTCTCCTGGTGGCACCAGCATCGTGTGGCAGCAGTGAGCACTAGGTAATTCACCTGTATTGTTCTGTAGTATTTATGCAACTCCATAATTGCTCTATGCCTTGCTTTTGAAAGAACCCAAGTACTAGAGCTTTGAGAAAAGAATCTGTGCAGTGGAAGCATAATGCATTATGGTGTCTAATCCAGTCCAAGTGGAGATCAGTGATGAGTGGTATTGCTGAAGGGTCTGTTTTGGGACTGGTGCTGTTTAACATCTTTGTTGATGACATGGACAGTGGCACTGAGTGCCCCCTCAGCAAGTTTGCCAATGACACCGAGCTGTGTGGAGTGGTTGATACACTGGAGGGAAGGGGGCCATCCAGTGGGCCCTTGACTGCATGAGGTTCAGTAAGTCCAAGTGCAGGGTCCTCTGTCTAGGTCAGCCCAAGCATAAATCCATGCTTGGTGGTGAATGGAATGATAGCACCCCTGTGAAGGCTTGGAGGTGTTGGTAGAAGAAAACTAACATGAGCCAACAGTGTGTCAATGCAACCCAGAAGGCCTGGGTTAGATCAAAAGGAGTGTCACCAGCAGGTCAAGAAAGGTGATTCTTCCCTCTCCTTGTTGTTGTGAGATTTCACCTGGAGTCCAGTGTCTGGTTCTGGAGTTTCCAGAATAAGAAAGGCATGGAACTGTTGGAGTGAGTCCAGAGGAGGCCACAAGGATGATCAGATGGCTGGAGCACCTTTGCTATGAAGCCAGGTTGAAGGAATTGGGGTGTTCAGTGTGGAGGAGAAAAGGCTTCAGGGGGACTTATAGCAGCCTTCCAATGCAGTAGTGCATTTTAGTGTGTGTGGAACTACTGAGCTCTAAGAAAACAGAAGTATATTAAGAATACTTACAGCATTTACCCTTTACCACTCCTAGCTGGCTTACAAACATCCACCCTTCCTAAGCAGTACATTCTTTGTCCAGCTGACTAACTAGGAAAAAACCAACCTCTTGGAGATGTTTGAGAGGTCATTAGTGAGGCTTGCTTTTCAGAACCTCAACATACCACCTACCTTCCATAGCCCAGGGGAGCCCAGAGGCAGTGTGTGTCTGGGAGCATCTGCATAGTGCCAGACTGATCTGCTAATAGCCAAGAGAAAGAGAAAATTGATGCCAGGGGTGAGGGGAAATACTGAAACCTTGCGCAGTGTTAAGTAGTCCTCACCTACTTACTGGGCAGTTAATGCTGCCTGTAGTGTTAGCAGTGGAGGATAAAAGAAGTGGTGCACACTGCAGATAGTTAATTGCTCGTGGAGCTGCATGCTGTAATTACTAGCTCACTTTCTGCTCCACAAAGGAAAAAAAATATTCCAGAAGGGACCAAAGCTGAGACAGTTTTCATCTGCTAAAAATCTTGTGATATTTTAAATGCTTATTGTTTGTTTACGAAAGACAAAAATCATTTTGCTATCGGAGTGATAACTTGAAAGAAGGGCCTATCTAATGCTGACACCTTTAATGATCATCCTTCTTCGGTGGTGGCCTACAAGCTGGTCATTTTCTCTGTGCTTTGAACTAAGTTATGGAGCATGCATTTCTCTCTGGGAGACTGAAGGTCATTTCAGTAGTCTTCAGTTTTGCTTTCCAATATAAATGGAGAGTGATGTCTCAGTGCAGGCACTGTGTAAGCTTCAAGAGCCCTTGAACAGCGTGGAGGTGTGATGGCAAGAGCAATGGACAGGACCACACAGAGGAGAGAGGACTGGTAGGGTCTTGGCTGAAGGTGCATGCTGCTTTCAGTTTACATTGTACCACACACTTGTGTCACAGTGTAACCTCTTGTATTTCATTGTATTGTATTGTATTCCACATACACTGTGTCTTCAGCTGTGTAACTTGTGTTCTGCTCCTTAGTTTCCTCTCTGCTGACACTGTATTTGCATCACTTACTCCAGAACTTAGCTGGCAGCTTTTTTTCTGAGCTCTCCGCACAGCTTCCTCATAAGAGCTTCCTCTGACAGATTCCATTTCATCGTTATGGTCTCAGTCCTCTTTGAGTGCCCAGGTTGTGCAAACTGTAGATGCTTTATCCAGCCACATTTTGCCAGTTGTGCTCCCATTTACTCCATGCCTTGCAACAATCAGTTGCAATATTAAACAGGAGATGAGATTGTGATCTATTTGGCTCTTTATTATTGGGATCTGGGCTCCAAAAGAAATGACTTCACTGTTGTAACAGTGACAATTGTATTTTTTCTTAAAGTTGACGCAGTATTTTGCCAACTGCCATGTAGGTAACATTTTTGTTTAGTTTAAATGAAAATTAGTTCATTTCCTTCCTGCTCACTGCAGGTTCATTTCAGTGGGTTGGCAGTCAATTCTTTCAAAATGAGATTCCTTGGTGCTGATAGACAGATTCATGGGGCAGAGGGAGGTAAATAGTAGGTGACAATCACATCCCCATTGGTACCATTAAGTACAGTTCTCAAGTTCTCATCGCGTGAAGGTGGAGCAGGTTCTCAGCCCTCCCTCCTCATCGTGATTGCTACCTCCAGCCCTGATTTGTGCTTGCAGTACAGAAAAGACAAGTCTAGCCTACACTTCTGCTTTTCTCCCATCTATCCCTGCCATTCATGTTCCCCCAGTGGGTCCAAGGACGTCCTCCACCAGCCCCAGCTCAGCTGTTCTCTGTTGGTGGAGCAGATTTACCTCCTACACCAGCAGCAGCTTTGACTTCCCTGTGAGGCTGGCATTTAAAGTAGAGGCAGGAAGAACGTACTGGTATAAACTTCTGGCTCAGTGTGATAGTAATGTCACTGCAGCTCATGCATTATTTGACCTTATAGCATCTTCAGGTGGTAAACTGTCTTTCCTTTATACATTTTTTTCTAGTTTTCTATATGCAGAAATAAACAGAGCAGTGTGCTGGAATGAGCCCTTCCTTCGTAAGGAGGTTTGTCTGTAGTTAAGGACTGTATGTGATGATTTATTTGAAATTTCCTTCCTAGCTTATCTGACAACTTAGCGTGGTAGTGTTCCCTTGCCAGAATGCACACTCCACTACGAGACAGGACAAGCTTGCAGAAAGCTTTGAAATCTGAATTTCAATTAATTCACGTACAGCACGAAATAAAAATGTCATGTTTGGAGGGTGGTTATTGTTGTTTACACAGTTTTGCTGGAAGACTCACAGTGTAAATGATTGTACTACAGCCCAGCATTAGAACAGGGAGTGATTGTGTTATTAGCTGACAAGTCAGGATTGGTCTGCATGCTTTGGTTTGCTCCCATGTAAAGCTGCTTTGAAGATTACCAGTCTGTCTGTCATGCCATTCTTCTGTTTTAACATCATATTCAGGTGGCTGTTACAACATTATTTGCCCTGAGATCATTCATTGAGCTGTCAGCTACAAATATTTGTTCAGCCTAAGGAGGCCAGGCAGGCATAAGAGAAAAAAGGTCAGACCATGAAGGAGAATATTCTGTAGCCTGAGTTTTTGAGTAGATTAGTATTTTACTTTTGTTCATAAAGGAATTACAGTCCGAGCTGAATCGATTAGTCTGTGTTTGTGTGGACAGGGTCTCGATTACTCAACAGCCAGACTCCACTTTGGGTTTTGGATTGGCAAAAGCACTGATGTACAGAAAGACACTCAGCCCCTAAAGGACTTTGCTGCTGCTGCTACTGCTACTGCAGGTGAAACAACTGCACATCCAAGCACACACACCTTCCACTGGATGAAAACACTAGTTGACAGAACAAGGTTTAGGACTGCTAAGGGATTTTATCATTAAAAGGTTGTTTAGAGCCAAAAAAAAGATTTTTATTCAAGATTGAAATCTATAAAAAGAGCCTGGCTGATTTCTGAGAGAATTTTCATGGTAAGTGGTTCCAGAAGTATCTCTTCTGTACATTTTGAGACTTTGACAGGAAATGCTTTGATTTTTTTTTAAGTGATAGCCATACCAGGAGGTGAAATATCACATTCACTGAATGCTGTTTCTAAAACACATTGAAGAAGGCTTTTAAAAACTAACTTTCTTATGAATCAAAGATCAGATTTTATGCTACTGTTTGGAAGAGCAGCCCAAGTGAAACACTAGTGTGTACATACTCCTATTGTTGGTCTAGACGACCTCTCGAATCTTAGAATCAGCCATGAAAGGACCTCTAGTATCACCAAGTCCAGCCTTCATCCCAGCATCTCCCTAGACCAGGGCCTCATGTGCTCTAGCTACTAATTTTCTAAACACCTCCAGGGATGGTGACTCCACCACCTCCCTGGGCAGCCTGTTCCAGTGCCCAACCACTCGTCAGGAAAGAACTTCTTCCCAAGATCCAGTCAAACCCTCCCCGATGCAACATGAGGCCATTTCCCCAGGTAATTGGGGAGAAAAGACCAGCACCAGCCTTGCTACAACCTCTTTTTAGGTAGTTGTAGAGAGATCTTGTCCATCCTGAATAATTTTGTCACTGCGTGTGAGAATGTATGAGGATGAGGCTTCTTTTCCACTCCTGTGTGTTCTTGGCTGGAACAGTCTCAAGGAGTTGCTGACCCAGAGTATGGTGACGTGAAAAAAGCAAACAGAAGAGCTAGGCAGCAAAAAGCAGTTTTCTTGTGAAGGAAAACTGGTGTATCCTTTCTAGGTTCATCCTTAAGATGTCCGTTTGAGAGGAGTGAATGTGCTAAAATCCATTGTGACATCACTGGCAGCTGAAAACTTAATAAAAATTATCTAGTCATTTTTAATTGAACAACATGCATTGTCCTACAAACAAGATGTTATTTGAACTTACAGAAGTGAGGGCGGTAATGACAGTGATGCTTAGTGGCACATCAGGAAATTTATGGTGGCACCTACTCCTTGCTAGGCACTTATCACAGAGTCTCAAATGACAGTCAGATTCTCTGAAGACTTTATATGATAAAAACAGATATGTGAGCGGTGTACTACCAGGATGCCATCCTCTCAAGTCCACAAAGCTGTTGTTAATGGCTTGCAGGTATCTCTGTGCATGTTGAGAGTGCACCTTTGGCAGGTGTTGGAGCCAAGACATGTAAGCCTTCGTAGTGAGGGAAAAGGCAGTAAACTAAGAAATACCAAACTGGAATCATAAGGCCTGTCCAGTCTTCTCCGATATCTGTGTTTTACATTCAGTGCCTGGTAGCCAAAGGTTTTGGTCACAGTAACATTTCAAACTTTTTAGATGCTTGGGCAAGTTGAAGAATGGGAAGGAAATTGTCAAAAGCTTGGGTAAAAGCAGCATTGTAGGCATTGGTCTTAAATGCATTTCCTTTGATTCCTAATTCATTCGTGAGCTCTTTCTTTAGTAGAGAAAATGTCTGCAGAGGAGAGTTTCTGTCACAGCACTAGTCAGTTGGGCTGGAGGCTCTGGCTGTAGAAGATGGGACAAATCAAGATAGGAAGAAATGAGGGATTTGGGGAATTATCATACAACAGGAAGGCCATTTCTTCTAATTTATCCAAGTTGTGTGCAAATGGCTTAATTTGAGTCTGCATGCAGTATGATATTAAACATGCTATTTTAAGCCTGACTTAAAACCATTCATCAAACTGGGAAGGAAAATGAGCTGAAAATGTGGATTTATATTAATGGCATATTGGACGAAGTCTGTGCCGTCTGTAAGTTGTGAGGAGAACATGCTTTCAAGAGCAGCAGTGCTGAAAATACTGGATGAGGATTAAAATAGTGTCTTCCTAATCTTCTATTGTGTTGCCTGAATGGGCTCCCATCCCTTTGGGGCAATGTGCTGTAATTCCAGTAAACTCTGTGTAATCTTTGGATAGTCGTAGTGATGTCTTTCTCCTAAACTCCACTGATATTCATAATGAAAAGAGAGAAGGGAGATGGATCTTCTTCATTGTAAAAGGCCCATTTGAGAGATGGACCTCACATGCTGCCTTGGCACAGGACTGATGTCTCCTGCCCTGAGAGTGTCAGGGACAGTTCAGCAGAGGGCTTGTGATATGTCCCTTATTATAGTCCCTGTCCTTGCCTAGCTTTTCCTTTCCTTCAAGCCAGCTAGTGGAGCTTGGTTAAGGGCCAGTCACCGAAGCTGTGTGACAGAGCCAAGAAGAAGAGCTGGAAGTACTCTGTGCTTGAGTCTCCTGTATAGGGAAGGCCAAGATGAGTGACACGGAGGCAGTAACTTCCTCTTCTGCCTCAGCCATAGAACAGAAGGGACACTCAAGCTAAGAAGGACCAGGTAACTTGAGTCCCCTGATTTTTCCAGCACAACTCCCTGCCCAGAAGCTCCTACTGAAAGGTGAAGGCTGATCACTGAGTGCATGAGGGTTTTTCAACACTCTCTGGGGTGTAATGTGATAGTTGAGGAAAGGCTGAGCATGGAGTGGGGAGGATGGAGCAAGAATGGCCTGTGTCCTTGCTTGAAGACCACTGCTGAGCTTGCCTTCATTCCTGAGCCTAAAGATTTGCATTCATGAGCTTTCTGTTAAATGGCTTTGGAACCAATTACAATGAAATTATCGTAACTCTTATTTATTTATTTATTCTGTTTATTATATGGTTGTGCTGACATTTTGTGCCTATCCTGTTACACACTTTATTACATTACAGGCCTGACTGCAGCCAGACTGATTTCTACAGTTACTTTATCCTCTGTGCATATCACAAAAAGCTCTGTTTCTGCAGCCAAAGGTATCTTAGAGCCTTTGCAGTCCTGTGTTAACCTCTGTTTGAGAAGACAGATTTAAAAGGAGCTGGTTTAATGTCAGTATTTGTAGCTTCAGTTGGACTTTCTTTTAAGAAAGCTTCCAAATTCACCACTCCTAAATGTACAGCTTGTGTGCATCTCTGCTGCCCCTCCCTGCTCTTCAGATGTGGCCTGTGACTTTGTTCCTCTGCCCTTTACCGTTTTGTTCTAGTCTTTTTTCTAATGCTGTTATTCTTGATTTTTCTGTGCTAGAAAGTTGAGTGGAATGATCTTGTGCAGCACTATAATGCCTGTCAGCCCTGAGTTGTGATGAACAGTTTAGTTCCTTGCCTTTGTACTTCTACCTCTACTGTTCTACTGCAGTACTGGAGCTGTCCCTGTGTTGAGTGAGTGCCTGGCACACAGACAGGATTCCTGTCCTTGCTGTCTAAGTAGTTCTCCCTGACTGCATTTATCTCCCCTCTTTCTCATTCTTTCTTTGCTTTCCTAAGAAAGCTAAAGGGAAATGCCACATCCCTAGCCCCCTTTATACTTGTTTGTGTATCTGTGTTATGAAGCAGCGCTTTTAGCACTTGCATAATATTGCTCCCCTGCATAATCACTGTAATCATTTATGCATCTGTTTTATAACAGGGTGGAGCAGAGCGGCTCTGGCTGTCTCTTCGCTGTGTCTGTTGGTTTGGCTAGTGCTTTTCATCCTCTTTGGTGTTTACTGTGCCTGGTGTTTTATGGGTTAAAACACTGGAGGTCAAGGCTCCTACACTTGAGGGCCACCTTTTATTGCTTTGATTTTTGTGGGGTTGTTCTCAATACAAAAGGTTGCCTGGCTTTGGGAAGAGGCAGCAGAGCAGGGCTAACAGCTTCTCTGTCATTTGAAGCAAGGTGAGCAGCCGGTATTTGTAATTGGTGTGAGGAAAGCTGAGACCTAGTGCTGGAATTACCTTCCAGAACCACAGACTGAAGGCTGACTTGAGAGCCTGAGTTCCTGACTGTCCTCTGCCCACTTCTCCAGGCTCCTGCTGCACTGCAGATGAGCCTGTGAGGCTTAAAGGCCCTTTTTCCTAATCTAAGGATTGACGAACTACTGATAGAGGGAGCCTTGCCTCCCAGGTTTCTATATTAAAGAGACATTTGGATGCTGGCTGCAGCAGGCAGAGGTTCTACAGAGACAGTTTGAGCAATGTCTGTGCTAAAGAGGTCAGAGCTGAATCATCTGTAGCCATTACTGCACAGCACTGTGCAGGGAGTGCAGCCGCAAAGCCAGCACTCTGGAGGAGCATCTCTGGGTGGAGCTCGCTTCCTCCTCCATCATTCTTTTATTTACTTGACGTTGACCCAGTTTGTTAGTGCTCATTTTATTAGTGCATCTGCTTCATTTTTGTGATTATTAAGCTTTTCAGGCTTCATAATTTGATTATTTCAGTGCCTTTATTGATATAATTGGAGCCTGAATGAATGTACCTTGAAAACACTCTATATTCTAACTTGATAAATCTTGTACAGCTAAGCCAATTTATGTTAATACTTCTTTCGTTTTTGCAACCTTGTGTCTAGGTAACTTGTTTAGTGGTGAGATACCTTTTTTTTTTAACCCAGACTGCCTGCAAGTGGCACATCTGCCTACTAGGTCTCTTTCTGTCTCAAAGTTTCCACCACTTTATGTGTAGGGTCTTATATAACATATCCCATCTCTGTAACGGGAGGTTGGCAACCCAATTAGCCATCCATTCATTTGCATCATTGCCTCCTGCTGTGCTAGCGTGTCTTATGGCACATTTTTATGTCTGCTCTTTCACATTATTGCTTGTTCATTTCATCTCAGGTGCTCTGACACTTTCCTTACTCCCCATTGGTGCCACAACTTTCATAGCCTTTCACTTTCTGCTGCGTGTTTGTTTTGGGGTTTTTTCTGTATCTTTCATTGCTACTCTGAACTAGAATTGCTTTCCCATGGCACTGGGGGAAGATTTGGACTCACCTTCCCATGAAAATATGTTCTGAACTCCTAGTGCTCTTCCTGGGCAGGTAATTTGGATTCCTTACTCAGCTGGTTTGCTCTGAGATGAGTCTGAGAAGCATAGCAAGATCACCTCTTCTGCCTAACAAGACTGATATATGCTCACCGTATGGATAGGGAAGCAAGAGGACTACTGCATGACCTACCTTCTGCAGGGTGCTTGCACTGAACACACAGTGCTCATACCTTCTCAAGAGGATAGCTTTGACCTCTAAAGGAGGGAAATGCAGCTGAAACTGTATTGGTGAGCACCTCCCCAAGGGTGTTCACTGGTGTTGTCAGAAACGATGAGCCCCAGGGGATCAGGATGTCCTGGGCCTGAAACTGTTGCTGGCCCACCTACGCTGAAATGGAACATTCTGTCCACCTTGGAGGAGTAGGTGGTGGTAGTGTCTTATGGAGATGCTGCTTGTAGTTTCACCTTTCGCAACCAGATTTGTGAGACAGTAAGAGCAGGTCACACCAGGAAAATGGGAGACTGTGTCCAGTCATGTCACAGGATTTTAAAGATAGGTGGACTTTACCTGGCAGGAATTGGACCCTGTACACCCGGTGGAGAGGGTTAGAGTTGTTACTTTATATAGCTGGAGCTTCCCCTAGGGTCATTAACCCATAACAGGGGTATTTGGTATTTGTAGTTCAGTGCAGAGTAAAAGGTTATTCTGGAATGTGAGTTTGTAGACAGACAGGCTGTACCTATTGCAATGTCCAAATAGCTTTTAGATCCCAACAAACAGGATTGGAACTTTCATTGGTGAAGAGAGAAAATATCTCCTAATGATCTCATGGAAATGCAGAATAAAAACATGTGAGTGATGAAGACAAGGAACTGTGGGTCTTTTTCTTCATAGTGTTAATAATAGTGCCATATTGCAGTGTAATTTCTTTTCTGCCAGTTAAAAGCTTATTCAGCTGCTATTGTGGTAAATAGGTTATAAACATTGAAAATTAATGTCACTGACATAATTGAAAAACCTGGGGGGGAACCTTACCTTCCAGTACCTGAAGAGAACCTATAGGAAGGGTCTTTTCCTGAGGGATCCAGCAACAGGACAAGGGGAAGTGGTTTGAGACTGAAGGAAAGAACGTTCAGACTAGATCTTGGGAAGATGATCTTCAGTGCAAGAGTGGAGAGACTCCAGAATCAATTGCATGGAGAGGCTGTGGCTGCCCCCTCCCTGGAGGCATTCAAGGCTATGTTGGATGAGGCCTTGAACAACCAAATCTAGAGAGGTTTCCCTGCTCATGGCAGAGGAGTTGGAGCAGATGATCTCTAAGGTTCCAACCACAGCCATTCTGATTCTGTGGTTCAGGGCAAGTTGAGGTGTGTAAGTGTTGTGAGGCTCTGTGCCTAATGGAGTTGGTTCCCTGGAGCTGTGGTAGCTATTTTGCTCATGTAAAGGGAGGGAAGCTTGGTTCCTAGGCACTTTTTAAAAGCTGGGGATGACAGAGCACTGAGAAATAAATGGTCATTTGTGGACTGTCTAGTAGCACATAGATAGTGTCCCGCTGCCTTTGTGGAACGTGTGTTTTTCTGCTTTGTGACTCGATTCTACGTCTGAAAACTAGGATTAAAAATGCCTCTTTCATCTGTTCAGTCTGTAACGTCCTTGGAGCGCTCAGCATCTCTTTATGGAGTGCTACGAAGATGGGTCTGTAGTCCATTGTGGGACATCTCTCCTAACTAGGCCATTGCAGTAATAAAGACAATCAGAACCGCCTGCACTGTCTGGACTTTCTTGAGAAGTTCTCATCAATGAGATGCAATATTGATTTTATATGTACCAGTCCAAGTGTTGGAGCAGCAGGGAAGGTAATGTCTGGGCTCACTTGTGAGCCATTTAGCATTTTTCTTGAGAGCTGCCTCAAGCGACTAAGTTGAGTTGTCATGTGTGCTTCAGGTTCTTTTTCTTAGGAGATTATTCCTGCAACAGACTTTTAGAAGAGGCAAGGAGCTTATTTCAACCACTTCATTGAAGTGATGCCTACAGCAGAGAGTAGCTGCCTGGTTCTGTGTTCAGCTCTTGTTCCCCTTTCTGTTTGCCAAGTGTGCAATTCAGCCATCTCAAACCTTTCCAAAAACGCAGGTCAGAGTCAAGAACTCTATGGCTCTCCTCCTGCCTTATTTCAGAACTCAAAAAGCTGAGTGTATATTTAATACTACAGGTCTTACAGACTGTTGGCTTTTAATGCATCAGATGTTTCTGAATTGGCTCACTGCTGCACCTTGGTACAAAAAGGTTTATGAATTTTTAGCATTTGGAGGTAACTTGTTGGTTGAGGTTTAATACCTGGGTCATACAACCACTTCCAGCTGCTGGCTGTGATTTCACCCTCATCAGAAGCAGTGATAGCTGTCCTTGAAGACATCACAGATGTCTTAAGCATTTATAAAAAAGCCTTAGAAAAGCCAGATGTGAAACTGGTGTTCTTTGGTTCTGCTTCTAGGCCATATGTTTGCTGTGCTACCAGTATTAAACAATTCTTTGTACACCTCTGCATGCTGTAGATTCTCCTGTTGGAATCTGGGGGAGAAAACCAAACCAATCTGCTAAATATGTAAAGATTTGGGAAACTCAGTGAGTTGGCAGCATGGAAAGACATTCTCTTTTTTTTCTGGGTTAGAGATTTAAAGCAGTGTCACCAGCTGGCTGTGCTGGCCAGACCAGGGACAAACTCCTAATTAGCAGCAGCGCAAACAGTTCAAAACACAGGGCAGGAAGGGCTCCCTTGCCACTTGCAAGTCGTGCTGAAAAAAAAGGACAGGTTCAATTTGGGAAAACCTAAGCACATTTCATTTAAGCAATAGAAAAACACCATCACCAAGAAACAAGAGAGACACACAGTTCTTACATACATCTTTTCAAACCCAGCTCTGCTGCCTTCTCTCCCTCAGGGGAAAACCCCATTGCAGTCCTTTTGTTCTCTGGCAATGGGGTGCCCTCCCTGCCAGAAGACAAGTTCTCCAGCTTTCTCTGGCTAGTGGGGGTCTTCTGCAGACTGTGGGTCTTCTCAGCACCTGACTGGTCCATCCCAGGTCCATTCCTAAGAGCTGCAGTCTCTTTAAGGATCCATCCTCTGCTTACACATGCTTGGTAACTCTTTCAATGAAGCATCCTTTCTTAATGTCTAACTCAAGCTTCCCCTTGTACAGCTTGAGGCCATTTCCTCTTGTCCCTGAAGAAAGCCCACAAAAATCTCTGTTTTTTTAATCTATGCTCAGAAAGTGGGGAAAAGGGAAATTGAGTTCTACTGGCCATATTTAATTGTTAAGATGTTTGTATTAATAAGTCAGCACGTGTAAAGCAAACTGTCCTACAACCACCTCCTGAATGTGGATTGAAGAGTGATAAAACTCCTTTATTTCTAGCTGCTGTTCAGGCAGTTTCTTGAAGAATGGTAAAACAGAAGAAAAATGCTGGAGGAATTAGCACTTCAGGGTCTACTTTGATAAATGAAAGAGATTTATTTTCAAGCTTAATATAGTTTCTCGCCTGCTGCCATCAGCAAAATCATTCCATTAAGAGGCTTCCAAAGTTAGTGGGAATTAAGGGAGATAACTCTGAAACTCTGAAAACAATCATAAAGATGTCAAAGATTTCCTTTGATCTTCTATTTGTTTTTCTTAGTTCCTTCAGTGAGGGCATAAATCATCAACTCTAACCGGAATGAGGCAGAGTTTTCTGAAGCAGTGTTCTACCAGTAGGCAAGCTTGCCAGAATAAACCCACAGCTGTAGGATCACAGGAGGCATCTTGCTCTGACATCGAAAAAGGAAGTTGTCAGACAGAACTGAGTGTGGTTTGTTGTTTCATCTATTTGCAATTTTGATTGATGACCCTTTCAATAAGGAGGCTCTTCCTGATGTCTAACTTAAACACAACTTTTCCCTGGCACAACTTGGAACCTTTTTCTCTTGTCCTATCACTTGTTACTGGTGAGAAGAGACCTACCCCCACCTCCTTACCTTCCAGGTAGTCATAGGTAGCAATAAGGTCTCTCCTCAGCCTCATGATTCTCTGATCTGTCGTACGAGGGAAGAACAGTATCTTCTTGAGATCGTCTCAGTGTACAGGAATACCTGATGGGGAGGAGTAAAGAAGACAAAGCCAGACTTCAGTGCCCAGTGGCAGGAGGAGACAATGGATGTGCAGTGAAGCATGGGAAATACCATTGCAACATAAGAGAAACCTCCTTTACTGTGAAGGTGATTGGACACTAAGACAGCTTGCCTGGTGGGATTGTGAGGTCTTCATCCTTGGAGACATTTAAACCCAACTGTATGATGTGTTCCTGAGTAAACTGCTTTGAGCAGGAAGGGTTTGACTAGACAATGCCCAGAGGTCCCTTCCCACTGCAGCTATTGTGTGAGGGAGAAAGTACTGAGGAATGGGGGATATCTGTTTAAAACTTTTCATTCAGAAGTATCTGCAGTAGGAAGGGATCTCCAGATACTGCATGTGTGATCTGTCTGCTCACAGGGATGTTCTGTTGCACTTACTTAAACTCCAACTTTTTCAGAACTCCCACAGTTCTGATGTTACTCAGTCAAGTCGCATTCAGTCTTAGCTTCAGGCTCAGAAGTGGGCTGGCTGGAAGATGTTTAACCACCATCCTCAGTTTTAAGACTTTTTAAGGAGATAAAGGCAGGTGGTAATAGTAGGAGAAAAGTTGGTAGTGTCAGTGGAGAAAACTACAACAAGGATGACCCATTTCTCTGCCACCCTGGAAAGAAGCAGCTTAGCGGAGGGCTGGCTCATGCCGTGGCGATTCACTTACAGCAAGTATTAGAGGTTAAGAATTTAGTAGAGGACAGGATAAGAATAATTGCTAAAAGCAATTATTTTACTTTTAGTTCATTTTATCTATTTCCATAGATAAAATCAAGAGTAATGATTTGCTAGAAGTAGTGTGTGTTCTGAGGGTGAGCTGTTCTTTTGCCCCTAAATGGTAGCCCTTGGTGTTAGTACAGCGTTGGCCTGTTGTGTCCTGAGGAATGCTTAGGCAGACCTGCAGTAGGGTACGGAGGGGCAGAGGGACAGACCTTCAGATGCAATAAGTTGGATAATTTCTGTCTAAATAACTAAGTGGCATTTTGTCAGAGTTAGAAATGAAGCACTTAGGCCATGCTAATTAAGAAAACATGACAGTGTCCTGGTTAAAGTGCTTCTGCTTTCAGAGAAAACAATACAGCATGGATGTTTGGTGGCAAAGGGAGAGAGAGACCATTACATTTTGGTGCTGTTTGGTTAATTCCTATTTTTTGTCTTTCTTAGCTTTCTGTCCTGTAGCTGGCCATACCTCTGTGTGCAGGTTGCTGTTAGTTACGTGGTTATGCACAGCTACAAATCCAGTTTCTGACTGATTCTTCAGTCAGTTTGCTTCAACCACCACTGATGGATCAGCAGCTGTGCTGTTTCTCAGTCAATGCCCAGCAGTTCTTCTGGTACACTTTTCTTTTGAATTTTTGATTGTTTTTCTCCTCCTGTTGTTATATAATGTTAATTAAGGTTATTTTTAGTTATGTTTCAAAAATGAAACAGCCTGCATGGAGTGGGACTGGACTATTTGGGAATTAAAAGCCCTGTTAGAAGTTCAAAAGCAAAATAGAATTAGGAAAGTCAGAGTACAACATGAAATTATTGGCTGTGCTCTTGGTACCAGAGAGCAGCTTTATGTAGTAAGGCCAAAAGGCTAAATATTTATTTAAGGAATATATGTCTTTCTATTTCTTCCTACTGAAAAATGGCTTTGACTTCCCAACAAAGGCTTTTATTTCGCAGGCCATACTTTTTAGTGCTCTCCTCTCTGCTGCTTGAAGTTCCAGATCATCTTAAGAGCTGCATATTTGAAATCTGACCTAACCTTTCTTTGTGAACTGCAGTAGTATTAACCAGGCAGAACAAAGAGTCGCTTTCAAAATGTGACATAGTTGTTTGATCGAATTGGTATTGTAGGATTGTTGTATAGATTGCTTGAATAGCAAAAGAATGTACTGAATCCTGCAGAGGTGGCATTTGTCAGCTTTTCATGTAGATGTTGGCTGACATGTGTAGCAAATTAACTGTATTGTAGTCTCAGGGGGGTAAAAAAGCTGTGAAGATACCAGTTCTCTCAGCAATTCTCTATATAAAAATTTCTGGTGCATTCACGTGTTCTATTGAACGTACTCAACCTGCAGGATGACTGAAAGACCACTGATCCTTGGTAGCTGCTGCTTTTATTACATGCACTGTTTTACAGGGTATCCCCCCTGCCACTCCTCTGATCTGGATTGTTTTGTGCCCGACTCTATCTGTAATACTTACATTTAAGCATTTCAGCAAATTTTGCTAAAAACTGATTAAATCATCAGAGGGCTTTGAGGCCATTGTGTTCTTACAGCTGCTTCCCAAACAAGAACCACAGAAAGAAGGAAAAATGAACAGAACCATACATGTTTCCTTCATTTCCAACAGAAGACATCCATGGAATATCTTGCATTTTGTGTCTGTTGTGTGGTGATAATCTTCAGTAGTGAAAATGAGTGGTGAGCATCTGTCTTAGTAGTAATGGCAGTGCAACCGTGTTGGATATTGTTGGACACGGGTAACTGGAACTCTGTAGTATTGTGCTCATTTTGGCTGGGGTAATTTTCACCTGCCCACTGATGGGAAGTGGTGAACGAATTCTTTGTTTCATTGCACTCGTGGCTCTTCCTTTAGTTATTAAACTGTCTTGGTCTCAACTCACATGTTTTCTCACTTTTACTCTTCTGATTCTCTTCCACACCTCACTGTGGGGGGGAGTGAGATAGTGGCTGTGTGGGGCTGAGTTGCCAGCTGGGGTTAAACCACAACAGGTATCATCTCATTCTTACGTGCTCTTGATTTAGTAGGTTTTGGTACTTAAAAGAGGTAGAGGTCAGAGGGTCACACTTTTCACTCTTTGATTCCTACTGCTGGTGCCCTTAATGAAAAGATCCTTCTTTTTGTGGGGCCAGACATGAAAAATTCCTTTGAAAATGCGAAAAAAAAGTTGTTTTATCTTTTCTTTATAGCATCTCGATATTGTAAAACATTGTAAAGAGTGTACTGCTCAGCTGTTGGCATGTTTGTGGAGATAACATATAACAGAATGGATGAAGAAGCTTTGTACAAGCTCACAAATCCTAGAGGACTCATTAACTGTCATGTTACATCATCACAAAGAAGTGAGTTAACTGTCCATTCCCAATCTTGTCATTGCACCTGGTTGCCAAGAGGGACCAACCAAAATAAGAAATGTTACTGTTGGTTGAAGTGTCAGCAGCACCGACAGAAGGTGATTCTGCCCCTCTACTCTGCTCTTGTGAGACTTCACCTGGAGTCCCCAGTGTAAGGAGGACATGGACCTGTTGGAGTGAGTCCAAAGAAGGCTACAAAGGATGGTCAGAGGGCTAGAGCACCTTTGCTATGGGGACAGGCTGAGGGAATTTGGGCTGTTTAGCCTGGAGAAGACTCAGAGGGGACTTATAGCTGCCTTCCAGTATCTGAAGGTGCTTCCAGTACCTGTGAGAGTGCTAAGGTTGCCCAGGATGCTTGTGGATGGCTCCTCCTTGGGAGTCTTCAAGGCCAGGTTGGATGGGGCTCTGGGCAACCTGGTTTGGTGAGAGGTGTCCCTTTCTGTGGCAGGAGGGGTGTGACTAAATGATCTCTGAGGTCCCTTCCAACCTAAACCCTTCTGTGATTCTATAATAACAATAGAACGAAGGCATTTGCGTAGGAAATTTTTTCTCTGTGAGAGGGTGTTGTAGTGGTGAAAACAAGAGCTTTTCAGCTGTGTGTGGCTGGTACAGAAAATTTCATCTTGTTGAGTAAGTACAGGCTGAGATGAGCTTCTGTGTTATCCACAACCATAGCAGATGTTGGGTGTCTTTGATGTTGGTCCTGTGTGTTGTAGGAGCATATGCCCCTGCAGCAGTGGGGGAGAAATCCTGGCACAGCTTTCAGCTTTGCAGCAGCCACATGTCATACCCCGAAAGCCTGTGGCACGGTCTGGTTTAGCATTCTTTTAGGCCATCAGGAAAAGTGTCTTTTCTCTTGGCAGGCTCCTTCGGGTTGCTCTTTCCAGCTATTGTACTGTAGTGTTATTTGCCCTCAAGTGGAAGTGATGTGTTTCATCAGCACGTTTGGTTCTTATCAGCTGTTGGGGCTGAAAACTGTTTCTTTATAACTCATGAAATACTGCCTCATAAAGATGGTGTGTCCTTGTGTGATGTAGACACATCCATCTGTCTGTCTGTCTAAGTGCCTATCTGTCTGTCACCTGTCTTTGTGTGGTGTAGACACATCTGTCTATCCAAGTATCTATCTTTTTATCATACCTCTCTCTGTGTAAGTACGTAGCATGCACGAAACATAGCAGGGGTTTTGTTATTTGGGTTTTTTCACAGTTAGGAGGGCCAAATTCTGGGAAGTCTTGCGTTTCTGTGCAGGGGTTTGTTCTGTCTGTGTTCATCAGTTGTTTTGGTGATGTGCACTGAAATGCTGGTTCCAGATTGAGCAGTGTAATGTCGATGATAAAGTGACCCTGCCTATAACATGTATTTGTTACTGTGGTACCAAGTCACAGCCGTGCTTTAGTAAGTGTCCTAGGGTGTGACAGACAGCAGCTTAACTCTCTTGCAGGTTCCCTTAGGAGTGCATGTAGCAATCAGTAAGGCTCATCTGCTTAACTATGACTGTTTACACCATCAAAGGAAATTAACTCTTATAGTTATATTCAGAATTACAAAATGCTGCTGCTGCTTCAGATTATTTGATGTCTCTGGGGAAACTTCCATTAAACCTAACAGCCTACGTTTTTACTTTGTTAATTATAAAGCTGTGAACAAGGAAATGCAAGACAATCTCTACTCAATCTCTTAGTGTAATAGTTCCTTCCTAAAATATTACTGCCTTTATGAGTCCCAGTGGAGGATCTTTCTTCGTGGGGAAAAGAAACCACCGTTCTATTGCATAAATGAGGAAATCCATTCCAGATGTATTAAGCAAATACTCAACAGACGTTTATCAGACGTTTATTTATATCTCCTATAAATGTGGGCACTTAGGTTATCTGCGGGTTGGATTATTATTTTTTCTCAGTCTGCCCCCTCCAAAACAGATGTTGTTTGTTCTATTGAAACATTGGCATCTGCAATTTTTGCCGGAAAGAGGAGATAAAAAACATTATTTTGCGCTGATATGGAAGAGCAGCTGGGAGTTGTGTGGTGTAATACTTGGCTCTGGCTGCTATTGAGGTCTTTCCTAAAGATGTGAAAAATTTTTGGCTCTGTGAATTGATGCAACTGGTTTGGAGTTACCTGGTTTGTGTTTCCTGCTCCTTAGTCACCTCCCTTCCGTCTGTCTGTTTGGAGAGACAACTGGCACTGGGCAGAGCGCAGGAGCCATCTTAATCTGAGAATGCAGTGAATGGAGAGAGTGAGTGAATGATCTCCTCAGAGAGCAGCAGAAGAAAGGTTTTGTCTGAATTCCAATTATTTGCTGAAATGGAGAGAGGTTTTTCCCTTGCTACACAGAAGTTGGCATACTGGAAATGGAGGACTGGCTTGGAAACACATGGACCGGAAAAATGTCCCCTTTGGGCATGGACTGAATGGATTCCACGTTTCCACCAGGAAGCCCCATTTCCTAGCACATCCCCCAGTATATGGAAAACAGAGAAAAATAAATCATCCCCACAAAACAAAGGAGAGATGTAACTCAGTAACATAGAAAGAGATTGGATGGGACCTCAGAAGATCTAGTCCAACCCTTCCCTTAAGGTGTGTTCCAAACCCCCAGCTCTGAAACCTGTCATGTCTCTATCCACACAGCATGTGGGGCTCTAGCAAGCTGTGGTATCACCATCTAGTCTTTCAAGATACGGCTGCCCTTTAAGAAGATCTATGTCTGGGCCCTTGCCACTGCCAGCTGTACTCTATGCCAGCTTCCAAGGGCTCCAGAGCACCTCTGTTCATGGCCACCTGAATCACCATATTCCAAGGCAAGGATGGTCCAAGAAGTCTTCCCTCTCCTTCCACTTCCACAGAGCTGTGGCTGGGGTAATGCTGTCTTCTCCACACCCCATCCCCAAACAAGAATGGGAACTCACAGGAAATCAAAAACAAACCTCAAAGAAAACAACCATCCCAAAATCCAGTAAAAACTTGTGTCCCTACCCAAATACAGTCATTTGCAGATTTTTGCTGATTGGCTGAGCCAGGTGTGTGTTATGCTTGGAGCTGTGGAGGATTTTTTCCTGTCTTCCCAAAACTTCATCTAGGAGCTGTTTCAGGTCCCACCTCATTTCTGGACCCCTGCCCAGCTCAAACCACAACCAGATGTCATACAGGATCCATGGAGACAACTGATAATTTTGTCTTGTCCATCTGGAATCTACAAACAGCTGCAGATCTTTGCAAAGAATTTGAGGCTTTCTCCAACAGTGTTTGTGCCCTACTCCCAGAAGTCACCATTCTTGCTGTTTACGTTGCCATTTGTTATTTTCAAGTTGTTTGGCCATCGGTTTTGTTACAAGGCAGAGTAGAAGCTGGTGGGATCTGTTTTCCCAGCTCATTTTCAGAAGGCAGGAACTGCTCAGTGAGAGTTATGGTTTTCAATGAACATACAAAAGCCATCTGCTCCAACAAGTTTGTCCTTTTTTTGGCTTATTCACTGTTAGCTTAAAAAACCATACAGGTAAAAGGAAAACATGAAAGAAAAGGTGTCCTACACTTGGAGATTGTTGAACTATGGCACTGTCATGGTTTAGCACCAGGTTAGCCCACAAAGTTATATTCTGCCCAACCGTGCAGATGGAAATGTCCTCCTACCCCCTGGGGGCAGAGAGAAAAGAGGTAAATTAAATACACTTCCAGAAACTGGAACTAGAAATATTAAACTTTATTAAAGACTTTATTAAGTAGGAAACACCCCCCCCCCAAAAAAAAAAAAGGGAAAGGGGAGAAGGAAAAAAAAAGTGTGTTGTTCCTTACTCGAGTCCACCCCTCCCTAGTAACCCCTGATTCCTAACAAATACTAAAAGCCCTGGATGATGGGGGGAGTAAAAAGGAAAGACTGGGAATCTCCTAGGCAATACTTAAATATTCAATTTAAGCATTTTCCTATGCTGCAGTCTGAAATTGCAGGAAAGGATGGAGATAAGGAAGATAAGGGGAAGGGAACAGAAAGGGGGGAGGGTGAAGCAGAAAAGGGACAGAATGCCGCAGAGGGAGACAGAGACCACAGTGTGCTATGGGCCAAAACAAAACTGAAACCAGACTCCCAAGACTTTCAGACATGGAGGGGGGTACCACGAGGAGGGGAAAAGGAAAAACTTGTCCCCAAATAGCACACTAAAATTTGTCTGGCCTACTTCACCTATTCAACCTGGCCCCTGGAGCAGCCACCTCTCCACTTTGCTTCAGCACCCCACCAACCTCGTCCCCCCACCCCCATCCTGGAACACATCCAGTTGGGTTTTAAATGTCTCCAGAGAAGGAGACTCCACAACCCCCCTGGACAGCCCATTTCCGTGGTCTGTAACCCTCACTGGGAAGAACTTCCTTCTCATATTGATGTGGAACCTCCTGTATTCCAGCTTACACCCATTACCCCTTGTCCTATCACTAGATGACATTGAGAAGAGCCTGGCTCCACCCTCCTGACATCCACCCTTCACATATTTATAAACATTAATGAGGTCACCCCTCAATCTTCTCCAAGCTAAAGAGACCCAGCTCCCTCAGCCTTTCCTCATAAGGGAGGTGTTCTGCTTTCTTCATTCATCTTCATGGTTCTGCACTGGACTCTCTCCAGCAGCTCCGTGTCCTTGAACTGAGGCATGGCTCAGCGAGATTGGACGAGATGATTTTGAGAGGTCCCTTCCACCCTCAACCGTCTGCTGATTTTGTGTGTTGCAAAGAGGTTCTTCAGAGAATTCCTTGGCATTTTCATCTGTGTGTTGTACTGTGATTCGATTCTGCTGTTGTGCATGATCGCTGAGTAATTACGATCCTGCTTCTGCAAGGTCTCTGCAGTTCTCTTCAGAGCATCACCAAAGACACCCAGTTGCTGGGCACTTCTCGCTGCAGCACTGTAGCTGAGCTGATGCCAAAGAATAACATTTTGAAACCATCACACAAAACAGTCTGCAGTGCAGTGCAGTGTGCAGCTGCTTTCTGTGTGCCTGTGCTCCCTCAGAGCTCAGAGACTTTACTGAACAATCAGAGCTCACTGAATTAAAACCAGGATGGATCTGGGTACAGAGTGTTGTCTGTTGGTTTCAGAACTACTCACCCACCCTGCAGCCAGCCCCTGACATCTTTTTGGTTTGAATTAATCAATAAACCATTGTTGCTGTCAGTTGAGCTTTAATGTAGAAGGTTTAAGAAAACGTCTTGCAAAATACCTATAGGTGAGTAACAATTTCATGCACATATCCTGAGCATGTGCCATAGTCACCCAGCCCTTTGCAGCCTGTGAGTGCTTTCTGAACGGTCACTGAGCACCAGATGGATTAGGCTGCTGTTGTTGAAATAATTAGACCTGGCTTGTTTTTTGACAGGCACCATTTAGCAACCTGAGTGATAGCCTTGCATCTTTATTTCAGGAGTGAAAGCTATGCTTGTGCTGCCTTAAGAGACCACTGTAAGCTTTTGGGACACTTCAAAATCTGTATTGATCTCTGTCAGTTGTCTTCCTTTATATTAATCGTTTAGGTCAAATTTGTACAAGTGTTAAAGCAAATGTATCAGCTGTGGCAGACACATAGAAATGCTCCTGACTGGTATTGAGGACCCCAAGTATGTTTCTTGGCTCAGTAACCAGTATCAGAGTTGCTATAACCAGAGCTTTTCCTACAGTATAATAATATTCTTTTAGCCCTGTTCACCTCCAGTTTTGTTCCTTTTTGACACGCGCAGGCAAGGAGAGGCACCGTGCAATGCAAACGGAACAGTTTGTACCTGCTCTTCTCAGTGATAGCTGGGAGGAGTAGGAGGTGTTTGCATGTAGTGTCTTAGAAGTTTTTTGTCCAGATTTTACTCTGGTAGACTTCTGGTGTTTCTGCCAGTCTTCGTGGTTGTATTGGACCAGATGATCTTTCGAGGTCCCTTCCAATCCGTAATGATTCTATGATAACACAGAGCAGTTTAAGGACAGAGGACAGTACCTCTGTGTAACTATTTCTGTGCACTGCTCGAACTGCAGTTGTGCAGACTTCCCTCTCCTTTCTTATTTGAACTACATGGGCCAGAGAAGGAAGACCAGCAGAGGTCCTATTCTGTAGCATTTCTGTGACTGTGATTTCTGAGGTAAAAAATTTGTGAGGATCAGTACACAACTGGTCACTCAAGATGCAGAGAAGACTGAAGTACTCAATAACTACCTTGCCTCTGTCTTCACCTGCAAGGACTCTGGTCACACCCTCCATGTTACAGAGGCCAAAGGCAGGGCCTGGGAAAGGGAAGACTCCTCCCACTGTAGATGAAGAGCAGCTTTGAGACCTTCTGAAGAACCTGAAGGTGAACAAATCCATGGGACCGAATGGGATTTACTCATGGCTCCTGAAAGAGCCTGGTGGATGAAGTTACAAAGCCAACTGTCCATCATATTTAAAAAGTCATGGCAGTCTGGTGAAGTTCCCACTGACTGGAAAAGGGGAAACATAATCACCAGTTTCAAAAATGGAAGAAAAGAAGACCCAGAGAACTGCAGGCCTGTCAGCCTCACCTCTGTGACTGGCAAGATCATGGAGCCGATCCTCCGGAAGGCTCTGCTAGGGCAAGCAGATAATGAAGGGGTGATTGGTGGCAGCCAACATGGTTTCACCAAGGGCAAGTCCTGCCTGACCAAATTGGTGGCCTTTTAAAATGGGGTTACAACCTCAGTGGACAAAGGCAGAATCACAGAACATTAGGGACTGGAAGGGACCTCAAAGATCATCTAGTCCAATCTCCCTGCCAGAGCAGACATCATCTACCTGCACCTGTGCAAAGCATTTGTCACTGTCCCACATGACACTCTGATCTCTAAACTGGAGCAAAACGGATTCAATAGATGGACCACTTGTTGGATAAGGATCTGGCTGGATGGTTGCACCCAAAGAGTTGTGATCAATGGCTCAGTGTCCAAATGGACATGTGTGGTGAGTGGTGTTCCTCAAGGGTTGGTCCTTGGATTGGTGGTATTTAACAACTTTAGGTGACATGGACAGTGGAATTGAATGCACCCTCAGTCAGTTTGCTGACGACACCAAACTGTGTGGTAAAGTCAACATGTTGGAGGGAAGGGTGGCTATCCAGAGGAACTTTGCCAGGTTCAAGAAGTGGGCTCATGCAAACTGCATGAAGTTCAACAAGGGCACGTGTGAGGTTCTGCACCTGGGTCAAGGCAATCCCATGCATGAATGCAGATTGGGAGGACAGCCCTGAGGAGGAGGACTTAGGGGTGGTGGTGGACTAGAAGTTTAGCAGAAGCCATTAGTGTGCACTTCAAAAAAATGTTGATTGGCCCAAAAAGCCAACCATGTCCTGGACTGCATCAAAAGAAGCATTGAGAATCAGTCAAGGAGGTGATTCTCCCCCTCTGCTCTGCACTTGTGAGACCTCACCTGTAGTGCTGTGTGCAGTTCAGGAGTCCCCAACATAAGAAGGACATAGAGTTCCTGGAACATGTCCGGAGGAGAGCGACTCAGATGATCAGAGGGCTGGAGCATCAACCCTAGGAGCACAGGCTGAGCAAGTTGGGGTTGTTCAGTCTGGAGAAGAGGAGGCTGCCAGGTGACCTTCTAGCAGCTTTCCAATAGCTGAAGGGTGCTACAAGAAAGCTGGGGTAGGGCTTTTGACACAGGTGGTAGTGAGAGGACAAGGGGAAAGGGTTCCAGACTTGATGAAGGGAGATTGAGGTTGGACGTGAGGAACAAATTCTTTGCTGTGAGGGTGGTGAGATGCTGGAACAGGTTGCCCAGGGAAGTTGTGGCTGCCCCATCCCTGGAAGTGTTGAAGGCCAGGTTGGCTGGAACCCTGAGTAACCTGATCTAGTGAAGATGTCCCTGCCTCTGCAGGGGGGTTGGAACTGGGTGATCTTTATGGTTCCTTTCAACCCTGGCCTTTCTGTGATTCTGTGGTAATACTTGGCACATTTGCCAATTTAAGCTGATCTTATAAAGCTGACATAGTGATGCATTTATCTTGAGGTCAGTGGTAGGAGCAGAAGACTGGGGACTAGCATACCAGGTTTAGGGTCACTGGAAGAGGCAGGTGTATTGTGCAAACTTGGCAGATGAGTAAATCCTCAAGATACATTTGCCAGAAACAGACTAGCTGTAGCAGAGCTGGCTGGTTTACCTTGGCAAGAAAGAAGTAGAATAAATTCTTCTCCTTGGAACTTCCTGTTGATCTGACTAGACCAGAACTGGCAGCTGAATTAGCTCATTCATGAAGTGGCCTGTGTACCTGTAGCCTTGGTGCACCATGTAGACAGCTATGCAGCTTCTCTGGCAGCAGAGCAGGGAGAGGAAAGTTCCTCTGAAAGAATTGTCTAAACGTGTTGTGAATAGTGTCTCAATGTACAAAAGGAACAAATGAGGTAGCTGTTTTGCAGAATTCCACGCTGTGCTGTGGTTAGGTTAACACCAGCTATGCAGAGGGAGAGCACAACAGCTAGATTTGCCTCTGGAGAAGCTGGAGAGTGACAAAGCACAGGTGCTGGTCCAGACTGTCTTCCATTTCCTCACTGGCCTCTTTCTGATCTCTTGCTTTGCTCTTTGTGCTTACAACCCTTGCATAATTTTTAGCTTAGGAGTGAAGTTTTCCAAAGTCAGCCTTATGTCATCTAACGAAAATTGCAGTTTGGCAGCAATCCTCCTCTTTTGTCTGTCCTTTCAGGGTTTTTTATGAAATCTGAAATTGGATGAATTCAATCTGATCTGAAGTCTTGTTACAGGATGGTGCTGGTAGCTCAAGCGGTTGTGCAGTCAGTGGATGTTTGTGATAGACCTGTGGAAACAGAGTACTCTGACCCTTCAACTTATGCTGCAGGAAAGTAGGAATAACAGTGGGGAAGCCAAGGATCCGTTTTTGTGAGCGTGTGCATAGAAAATAGAACAAATGAGAACTTGGTTGTGGGCTTTCTTTGCCTTTGTGATTTGCCTAATGACAGCTTAAATGTCATCTGGTCGAAATTGGCAGCTTTGCTGCTGTTGGAGGAGCTGTTAGACTCATTCACACCAGCTGAGCTTGTTACCAGTCCACTCACTGCAAGTTGAGGGGGGGTGTGATTTTTTTTAATTTCTTGTTTTTTACTTTTTACCTCTCCTTTTGACTCTCCTCTTGTCCTTGGTGAGCTTCTGTGCTGCCTTGCCTGTAAATTCCCACTCTGGCCAATTGGCTGCACATAAACTACGAGCCTTTTGCAGAACAGAGCTGCTTTACATGAATTTCAAAGCCTATTACTTTGGATTGTAGGTTGCATAGATATGCAGAGGATTTATTTTAAATCCAAAATGAGGATTTGTGTTTTTACATAGCTTTTTGGGTTCTTTTTTCCTATGGAAAACACAAATTAATTTGAACAACTGAATACATTTCTGGGTAGGCAAGCCCTGTTCATCTCATCTGGTTTTTGAGGACACAAAATGAATATGTACTGAGATCTGCTGGTGATTCTTTCGTAGGGTTTGACAGAAAAGATTCTGTTCTGATTGTGACAACAAACAGTAGGAAGGGTTTATATTCATTTAAGCATCCCTGTGCCTTAGAGCATATTCTGTGTATCTGACTTGGGGGAACTGCATGTATTTTGTAGTAAGAAAGCTTCTTCTAACATAGGTGCAAAAATTCACATGATAGTTTTCCAAGGGTGCCTTGACTAACCCAATTGTATTTTAATGATATTTTTAATTGTTTAAGAAAGCAGACAACCATGATGAAAACAGTGCTCGGAAGCTAAAATCCTTTTTATATGCAACTTGTGCATGGTGCATACTCAGAGCTGATGACAAGGTGACATTGTGATGATGATTCTGTTGAATTTATAATATTTTAATATTGTGTCTGTTCAACTCTTATTTTTCTAGTATTTTGTGGTTTGCATTCTTCAGGGTATGTGTGTTTTAAAAGTATGCTAGTGAGAAAGAGATGATGAAAGCTAAGTTTAGTAAGTCTTGTGGTCCAGCTGAGCCATGGTCCATCTCACTAAGACAAGGAGCAATGGGTGTAAGCTGGAACACAGGAGGTTCCACATCAATATGAGAAGCAGCTTCTTCACAGTGAGGGTTACAGAGCAGTGGAAGGGGCTGCCAAGGGAGGCTGTGGAGTCTCCCTCTCTGGAGACATTTAAAACCCACCTGGACATGTTCCTGCGTGACTCGGTCTAGGTTGTCCTGCTCCAGCAGGGCGATTGGACTAGATGATCTTTTGAGGTCCCTTCCAATCCCTAAAGTCCTGTGATTCTGTCCCATGATGTTTGTGTCACAGTAACATGGGAAAACCTTGAAGTGCAATAGCCAAGTGTTGCATGTGTCTCTTTCTAGCCAACAGCACAAAGCGGTTAGCTGACAGCACAAATCTGGATGATGCTGATTTTCCCTCATATACAGTGTACTGCCCACTCACATATTTTTATATACATTTTATATGGAATTTTTTCATATACCTTGAGGTCTAGAGTAAGGAAGCTTTACAGTCACAGTAACTATAGATCAGTGACTTCTGACAAAATAGACTACTTAAGAAGTTTAAAGATGTATTGCATGCTTACTCACTTTCAGTTTGTCATAAACAAGTAGTGTGAAGCTTTACAAAGTTGGAACAAAGTCTAGAAACTTCTGGTGGAAGTGCACTTTCATGATTCAGAAATTCATCCTAGAAATCAATACATCTCAGCTGTGGTGTTCACTTAGTTAATGGTTTAGGTTATTTGAGGAAATTAACAGTGTGCTTCAAATGTCATCATTTTGAAGACAAGATTAGTCGTAGTGCCCTAAGGCTTGATGCTTGCAAGGAAATCTAATGTAAAAATGCTTCATAAACATAATTCTCTAGGCTGTGGCTGGTTCTGTCCTTCGCTCAGCACGGCCGCATCGGTATCGGAAAATTACGGTTTATTTAATTCCCTTTGGTTTTGAGAGAAGCCCCGTGGTGAGGTGGTCTTGTAGGAGAGCTCTCTGCTTGGCATTATCCATTTTCCATCCCTTACTGGTAATGGAGGATCTGCAGCACGTAATCCACACTTGTGAGTTGATTCCATAGTTCCTACTACATTTTATATTTAACTTTAATCCACGCTCACTGCAGCTGCAGAAATGACCAACATCCAGGTAGCAAACAGGCACTTACACATGACATTGCTAATCAGTATTTGGGTACCTTTGTAAGCCTTATTTTTCAACTTACACGCTGTAGTAGCCGTGGATGTCATCTATCTTGACTTAAGAAAGGCATTTGACACAGTCTCTCACAGCATCCTTGCAGACAAACTGAGGCAGTGTGGCCTAGATTTTCGGGTAGCGAGGTGGATTGTAAACTGGCTACAGGGTAGAAGTCAGAGAGTGGTGGTCAGTGGGACAGAGTCTAGTTGGAGGCCTGTATCTAGTGGAGTGCCCCAGGGATCGGTGCTGGGACCGGTCCTGTTCAATCTATTCATTGATGACTTGGATGAGGGATTGGCATGCACTGTCAGCAAGTTTGCTGATGACACAAAGCTGGGTGGTGTCGCCGACACCCCCGCAGACTGTGCTGCCATTCAGCGAGATCTGGGCAGGCTGGAGAACTGGGCAGAGAAAAATCTAATGAGCTATAACAAGAGTAAGTGCAGAGTCTTGCATCTGGGCAAGAACAACCCTAGGTACCAGTATAGGCTGGGGACTGACCTGTTGGAGTGTAGTGTAGGGGAAAGGGACTTGGGGGTCCTGGTGGACAACAAGATGACTATGAGCCAGCAATGTGCTCTTGTGGCCAAGAAGGCCAACAGCATCCTGGGGTGGATTAGAAGAGGGGTGGTTAGCAGATCAAGAGAGGTTCTTCTCCCCCTCTACTCTGCCCTGGTGAGACCACACCTGGAGTATTGTGTCCAGTTCTGGGCTCCTCAGTACAAGAGGGATGTGGAGCTGCTGGAGAGAGTTCAGCGTAGGGCAACAAAGATGATAAGAGAGGTGGAACACCTCCCTTATGAGGAGAGGTTGAGGGAGCTGGGTCTCTTTAGCTTGGATAAGAGGAGACTGAGGGGCGACCTCATTAATGTCTACAAATATTTGAGGGGTGGGTGTCAGGAGGATGGCACTGGGCTGTTCTCGGTGTCATGTAGTGATAGGACAAGGGGCAATGGTTGTAAGCTGGAACATAGGAGGTTCCACATCAACCTGAGAAGGCACTTCTTCACGGTGAGGGTGACGGAGCACTGGAACAGGCTGACCAGGGGGGTTGTGGAGTCTCCTTCTCTGGAGATGTTCAAGACCCGACTGGACAGGTTCCTGTGTGACTTGGTTTAGGTGATCCTGCTGTTGCAGGCGGATTGGACTAGATGATCTTTCGAGGTCCCTTCCGATCCGTAATGATTCTATGATTCTATGATTCTATGATTGTAGAAATACCAAGAGAATTTAACCACACAATCACCATTGCTTGGTCTATTTTTTGTTAAAGGCATCTACCAACCAGCTCTAATTTGATTTTTAAAATATATGTTAGGACATGCCCTTTCATGCTTATTTTTTTGGTAGTAACAATCTAGCTCCTGTCAGTCATGTGTGAGGTTTAGAACTGGAAGGTTAATGAAAGTAGCAAAGCCAGGGCAAGGGCTGCTGAACACCTGAGAGGATCCAGCCTTTTTGTTTGTTTTCATCAAAGTCTTTTTGATTGAGGTGAATTGTTTATACCAGGGTTCTGATGTGAAATGTGCTATTCCTGGCAGAGGTTTTTGCTTTCCAGAACATTAAAGTAATATCCAAAAAATTATTTGTAAACATCTAAGGAGAGAAGGCAAAAACACTATTAACATGTTCCGTAGGAATTCCACAGATTTAATAGGATGTGAAGTTCAGCAAGTCACGATGTTAGACATCTTGCATCTTGAGTAGCTTGGGAGAAGCCCTCAGTTCTCTTGTTATTTCATTCTGTGTAAGGATCTTGCTGCAGTATCCTTACAGGGGGTGTGAGTGTGGAGTTGTGTTTTCATTTGGAAAGAAAATTACTGTATTAAGTGATGGGTTGCAAGACTCAGAGTCCTTTGATTGCTACAGGCTTGAGGAAGTGTGGCTGGAGAGCAGTCTGGCAGAGAAGGACCTAGGGGTTCTAGTTGACAAGTGGCTGAATATGAGCCAGCAGTGGGCCCAGGTGGCCAAGAACACCAATGGCATCCTGGCCTGGATTAGAAACTGTGTGTCCAGCAGGAGTAGGGAGGGGATTGTCCCCCTGTACTCTGCACTGGTGAGATCACACCTGGAGTACTGGCTCCAGTTTTGGCTGTTTAGTTTGAGGAAGAGGACACTAAGAGGAGATGTCATCGCTCTCTACAGCTATCTGAAAGGACATTGTAGGGATATTGGTGCTGGTCTCTTCTCACAGGTAATTAGTGACAGAACCAGAGGGAAAGGTTTCAAGTTCCAACAGGGGAGGGTTAGACTAGACATCAGGAAGAAATTCTTCCTGGAGTGCGTGCTCAGGCACTGGAATGAGCTGCCCAGAGTGGTGATTGAGTAACCATCCCTGGATGAGTTTAAAAGTCACTGAGATGACAACACGGGGGATGTGGTTTAGGGGTGAACTTGTAGCGTAGGTTTGATGATTGGACTTGATGATCCCAGGGGTTGTTTCTAACCTGAATGATTCTATGGTTGCATCTTAAATTAATAGTGAGCTTGAATATCCTGTGTCAAGACTTTGTTAGTCTCACCATTCCCAAAGTACAAGGATGACCAGAAGTCAGGCATTTCTTCTTAAAGGAGATGTTGGAGCTCCTCTCTTCCTCATCTTTGAAACAGTGCCCATCGTCAAAAGAGCTGTGTTAAATATTAGCTGGTTTCTCCACCATGCCTTGAAATGATGATGTGCTCCATAAATGACAAGTGACACTTGCAGAAGTTCTTCTAACAGTAGTTTCAGGAGGAGGGGAAGCCCAAGATGCTACTTGAAATGTTGCTATGTAGAAGGCATGGAGTTTATTTACCCAAAATTACTGTGCACGTGGAACTGTTAGAGAGTTTCCATGTAAATGACCTCAGTTGTGTTTTACCTCTGCTTGTTTTCCCCCAAAGCTATGGTGCAGTGTTCTAGGCTCCTTTCATTTTCTAAGCCCACCAAAATCCTGTGCAATTGCTATACATCCTAGGACTTTTACATTGGAAAAGACCATCAAGTCCAGCCTTCTTCTGTATGAAGTCTTCTGTTGATTAGCATTTGGGGCTTTTTTCTAGTTGAAAATTTTTCTTTAATAATGGTTTTCCTACAGAGAATTACATTTGCAAGCTCACACAAAAGCACAATCACAGAATTTGACCCTCTCATCAAAGCAAGTCCAGGCAGAACGAGTTACACAGGGCTTTGACTTAGGTCTTAAATCTCTACCCCAAAAGCCTCGACTTACTACTCCAGTCAAGTGAGCTATCCCATCACATTTGGAATCCCAGCGAGGTCATGCCTCTGCAACTGTACTTTAGACTTTTAAATACTCCAGTTTATTTCATATGCCACATGCATTTGTGTTCAATCTTCTCTTGCTCTCAAGAGAGATGCAGAGTGTTCGTAGACCTGGCCCTACCCTGGTTAAAATGGCCAGGGGTTTGCAGTGTCTTAGCAAGACCCCTTGTCCGCTGGAGAAAGGGTGTTAAGCAGGTAGAGACTGAGAGCAGAACAACTGTAATAGGTTTGGGCTGTTTCAGTCTTTGTCCACAGCCGTGCTGAGATAGCTCCTAAGTCCAGCTACTGTTATTTGGTAAGTTCAGTGAGTATGTGGAGAGAAATGGATGATGTATCTTCTGATACTGTTTTCCAAGATGCGCAGTGGCCCCTTGGTGTTAGCATTTTGTGCTTTCCTTTTTACAGTTCTTTGTAGAGGGAGAGGGTGAAGAGAGAAATGGGTTCTCAGGGTGCTTGGTACTGGAAAACTTGATGTTATTTGCTCTAAACATGGAATAGATCAGCTTGGGTAACAACGCAGAAAACCTCCATTGAAGTTAAATGCAAAATAAAAGACATATGAAAACCACCTTACTTGTACTTTCTGCCTCAAAAAAAGGTAACAAAAAAACACGAGTCTGTATATAGCTGGAAAGGAATTAAGAAACTTTAGAGGGTTGTGCAAATTAAAAAATAAAATAAAGAGAGAGTCAAGAAAATGAAGAAAAAACAGTTACTATTAACTTGTTATTTCTGGTTTTGAAAAGGTCACTGAAAATTTACACAGAGACAGAATAACAACCTAATTAGTATCTGTCCTCTAAAACTAAATGTTAATATATTTCAGAATCTCCTCTGTTGACAAGTGGGACTGATACTGAGAATGGACTTCTCCAAAGGAGTGCAGGACAGAAATTAGCAGGCACAGCTGTAGCTTTGTGTAGCAGTTGCTGCCAACTTTCAAATTGTAGAGGAAACAAGACACAATTGAAAACTATAGAATCACAGAATCACGCTTGGAAGAGACCTCCAAGATCATCCAGTCCAACAGTCAACCCAAGCCCACCCTGCCCACTAAAGCCTGTTTCCAAGTGCCACATCTGCTCATTTTTGAACCCCTCCAGGGACAGCGACCACCCCCTCCCTGGCCAGCCTTTTCCAATCTTTCAGGGAAGACATTTTTCCTGCTGTGCAATCTAGCCTTCCCCTGGTAGAACATGATGCTGTTTCCTCTTGTTTTGTCACTAGTCATTTGTGAGAAGAGGCTGACCTCCACCTCTCTACGATGTCCTTGCAGGTAGTTGTAGAGAGCAGTAAGGTGTCCCCCTCAGCCTGCCTTTGTCCTGCATAAACAACCCCAGTTTCCTCAGCTGCTCCTCATCAGACCTGTCTTCCAGGCTCTTCACCAGCTTTGTTGCTCTTCTTCGGACCCACTCCAGCATCTCAATGTCCTTGTATTGAGGTGCCCAAAACTGAACCCAGTACTCAAGATGATGGGTTATTGTGACCAAAGTGTAGGACTCAGTACTTGACCTTGTTAAACCTCATACAACTGACCTCTACCTGTCAATCCAGCCTGTCCACATCCCTCTGTAGGGCTTTCTACCCTCCAGCAGATCAACACACGCACCCATCTGCAAAGTTTCTTGCACTCAATCCCCTCGTCCAGGTTGTCAATAAAATGTTAAACAGGACTGGACTGCTCTCTGTAGAGGGTTTTTTTCTGGGAAGAGTCTTTTTTAAATTGTATTTCTGATAGCTATGAGACACAATTTAATTATCAGAGTAAATCTTAGAGCTACTGCAGCCCCTATGTGTAGTGGTTAAAATATTCCCAGTGGAAAATAGTAATTCATTAATTGTCTTTATGTAGGAATTACAGAATGAGGGAGTCCAACATTTATTTTATGATTCATTGAAGTGTCATGAAATCATTTGGTGCGTAACAACAGGGTACATACTAGTTGTGAAAAAGGAACATTAGTTAGAGAACTGGTGACTTTCTTTGAAAAAGGAATCTCATTAATGAGAAGATTTAAATTGCAGTTTTTAACCCAAGCAAGATTATTTTTTTTAATGTATTAGTTCCTCCAGAAATAAAAGCAAATGTATATTTTTTTTCTTTTAATTCATTGAAGTGTCTCAGCAGCAAATTAAAATACCATGTAATCAAAGCAGTAATCTTCTGCTTTTGAATACCAGAATATTTCCATTCGTATGGTCTGTGAGGAGGGTAAAAAACTCACTGATCCCACACACATTGATTGCACACTTGAGCACATCCTGCATTGCCTGACAGGACTGTGACAGCTGTCTGTCTTCTCTGCCCGTGCCCTGTGTGTGGCACAGGATGGTGTTGGATGAGAAAGTAATTTTTGCATACTTCATTGAAGCTGGGGTGGGCGATGGGGGGGTGTATCTTGGTTGTCTCTAGTGGACTTCAGATTATGTATTCCTGTATCACTGAAACACAGAAAGTTAGGGATTAGAAAGGGATCTTGAAAGATCTTCTAGTCCAACCTGCTGCCAGTGCTGGATCGCCTGGAGTAGGTCACACAGGGCTGTGTCTAGGCTGTTTTTGCAAGTCTCCAGAGAAGAAGAGTCCACAACCTCTCTGAATGGCCTGTGCCAGGGTTCTATCACAGTAAAACCTTTTTCTGGGTCAACTTCTAGCCGAGCCCATCATGTTTGCAGTGGGGACTGCTCACTGGAAGAAGCCATCATTTCAGGAAACTGGGGGGGAAAAGGCTTACAAGTAGTATATACTGTGTTCAGTAAATAGCGTTCCTTCTGTCAGAAGCTGTAGAGCACTACTTCGGTGAAGGGTTCAGACATTTTCATCTACATGAGTTTGTTTAGTTCTGTCTTCCTCTGGAAACCTGCTGTCAGTGCAAGTTCACTGGAACCATGACTTGCTGTCCGCTGAACTCATCCAGTGTTTACCCTGAGGTGGACACAGGCTCTCTGCAGTTCTGCCCAGGCTTGTAGGCATCCATCAGCACTTTTCCAGGACACAGGAGGCTCCAGCAAAAGAGAGAGAAGCCTTGGTTGACAAGCCACAGTCCTGGCAGGATCAGGGTTGGGGCAGTTTAGGAGGCAAAGGACATTGACAAATTTATTTCTTCTGTGAAGAACTGCTGTCTGATTCCATTTCCAGGATGAATTAGGACTGCCAGGTGCAGGATTCTGCTCTTGCAAGCCTGTGCCTTGCTATGGCAGGAGTTGGAAAGCATGGAATGGGTGCCATTATTGACAGCAGGGAAGGACAGTCTCTGTGCACCTGAACACTGCTCTGCCTGCTCTACCTTCCTGAATGAAAATGCTCCTGAGTGAGTGTAGGAACATCTCCTACATCTGGCTTTCCACATGTGGCTGCCGACTGAATGTCCTTTGTTGTCTGTGCCTCACTTGAGGCTGTGGGGTCAGAAGTGCTGAGGGCTCGCTGCTGCAGCTGTGGTAACAAGGAGCTGTACTTTGAACATATTCAACACTGTGTAATGCTTAGTGCTTAGAAACATCAGGCCCCAGGTATCTCAGATTGAGGGCAAAATTAATGGATGCTTTTGATCTTTAAATCTCTGCACCCACATTCCAAGTCTGCAGCATAGGAGATGGCAGTAGTGACTCAACTCACTGGAACATGTGGAAGAAGTTTAAAAAGTCCTTTATGTTTTTCCAGCATTTCAGTACCGTAGAACTGGAGGGTTCATTGGAAAGCTGATGAAAAGAAAAGCTTATCTTCAGAACCCTTGCTTGGATTTTGCTCAGTGTGTAAAGTACTTGGGTTTTGCATGTTCAGCAGTGCCAGGAGCATGAGCAGGGATAATTAACCATTGCCTCTTGGTGCTGAACAAAGAAGAGTCATGTGGAAAGAGTAATACTTGTTTGTCTCACTGAAAACAGTCGTGATGTATTTTTGAGATGAGAACATCTTTGCTGTTCCTCGGCCAGTCTGAATTCTAGCATTTCAGGTCTAATGAGAGAGGCTGAGAGAGCTGTCGCTGTTCAGCCTGGAGAAGAGGAGGCTGAGGGGAGATCTCACTGCTCTCTACAACTACCTGAAGGGAGGGTGTGATGAGGCAGGGGTTGGCCTCTTCTCCCTAGTGACTAGTGATAGTACAAGAGGAAATGGGGTCAAGTAGAGCCAGAGGAGGTCTAGATTGGATTTTAGGAAAAACTTCTGCCCAGAAAGAATGGGGAGGCCTTGGAACAGGCTACTCAGGGAGGGGATGGAGGCACCATCACTGGAGGGGTTGAAAGAATGGTTAGACGTAGTGTTTGAGGAGATGGTGTAGCGACTGGTGATTGTAGGGCAGATTGTTGAATTCGATGGTCTTGAAGGTCTTTTCCAACTTTGATGATTCTATGATCACATTCTTATGAGTCATTAATGTGATATAATTACAAAATCTGGGAGTAATTCTGTATGTATATACCTCTATAAGTATTACACAAGTAAAACAAGAGACATCACTGACAACTGAGATGAAAAAAGTGGGAGAAACATGTTTTATTTCAAGTAGCAACTTGGAGTGCTTCATGTGGCATGCAGTGGGAAATGTGGTGTCTGCTGAAAGTAAATGTGTTTCCCCAAAGTCCAGCTCCTTGTTTTGTTTTGCCTGTTAACCCGATAAGTGGCTAGTCCAGTTAAGCACTCCTAGCCCTTGTTTCAGTTCATTAGGCCTTGGCTAGTTAAGCAAACCAGTCTTGGACCTGACCAGTGTGTCAACTGGATTATGGGAAACCCCATCAACCACTTTACATCAGATTGTAATATAATTTATATTACTTGTTAAGAAATCATTACTTTTCAGAAGTAAACATGCTGCTGCCAGGACTCAGGACTTTAATACAAATTAGAAAGTAGAGGAAAACCAGTTGTTTTGAATTTTAAGGAGTAATTATTTTGCAATATTTTTGTCACCTACTTCACGTGGAGGTGATGGGTTCATTTTAAGAACAGTCACTAACATAAATGTTGTGCTGGTAAGCAGAAAGAATGAGATGATGAATCTTACTAGCAGGGAGCCTTCCCTAGTTGGCTCTTTCTGTGAGTAGGATGGTTTGAAATAAATGAAATACATTATAAATTTAAAAAAGTGGCTACAGGCACTTTGTGCAGTGCAGAAAGAGGGAGATAAGGACAGGACACTACTCAAAACACAGGAGTCCATAGGAGTTCCTAAATAATGAAAAAGATTACTAAAATTATTAAACTAATTAAAATAGATCTGAGAAAGTAGTCCAAAAGATAAATGAATGTGAGATGATCACTCTGAGATGAAATATTTTTGTTCTCTTCCTTGTAATTACACAGGAATGTCTGTTTCGTGATTTAGAAAAAAGGCAGAAGTGGGCACATCAGGTAGAATTGATGTGATCTTATGAATATATATTCTTCTGGGTCTTATGAGGAGAGGCAGAGAGAGTTGGAATTGTTTAGCCTGGAGAAGGGAAGGCAGAGGGAGTTGGGATTGTTTAGCCTGGAGAAGGGAAGGCTGAGAGGAGGCCTTATTGCCCTCTACAGCTACCTGAAAGGAGATTGTAAGGAGGCCATTGTTGACCTCTTCTCCCAAATAACTGCTGACAGAACAAGGGGAAACGGCCACAAATTGTGCCAGGGAAGTTCAGATTGGAAATGAGGAAAAATTTCTTCAGTGAAAGAGCAGTTAGGCTTTAGCTGGAGCTCTTTAACCTGGTTGTCCTCTGCTGAGGGAGAATCTTCCCTCCAGACCTTGTCTCTTACCTCCACAGTTCTGGCTTTAGCAGTAAAGACCAAAGCAAAGAAGTTACACAGAGTCATATAACGTTAGGACTGGAAGGGACCTCGAAAGACATCTAGTCCAATCGCCCTGCCAGAGCAGGACCACCTAGACTGGGTCACACAGGAACATGTCCAGGCAGGTTTTAAGTGTCTCCAGAGAAGGAGACTCCACAACCTCCCTGGGCAGCCCCTTCCAGTGCTCTGCCACCCTCACTGGGAAGAAGTTCCTTCTGGTATTGATGTGGAACCTCCTCTGTGCCAGCATACACCCACTGCCCCTTGTCCTATCACTAGATGACACTGAGAAGAGTCTGGCTCAATCCTCGTGAGTTAGTCAATAACTTCACCTGCTCGCTGTCTTCTGCCTCTAGGGCACCCTTCTCATTCATCAGCAGACCCTTATCTTCCCTAGTCTTCCTTTTTCTATTGATATATTTCTTACTGTCTTTGATGGACCTTGCCAGGTTTAACTCCAGATCATACAGCCTCCTTGGGCAACCTCACTACTCTCATAGTGAGGAATTTCTTCCTAAGATCTAATTTAAATCTACCCACTTTTAGTTTGAAACTATTCCCACTTGTTCCTTCCCAAGACAGCAGCTCAGCTCAGTTCTGTAAGAATGTGTGATTAATCTTGGTATGTCTTTGTGTTGTGGGGTGAATTAAATGTTGTGTTTTTCCCCCAAATTCAGTTAATTTTTGGGTTTCCCTGCAGTTTAGAAGTTGTTTTTGAACCCTCCTTGGTTTCTTTCAATTTGGGCCCATTAGTGCATTAAATTAATTGGTTAACCTGTTCTGGACCTGATCAGCTGATGACACATTATGAAAGGAGTTGGAATTTGCTTTCACATGCACAGAACAAAAAGCAGTGCTGGATCCCTCAGGCAAAGCCAGGGGAGCTAGACCTGAAGAGTCAGTTCTTTTCTTTGCTCTGTGATGTAAATTAGGACAGCAAATTGCGCTTGTATTGCTCTTGGGAGTCAGGTGTCTACTTTATTTTTTATAATTTGAAAGGTTGAGTGTTACTGAAGTGTATGGGTCTGAACTTTGGGAAAGTATCTGACTTTTTAAGGAAGATTCCTTTTCTGTGAAGGCTTAGGAAGTTTTCTGGGAGTGGGAACAGTCAACTCAGAAGGAGTCTTTCCCTAGGAAGGTGGAAAGGAATAGAGGAGGAAGACTGAGGAATTCATGACTTCAGAAGCAGATAGATGGAAGAATTGGAACTGGAAGTAGCAGTCCAAGGTGGGAGGGTTCCTCCTTGTTGTTGCTTTGGTTCACTCTTTCCTAATGTAGTTTTTCTGTTCTCTGGTCTTCCATTTCTCCCTACCAGAAGCTTTTTCCTCTCAGCTCTTTGGCCTGGTGAGATGTTGGTAAAACGGTAGAATGTGCATTAATCCCATATTAGAAGGAAGATGAACCTGGTGGATACCTTCCCTTGGTAGATGTTTTTTTAATACGCTGTTCCTTTAGTCTGTTCCCTGCTATTTTGACAACGGAACAGAAATAAGCATGACACATTAAAAACTCAGTCAAAGCCTTTACAGTTCTTCCGTGCAGTTTTCAAGTGGAGCAAAGAGAACAGATCAGCCCGACCCAGGAGACGAAGCTGTGGTCTCAAAGTGACTATTACTGTTAGAAAGTGATTCTGCATCGAGATTTAGAAATGCGAATTCTTTTTCCACAGAATAGACATAATTAAATGTTTACTTCTTTTCTGGAGTTCTTGAGGAGTGGCTTACTTAGCATGCACAGTCTGAAAGAACTGGTGGTTTTGGGAGGTGATTTAAACTTGATTGCACACAGGAGTCTGAATGTGTCCTTTTAACAGAGTTAGAGAATAATATGACCATTTGGTGTGTTACTTGCGCTGACAAGAGCAGTTCAGAAGCAAACTCCAGTAAGCTTTTTGGCCTCAGCTGTATAACATCCCAGCCACCTGACCTTATACTTCAGAAGCTTTTCGGTATCAGACTGAAACTTTAGTACTTTTTTCTTTTGACTCCCAACACACAGGAGTTTAACTGAAGTGGGAAATAATTTAAAGAACATGGGTAAACAAGGTTTAACTCATTGCTGTGGCCCTCACGTAGAATATGCATTCCTAGTCTCTAGTGATAACTAAATGTTTGTATTGTAGAATCATAGAATCAATCATTAGGGATTGGAAGGGACCTTGAAAGATCATCTAGTCCAATCCCCCTGCCACAGCAGGACCACCTGGACGAAGTCACACAGAAACACATCCAGGCAGGTCTTAAACGTCTCCAGAGAAGGAGACTCCATGTGGGCATAGTTTTCATTTCAAAAATTTGTTCTTTTCTGTCAAGTCACCTGTCCATTATGTCTATAGCTTATTTTCTACACAATTGAAAGCACTGATTTGTTTTATAAAACATGATGTGTAGTCTTGTGTCCTTGAGAATCTGTTCACCCTTCTTCCCACTGTTTTTGTAACTGAATTTGCTCCATTAACAGCCGTGGTTTGGACCAAAAGCAGGAGATCAAATTCAGGTCTTTGCTTCTGGAACTCATCCCAGCGCTCAGCCACGCGCACCTTGGGTACATTAATTTGGGGGCAGCTTGTGAAGCACAGCTTGTACGCAGCCTGTTGTGTGCTCCTGACTGTCTTCAATCCAAGATCAAAATTTAATTTCTTTCACTTCTCAGTAACTGCTGAGTATAACAATTTGAAGACCCAATTTAGACTCTATTGAAAGATTTTTGTATTGGCACTTTTACAGGAGTAGCAAAAACTGTTAAATAAAACCAGCAGAGATACAAAATAAGTGCAGCTGAGGTGTGTAACCAAGCCCTGTTTTCAACACCGTGTTGCAAAATCTGCCTATGCAAACTTGTGCAGTGCAATGTGTTTTACCTCACACTTCTTGAGAAGGTAAACAGTTCTGTCCATGGATATGTCTCAGGATTCAGTGGAATATAATCTGTGAGCGGTGGCAGGCCGTCCTGTGCCTCAGGGAGTGATTGTGAAGCTTCCGTCGTGGCTGATCGGTTTTAGCTTTATTTAACCATGAGTTTTTTGAGAATGGCTTGATTGGTCTGCATTTAAGTGCAGACCAATTCCTCTGGTTCTCAAAGCTTTATTATCTGAATTTTCCTTTTTCATTTTGCTTTTCACTTGCTGAGCAGAGAGAGTTCTTTGGTGGTGTGGTCTGAAGGCTGAGCATCCAAAAGGCAAGTTCCTTGACTAGGTTTCATAGCTCAGATGACAGTGCTTTGAGCTGCTGGGCAGAGAGCTGGGTGAAGAATTGTTTGTCTGGTACAAATTATAGAAACCTGTGATGCATCCTAGTCCTTCTAAAACAAGAAATAGCCACCCCCCAATAAAATAATAAATTGCTGATATAAAATCAAAATATTTGTTGCAGAATTAAAGTGCACAGCAGATCAATTAAGCAGATAAATGTGAGAAGAGTTACAACAAAAACTATTCTTATATAACAATATTTTAAAAGCACTAATCTTAAATGAAAATCCCTGTGTATCAGGATATGTACCCAGTGCCTGTCTTCTGTCATACCCTTTTTTTGGTCTGGCTCACCTAGTAATCATCAATAATGTGAGGAGTGAGGATCCTCACCCCCTGTCTTGTATACTTAAATTAGCACCAGAGGATTAATTAACACTGGTGCTTAACCTGGCATCTTTAGGTGTCAGGTTTAACACCTCTGTTGAGATTAAACAGTGGCCATTTGGAACTCTAATGGATATTATTGCTTCAGATGCTCTGCTCTACTTCTGGAGAAGAGGATGGATTGTGTTAGTCGGTCTGCAGAAGTATGTGTTCACGTCTGAAAGGCTGGCACTTTGAAATTAACACAAGCTGTGTTACCAAGGCAGGAGATGACAATCTAAAACAAGCTGGATGTTTGGGGAAGCAACATCACTGCAGTGAATTATCCTCCATTCTTCATAACTATAACTTCATGTACTGGAGTATCAAACAGTTCATGGTTCATACTTAAAGTCAAAGCTTAAAAGCTTTCTCAAGCACAAATTTCAATAGACTTTGTGTGGTCACTCTCCTTTCTCTAAAAATATTTCAAATAACCACACAAATGACACAGTTCTTGAGATAGTGCAGTGTGTTTTGTAAGGTTTCCAAGGTCAGGTCAGGTTTGCTGGTTGGTCTAAGCACATGAGTTTGAGCAGCCATGAGGTACCTTTTGAGTTCACACCTACTTCTTAGGACTTCTGATACTTGCAGCCTTTTCTGTTTTGTCACTTCACCTTTTTTTCTCTTGGTAAACATTTTACCAACAACAACTTTTCACGTTGTAAATTTCATCTCTCAAGGTTTTTTTTCTTTTTTTCTTTTGCAGCTGGCGCTCAGGATAAAATTGGCTGGGCATTTGGTTTGGGTTTGGAGAGGCTGGCCATGATCCTGTACGATATTCCTGACATCCGATTGTTCTGGAGTGAAGATGAACGCTTCTTGAAACAGTTCGTTGTGCCTCATATTTGGCAAAAAGTAAAATTCCAGGTAAAGTAATAAATACAATAATTTTCTGTCAGTAAGAAAAGTTTGTGGCCCTAGAGACTATCACACAATCGAAATTCTATTCCATTAACTAAGTTTCAAAGCAAGAGCTTTACAGCTAATCTTGATTCTCTGTAGTACTGCAGTAAAATCCACCTTTTCATGATGAGTTTTTTAAAAAAACAAATAATTTGTGAACTGCTGTTGATACCTAGAGAATAACATTGCTGTATATTAAGCATGTGTTAACATTTTAATTTATCAGGAATAGGGACTGATTTATGCCTGTGTCTGGTTTGGGTCTGTTCTGGAATCGTGTCTGTTTCCGGATGATGTCTGTTTCATTACAAAGATGTGTCTGATGCTGAGCATTCAAATACCATAACACGTTCTGCGTTCTTCCCACGGCGTTGTTAAACCTTGGCCAAATGCTCTGAGGACATGCCTCGCCACTTTCGACATGTCATCTTCTTCCTCCAGGTGGTAGTGGGAGAAGAGTGTAGGCTGAGCTTTTATGTGATCTCCTGCAAAATGTTTACTGTTCTTTTCCATAAGGACTGCTCAAGTGCCCATATCTTCAGCCTGTTATCAGCTTTGCTCATGAGAAGCAGAGACTGTGGCTTGGTTGCAGTCTGATCTCTAGTGAAGCGGAGGTTTCTTGTTTTCTTTTAAATTGTGCTTCGAGTCCTCAAACTGATAAGAGCAGTAGATTTGAGTTTTTGGATTGCTGAAGGTGCCAAAGGCAGGGCTGACTGCTTGTGTCATTCTTTTATGCTGCAGAAAAAGCCAAGTCTGAAGGTGACAGAGGTACAGAGTGCTGTGGAGACACTGAGAGGAAAGAACATGGTTTCTAGGAAGCTCAAAGTGAAATAACTATTTTGTTCACAATTGCTGCTGTTCCGTAACATTGACTGAGCAGGAGTCACTACAAGCAGTGGTTTTGCACTGTTTCACTAGGTAACTCTGATATCAGGTGGTATTGGTTCAGCCTGGAACAAGAAGAGAAGTTCTACAGCTGATGCTGTAGTTGAGTCTTGCTCGCTGGAATATATTTTCTAGCAGCACCATGATTCACGAGACGGGATGCAATAGGTGGGGGACATTAAGGAAGAGAAATTGTCAGCTGCCACTGTGCTCTGTTTTGGGCCAAAGGGAAAGACAGAAGCTATGTTACTGGGCCATTACCTACCACCTGGGCCCCTTGGTTCATAAAGGACACAGAACTGTTGGAGAGAGTCCAGTGGAGAGCCACAAAGATGATAAAGGGAGTAGAACACCTCCCTTATGTGGAAAGGCTGAGGGAGCTGGGTCTCTTTACCTTGGGGAAAAAGGAGACTGAGGCTGACCTGATTAATGTTTATGAAGATGTGAAGGGTGAGTGTCAGTCAGGAGGATGTAGCCAGGCTCTTCTCTGTGTCATCTAATGATAGGACAATGGGCAATGGGTGCAAGCTGGAACGTAGAAGGTTCCACATCAATATGAGAAGGAACTTCTTCCCAGTGAGGGTGACAGAGCACTGGAACAGGCTGCCCAGGGAGGTTGTGGAGTCTCCTTCACTGGAGATGTCTAAGACCCATCTGGATGTGTTCCTGTGTGATTTGGTCTAGGTGATCCTGCTGTGGTGAGGGGATTGGACTAGACAGTCTTTCGAGGTCCCTTCCAATCCCTGATGTTCTGTGACTGTGTGATTCTGTAACGGGGTTTGACAGTTGTTGCATCCCAATAAATAGGCCAATGAAGAATTCAGATTTCAAGTATGTGTAGTATGGGAGAGCTGGGCAGCAGATATAGAATGATGGAGTACTTTCAATCCTTTTTCTTTCCTCTAAAGAAAGATGTAGTTTAGAAACAGGTTTTTGCCACAGTATCAAGCACTTCTTTGGGACCTTTTTTCTTATTTTCCTTTTTTTTCTTTCCCTTTTAACACAGGCATACACACACCCTGCTTGAATGTCCCAACTTCAGGTTTGGTAGAGTAATTCTCCCAAACTCCTCTTAGTTTATGTTTCTCAACTTTGATTATGAGACTAGAGGCTTTTATTTAAAACGAAGCCTATGTCCTTCTGTTTCATCTGGTATCTTATATTGAGCTTTTTCAAACTAAATACTGTACATATTTCTAGTACATACTGGCATTGCTTTTCAGAAGGTTAATAATTCTTCAAATGAGAACACTCTGAAATCATCTTTGGTGCTACCATGAGCTACTGGGTGATGGAAGTTAATAAGCCAATTTTTCTTTCTGAATTCTCTGTTATTCTTCAGCTGCACTATAAAACCAAGCTAGCAGACCTGCATTTGCCTGCTTTCTAAACAGCCCTAATAAATGAACCACATGATTTATTCATATCATACTTGAAAGAAAACTTTTAGGCTGCCTTCCTGTGTCTGGTATCACACTACAAGGGGTCGGATTTTCTGCATATAGGGCCATGAAGTATTTTTCAGCCTGACTGAACTGAACCAAGACAGACCATGTGTTCTGAGAGGCTTTCATTACACAAATGTAATCCTGCAGCCTCAGAAGACCTGGGTAAATGCCCATCCTTTGTGTGCTTAACTGGGATAGGCCTCCCAACCTTTGGGTAATCCCCCCATCCTTTCTGACAATTTGAACATTGTCTACCAACATAAATATTTTTCTTTCTGCTCATTAAAATGTTCTTCAAATGCATCAAGTCCACACTACGTAGCAGTAACCTTTAGTTATAGCTGGGATAAATATACTCTTGTTCAAGAATGAAATTCAGCCAGACCATTTTCTTGGGTCTTAAAGTGTGTTTCGTGTCTTTTAACATTTTCAGTGTGCCAGACTTTTCCCTGTGTCATCAGTTGTTGGGAAAAGCTGACGGTGCTTGTACTGCTGGAGCCACTCAGCACAGCAGTGTTAGAGTGCTGCTCCCCGTGGATTAGATCACTGCAGTGGTCTGCATCACCAAATCCCTCCAGCTATCATTTGACACAAGTCACAGCAGTGGGGGGTAATCAGAGGCTGGTAACTTGTCCTCAGTCACTTGTGCAAGGCTTCTGCACAGGCTGAGGACAGTCAGGGCAGCAAGGGCTAAGCACGTGCAAGACACGATGTAAAAAAGAAATCACTTGGATCTAGTACACTGCGTTGCGTCCGTATTCATCGGAGATCTGAACACAGTTCATGTCATCACTTTCCAGTTCCTGCTGAGCCAACATTAAAAAAAAAAAAAGATGTGTCCGTGGGTTGACATCTCCAGCAAAGGTAAAAAATGAAACGATATTTAGGGAAAGAGAGCACTCAGAGCTCAGATGAAGCCTGGTGTGCCCAGAAGTGCTGAATAAGAAAGAATGAGCTCTGGCGGCAGGATGGCTCCCTGGAACCTCTATCCTTTTGCTGCCACAGTGTCAACTGACTGCTGATGCATTGTCTTCTCAAAAAGTCACTTTCATTTGATGCTGCTGGCGGCTGTGGCTGCTGGCATTTAAAATAATTATTTATTTTGGTTGCCTTGTGGCCCCAACTAAGGTCAAGCAGAAGCATAGAGAGGTGGAACAGGCCCTGTCCCTGGAGACATTCAAGGTCAGGCTTGATGGGACTCTGAGCAATCTGTTCTAGTCAGAGATGTCTCTGCTTGTTATAGGGGGTTGGATTAGGTGATGTTTGGAGGTCTCTTCTAGCTCAGTACATTCTGTGATTCTATGATTCTGTGTTTATGCTGTGTTAAGCTATGGTACAGATGGAATCTGGATTGGATTCTTAGCAAAACTGTGGGCTTACGGGAACTGCTTTCTTCTTTTCCTCCTTTCTGCAATACCTGTAATACTCTGCAATATCTGCAACAAGCCTACCACCACCTACTTTTTACTGCCCCTTTCCATCATCTTCAGATGCTTCTCCTTCCCAGTATCTGCTGGCACATGCAGTCTCTCCAAACTCAGTTATTTCATAATAACATGTTAGCTTCAATACTCAAAGCAACAGACTTCCTAAGCAGGATCATTCAGATGGCACTAGGGTAGACAGAACTCGTAGAGCAGCTCTGTGGGGAGACCTGAGACAGTGCAGTGAGGTGAATTGACAAGCAGCTTGAATTGACACTCTTTTCCTCCTGCACAGCCATAGCTGGAATGGTGTTTGTGGCCCTGACCTAGGAGACTGCCTCTGCTTTGAAAAGTGAACAGTCAAGGTTAGCAGAGATGAGAAAAATACTATCTTCAGAAAGATGTAGTTCTATGGAAAGAGGCAATTCATTATATGGGAAAGGAAATCAAAGGAGAAATCATCATTCTCCTGTGCAAGGTAGAAAAGGTTTGGCCTCACTCCCATTTGTCTTTGCTCAGTGTGCCACAGAAATGGAACCTTAATTCTAAGGACAGATGATTTATCCAGTAGCCCAGTTTGCTCTGTTTGCTGTGTATGTGAGCCCTCTTGTTCACACAGTTACACAGCACAATATTTTAACCTTACTCTGCACCTCTCTCTTTCTGAGGCAGTCCCCATCTCTACACACCTTCCTGGGTGCATACCTGCTTGCAGCTGGCTGACATACAACTTGTCCCGAAGCTTTAGAAGATGCTGGAAATAAAATGGATTGGTAGATCCAAGCAGAAATGTTTGCAGATTAAACCAGAGTCCTTTATTGCATGCTGGAGAAGGAGAGCATCTAGTGCATAACCTTGCCCTTTCAACCAGTTTGATCTTACTGCGTTCAGGGCACAGGCTGGGTCTGTCTGATCTATCTTTAGTGTGCTACTCCATATAATTTATTTACTTAGTCTGTGATTTGCTTTATTTCTCAATAAAAAAGTAAATAGAGTAACTGGTTGCTACATTTTCAGGTATTTTTGAACAAGAGTAGGTAACTCCATTCTTAAACAGCCCTTCATTTATTAGGTTTACTTTTTAATAGAGCATCTATTAAAGGCAAATACACAAGCATTAGTAAGTAAATTTACCTTGGATGTCTGAACAAATGAGGTGCAGCCTCAGCTGTGATTTATTGTCTAATTAGTTTTACTGTAATGAAGGTGTACAGCGTGCACGTGTGCCTGTGGAGGCACAACAGAGAATAGGTGATGGGGTGCTGTAAGCATTTCATTCACATGACTTTGGGGAGGCTGAATTTCTTGTAAATTACTTGCATAGATAACCACAAATGACCATCAATAGAACCTTTACAGTGCCTTACAGAACACTGTGGGACTCGTATTTTTAGTGTCAGCCATGGAAAGAAGGCAAAGTGTCTTCTTCATTGCAGAGATGCTGCACCGAGCTGCACAATTGGATTGCAAATCACTTGATCTTCAAGTTTTCTCTCACCAATTTTGAAATGCATGTAGCTGGTGCCGGTATTAAGGCTCTAGGGTTTGGAAGCTTGCAACATGGAATGCATTGCACCTTGAGTACTGTGTCACCTTGAGTACTGTGTCCAGTTCTGGGCCCCTCAGTTTAGGAAGGACATTGAGGTGCTTGAGCGTGTCCAGAGAAGGGCAACGAGGCTGGTGAGGNTGTGTCCACCTGGAAAATGGACACACACTCTTGACTGCAGGTCCAGCCAGGGACTGCAGTTGAAATGTCTCTCATTTTGAAGGATTTTGGTGGTTTTCTGACTCTAAACCACTTGTTTGTAGAGCCTTGGTTCTCATAGTATCAAGCTGAGAAGCATAATTTTTTGTTCTTTCCCATGTACCCATCTTTCCATATATTCTTCTGCTCTGCTGTTCCAGTTATACCACAGCAGCTACTGATGGGGCTGCGCTGTGCAGTGGATGAGGGACCCTTTTTCCCTTGTGATTCATTAAAGCTGTATCAGATCCCTACTCTGCATGTGACTAGTCAAAAATAATTGCTCGTTCCCATAGGACAGATAGGACTCACAGGGAGAACCACCAAATGGAATCACAGAATCACAGAACATTAGAGATTGGAAGGGACCTCAAAAGATCATCTAGTCCAATCCCCCCACCACAGCAGCATGGAAATTTTTCTTTGCTACTCATTCCTGCATCTTGCAACACCCTTTTGAAAGCACCAGGGCAAAGAAGAGATTAGCCCAATATGTTCCTATAGGTTCTAGGTGTTCTGTGGAAAAATACATGTTCTCCTCAGGCTTCTTCCCCAGCCTTCTGCTGGTTTCCCAGGACTAGTCTTCCATTTCAATCACATACATCACTGCAGAACAACTGAAAGCCACAAAATGCTTTTCCTGGTGTCACTTTTCCGTTTGAGCAGTGTTTACCAGAGATCAGTTGCAACACAAAGGGGAACAGAAAGAACAATCTTTATTATATTGTGGTGTCATCTATAGAAAACAAGTAAACTTGTGTTCAGAGGAGGGAATCCAGGAAGTGATTTGGAATCACCAGAATGGTAACGTGTATTTTCACAGCAGGTGTGACACCCAGGCCTGCCTGTTGTACACACTGACCACATTCTTGTTTGCCCTTCCTACCCAACTCTCCCATCCCACAGGCAGAATCACTCTTTCATGTGGGGGTTTTGTAGCAGGGGTAAAAAGGGCAGAGAAGACACAGAGTCATCAGAAATCCAGCTTCTGAGGACATACTAAGAATTTCTTCTACAGCAGTGCTGAGCACCTGTGATTCCTGCAGAAGGCACTGGCTGCCTCAGGCATCCAGGGTTTGCTGTGCTCAGGAGTCAGGTTTCCTTTCTGATGGTTTGGTTTGTATGTTTTTTCTCATTATGCCTAATAATAATGTCAGGATAAGTGCTCAGTGGTGTAAAATACTGCTCACATCAACAATTCAGATCAAAGATTTATATCTAAATAAAGAATGCAAGTATTTGGAAAGAGACTGCAGTAATATGAAGATGTATTTCTTCTAAATACATAGCATAACAATGAAAACAAATTGCATCCAACATTTTATTTCAGCTTAGACCAAAAATCTCATACAAAGCACTGTTGATTATATTTCCTTTTCTGCTCATTAAATCCACCATTGTAGAGAGTTATTGTTTAAATAGCAGAATCTCTAGAAGAGCTGAATATCAATTACACCAAAATAAGCTGCTGCTACAAATCCTGCAGGCGCATGCAACACCTGAAAAAATCCTTCTTCTACCTAATGAGCTGCATTTTTTTTCTCACCCTCCTGCAAAGCATAGACATCTCCAAGACAGCAGCAATGACACTTCGTAGTTCTTGGCCAGGTACAAGTGTAGTGCCCTGGACATGCTCTGCGACAAAGAGATGTCAGACTTGTGAGCCAATCTGTGTCATGTGGGAGACTCCTCTGTAGATACTGCATCATAAATATCTATACTCCCCAGAAAATTATGAGAGTCCAACCACCCACCACATACAGAAACTTAGCTGAGTGGATTAGTGGTGGTACTGAAATGTTCTTCATGATTTCCAGTGCCACTAAAACAGCTGGTTTGCCTCTTCACCCAGGGAAACTACCTGAGTTGCAGAGACTGTGTAAAATCAAGTACTTCTGTTTCCAGAGTAGTCTGCTGTCTTTTCTTCCTCCTTAAGTAATGAATTGATGCACAACACAGTGTCCAAAGTGTAAAACTAGTAGTAAAACACTAGGGCAATGTAGCAAGCTAGAACCAGTATTTAGCTGTAGAGAACAGAACCTTACCTAGGTAGACAAAAACAGAAATTAAAGGCTCTACTTGCTCATCCAACACTCAGAAGAGCAAGAAAAGCCTTTAATTTTTCCTTTCAGGCAGACCCTGAGCATTCCTAAAGCTACACTCTTGTTAAAGAGCAACAACACTGAGAAACAGAACGCTGCAGAGAATTGATAAGCCAAGAGCAGATCAAGCACAAAAAGCACAGGTAGGACACACACGCGTCTAAGTATGCGATGGCAAAGAGTAAAGAACACGTAAATCTCTACAGACAGAATCCTCATGCAGAACAAGTATCTCTTTAATGCTTTTCCTTATCTTACAAGAATTAGAAACTGGGTTCATGACTGCTGATTCAGAAGAACAGACTCCATGTGGGAATAATTATGCAAACTGGATGTAACACGTGTGCAGGAGCAGGACGATGCCTGGAATTCTCAGAAGAGGGGATTTTTTTCCATTATTAATTTTTAGAAAATTGCAAAAGCATATCCTCTGCAGCATATGTACCCCAAGGCATTGCTTACTTGTCATGTCTAGGTTTAAGCTGTCACTGCTGTGGTCCATATGTCTCTCACACTACCAAGATAAAGGAAATAGAGGACTGGTATGATCAGAATAATACAGCTCTTCCCAACTGTGCCTTCTGTTGTTTGGCTGTAATCTGTAGCCTAATTCATATTCTGATCAGAGAACTGGTAGCTGAAAATCAGTGGGGTTTGCCTACTTCATGGACCATGTAGTTCAGAGGGGCTCCTGTTTGCACACATGCACCTAGACCATCATCCCCAGCCCTCATCTCCTAAGGACACACTGTGGCTGAGCTGCAGTGGCTGATCATGACACAGATGGTACCTGCAGGGGCTTAGGGCTGCTTTTAAAGGCCATATTATCAAAAGCCCTTTGAAGATGTATGTTTTGAATGTAAAACATTGGCACAGACGTTAGAATAGTTATCAAGTAAACTCATCTGTGACAAAACTCACCCCTTTACCAAAAACTGGGAAAAATCTTCATTTTTCAGTGTCATGGTAAGTATCAACTTTCCTCTCTCAGACAGGCTCCTCTAAAATAACCAGCTGTGACCATCAGGGCGCAAGAAAGGCGTCATTTGTTGCTGTGTGTGCACTCCTTTGCACTGGTGGTGACCGCAAGGGTCTGTTCTATTCAGAGGTGCTTTACTAGCTTTGGCAAAGTTGACTAGGTGAGGTGACATGAAGGGCTACTTGTTGCCATTGAGTCAGAATATGATTTATTGGGCTTTTTTTCTTGTTTTGTCCCTTCAGGGAGTATGTAATACAGCTCAAGAGAGAAACTCTCCTCTTCAACAAGACCCTGTAGGGCTTAGCTTGGCTGGAAGAGGACAGAGCTTAGATGATGATGTGCAAAACACAGCAGAGGGATCTGGAGCATAGATCTGGCCAGGCACAGAGCTGCAGCTCCTGAAGCTGCAGCCACTTCATCCCACTCTGACGGCTGAGACATACCTAGAAAGACAGTCTGTGCCCCATAGCTCTTTCCTGCTTGCTCAGCATGGATCCAGAATAGACCTTTCACTGTCAAGAATCATGTAATTTACTCTGTTTCTTGATAACAGCATTTTCTTTCTTATATTCTTCACAGAGTACTTCCTGTAATAATTCCATCATTGTTTCTCCTGAGTGATGAGGGAGGTAAAGGCACAGAAAGTGTTTGCCAAGGTGAGGGACCGCAATGCCTTGTAACCAGATCTGTTTGAATTGTGCATGCTGCTGCTCACAAACAAACTGGCCTTTCTGCCAAACACTTGACTTTCTTCAAGGTATTGATCTCCAAAGGGAAGTCTGACAGCCCTTTCCTTTTTCATCCCCATGAAGGACAATGAACTGATCTATTTGGTGAGGAAAGTGGGATATTATTTGTTTGATGTGACCCATGGGGGTGTGTTGGTAAATCCAGTCAACTGCAGTGTATGTAGGCAAATGTTCCTTTTGCCTAGGTTCTCATCCTAAATGAAGGAGCAGGGGTAGAACTGGGGCTCCCAAATACGTCTTAGAAATCAAGCTTTTCCATGAACCATGACAAAGTGAAACCTTCAGGAATGGAAAGGAAGCACTCTGGTTAGAAAGTATAAGAGAGGGAAAAGGGTTGGCTCTGGGAATATTTAGACAATTCCCCCTTCTCCAGCTCTGGACTCCCTAGAAAACTTGATTGCATAGTTTCTAGGCTGCCATGCCTAGGAGTTTTATCTAAGGTCCTCTACACCTAGTCCTCTTTAGTAGCTCCATGTTTTTAAGCTGTCCTTCATAGTTTAAGATGAGAAATCACTGAGCTAGAAAAATACAGGTTTGCTTTAGTACTCTCGTCCTTAGCTGAATGTCATGAAAGAAGAATTCTCTTAAAAAGTAAAAAAGACCTGTTATGCTGTACTCAGCCACCTGGCTCAGGTATGGCCGTGTCCCATGATGGCAAACACCATGCACTTGAAGAACAGCAGAGAGGGTATAAAAACAGTGCAATCCTTTGATCCTGCTCAGAATCATAGAATCATTTTGGTTGGAAGACACCTTGAAGTGCATCCATCAACCCAGCACCATGTTTAAAGCCATGAGATGAGAGAGACCTGCTGAACCAAAACTACTGCATTCCTGCTGCTCCAGTGGCCAGCGTAGTGCTCTGGTATGTGGGCCCCAAGTCATAGCAACCTGTTGTAGTTAGAGATGTCCCTACTTGTTGGAGGAAGTTTGGACTAGATGACCTTTGGAGGTCCCTTCCAGCCCAACACACTGCATGATTCCATTATTCTGTATGTTTGTTTCTTCATCTGCTGCCTGAGCAACCTCGGGCAGAAAGGTGGAGCAGAGCGCTGTGGGTGAGCTGTGCCCTGAGCTGTCAGAAACCCACACAGAAGAGTCACAGCCCTCAGTTGTCAGCAGTGCACTCATCAGGTACATCCAGACATGGGGGAGGCAGGCTGTCAGAGCAGGATACAGCACTGGTGTCCAGATACTACTTTCATTACTGTAATTAGCATTCTATGAGGGAAAAGCTTGCAGTTTTAGTACGTACTTGTCATACTTACTGTCTAGAAGAGGAAGCATGGCTAATGACTCCTAAACACCTATCACTGGGGGAGGTCATCATATGCTGCCATTTTAATATTAAAATAAAGGTGAGTAATTCAGTACTCCTCAGTGCTTTCACCTTGGATGGCTGAAAGAGCTGATGTCATTATTTACACTGTTCCCTCCGCAGTGGCTCGGTGGAGCCCTGTAGACAGCGTCGTTACTGGGACAGCACTCTTGTTATCTGAGACTGTGCACTGCAGTGTTTGAGGTGGAAAGTAGACAGAGCATCTGAATCATGCAATCATGGAGGATGGAAAGGATCTATAAGATGGTCAAGTCAAACCTTCATGTGAACCAGTGCTGTGGTAACAAAGTTCTCACAGGACCAGAGAAGAGGTGCAGAGTTGTCTGTGTATCAGCAGTCCTGTCTACCAGGCCTGGCCAGCAGTACCCCACAGGTGGAATCAGTTCTACCTTTTCCTAAACCTCATTTCCATTATCCAAAATCCTAAGGGGAATAGTCAAGCAGTGGAAGGGAGGGCTTGGGCAGTACAGAGCACATAGGCAGCAGAGCCAACTGGTGCCCTGTTAGCTTCTCCAAGCATTGTGCTGGAGCACACCTAAGTCATGAAGAAGATACAGGTGGAAGTACTGGCTGGAGGTGACAACAAAGCAGAAGATGTAGTGGGAAGGACACATTGCCCTCAAAGGAAGCCTCCAGAATGTCTGTAAATTCTTAAGTAAGCTGCTGTTGGCCTTGAAAGGGTTCAAAGTCAGTGGGCTTTAGACTGCTCTTAGATTGGGCTTTAGACTGGCTTTTAGAATGCAGGAGAGTTTAGAAAGGAAGACACAGTGACAGCAGTGATGTTTCTTGGGCCACGCTGTGTGTTTGTTGAGGTGCCTGAACTTAGGAACTTCATTTTGACCTGACTCTTTGAGAGCCTTTCTCTATTCTCTTGAAGTTTTATGTGTAGTTAGTAAATAATTATGTAGCTTATGTAGCCTACAACAAACAGATAAATATGTTTTGAGAAGTGGGAATTTTATCCTTATACTAACTTTAATGTTGATATAATACTGCAGTGATACTGACTGCAGACAGGTGGCAAAGAGACAGAATAATATGGGATTATTGCTTTGCTTTTACTATAAAAGATTTTTCTGCATTACAAAGCTCTGAGAAAAGATCAGTACCTGGTAGCAAAGAAGACAGCTTGCTGTTTTGAGCCTTTGTCCTTAGAGTCTTTGTGAAGCACACGGGCATGCACACACACATACAACAGTACTGTTCTGTATCTAGGCTGCTAGAGGACAGAGCCAAAGGAGCACTTTTCTTCTAGAGGTGATAATCCAGGAGGACTAGGCTCTACAGTTCATTACGTCTTTGTAATTTTGTTCACAAAAGAGTGGAATTTACTGACATGGATTATGTAGGTCAGACTGCTGCAGGTGCATTTGAAATACCTGAACATCATAAGTCTTTGCATAAAAGAAATAAATTCATAGAATCATAGAGCAGTAGGTGTTGGAAGGGACCTCTGGAAATCATCTAGTCCAACCCTTCTGCCAAAGCAGCTTCTCCTAGCACAGATCACATAGGAACATTCCCAGGTGAGTTTTGAATGCCTCCAGAGTGAAAGACTCCATCCACAACCTCTCTGCACAGCCTGTTCCAGTGCTCTGTTACCCTCACTCTAAAAGAGTTTTTCCTTATGTTCCTGTGCTCCAGTTTGTGCCCACTGCCCCTTGTCCTATCTCTGGGCACCACCAAATCCCATCCTCATCCTTTAGATACTTATAAGCATTGATGAGATCTCTCCTCAGTCTCCTCTCCAGGCTAGGCAGCCCTGGCTCTCTCAGCCTCTCCTCATAAGGAACGTGCTTCAGCCCCTTGACCCTTAGTAGATCTGTACTGGACTCTCCCCAGTAGCTCCTTCTCCTTGAACTGGGGGAGCCCAGAACGGGATGCAGTATTCCAGATGCAGCCTCACCAGGGCAGAGTAGAGGGAGAAGAGAACCTCCCTAGACCTACTGGCCACACTGTTCTTGATGCACCCCAAGAGACTGTTGACCTTCTTGGCCACAAGGGCACACTGCTGGCTCATGGTCATCCTGTGGCCCACCAGCACCCCCAGGTCCTTTTCCCAGAGCTGCTCTCCAGCAGGTCAGTCCTTAGCCTGTGCTGATCCGTGGGGTTGTTCTTCCCCAGATGCAGCATCTGCAGTTGTCCTTGTTGAACCTCATGGAGTTTCTCTCTGCCCCACTCTCCAGCCTGTCTGGGTCATGCTGGATGGCAGCAGAGCCCTCTGGTGTGTCAGCCACAGCTACCAGCTTTGTATCATCAGCAGCCCTGCTGCGGGGGCATTCTGTGCCCTCCTCCAGGTCATTGATGAATGTGCTGAATAGGACTGGACCCAGTGCTGACCCCTGAGAAAAGCCAGTAGACATAGGCCTTCAGTTTGACTCTGCCTGACTGATTACAACTCTGAGTTCTATTCTTCAACGAGTTCCTAATCCACCTTACTATCCAATTATTCAATCCACCCTTCTTAATCTTGTCCATTAGGATGTCATGGGAGATAGTGTCAGAACCCTTGATGTCAGAAGTCAAGATAGACCACATCTACTGCCCTCCCCTCCTCTCCACCGAGTTATGCCATCAGAAAATGTTATCATTTTAGTTGGTCAAACAGGGCTTCCCCTTGGTGAATCCATGATGACTACTCTTCATACCCCTACTTCCCTTGAGGTGCTTTGAGATGGTGCCAGGAACATGCTGTTCTATCACCTTTCCAGGGATGGAGGTAAAGCTGACTGGTTAATGGTTACCTAGGTCCTCCTTCTTGTCTTTTTTGAAGACTGGATTGACAACTGGAACGACATTAGCTTTTAATTTTAAGTAGGAAAAAGATTGCAGTCTTCATGCGTTTGGCACAGTCCTGCTTCTTTGGAAATCAATAGCAAATCAATACTCACAATGAGTTGTGGGTACTCTGTTCTTTTTGGTGTTTAGGATGCAACTGACTTTCTTGAACATGTGAGTAGGAATGAAGGCAGGCACCTAGACTGGTCATGAGCCACATCTGTTTGAGTGAATGGCCTGGGAGTAGGAGCTCAGTGAGTTTAGGGTTAGTCCCCTCAGGGTGTGAGGTGTGTTAAGTGCACTGATGAAATACAGCAGTAGTGAACAGAACGATGAGCAGGAGTCATGTGAGTGTACAGGGGTCTGCTGCAGGGTTATAACTTTATTGACACTGATGTATAACCTGGGGTTTTGTCTGAGGGGTATCTCCAGCATTTGCAGCTGTTACTTCTGTACAGCAGAGGAGATGTTCACATTTCATTCATCAGTGTTTTATCAAAAAGTTCTTATGTAATGGATTTGTCGTACAAGGTTTTGTTTTAATTTGGTGCACAGTCTATGAATTCATTTGACAAGTTTATTTCTTTAACAAGTTGGATAATAATTTCTGATTCATGGTTTTATTCACCGGGTTCATTAATTTAAAACTTGCACTGTATTCCCTACCAGATATTTATTGACTGGTTTACACTGTACAGAACAGGATTGGAGTAAATCATCCTGTTGTAAATTTCCCTTTTTAGCAGGTTTATTACTTTTGCAGGTATTCACTTAGGATTTCACTGTTCCATCATAAAACATTCTCAAGCATGGAATACATTTTTGAGTGAGATAATATATGGTACCGACCAAGCTGTACACATCAGTTGTCACAGACATAGAGCAAAATAAGATGCTTTCTCCTGCAGACCCAAAAAATCTTGTGCAAAGCACTTATTTCAGCTGCAGTGTATTAATGTAAGGCAGAAGTAAGATACTGCATGACCTAGACCACAAAACAAGAGCATTACCATTTTATTTTCTTGAAAGGGGGAAGTGTCTCAGCAAAGCCGAGGTCTGAAACCCAGTGACTCCAGGGGAGTTGCCTCAAAAACTGAACAATTGATAATTGCTTTGTTTTTCCTGGTTTTGCAAATAACAAGCTCCTCTGACCTGACCACAAGATGAGGTCTTTCAGTCTGCAGCAAAGATGCCCCTTTAAGTTTAAGTCGTTTGTGGTATGTTGTGGAATTAATAATTGTGCTAACAGCAATACTTCTTTTGTTGTTGGAGACATCTGAATGCTGATAAAAACCACTGCGAAGTCAACTGATCCCTCTTCCTAAGCCAAAGTGTTTCTTACTGTAGCCTCTTCATAAGAAAGTGCCTATTGATAAGATTTTCTTAGAAACTGGACAGTACAAATAGTGAACACACTGTGTTAAGTATGAAGGTTATAAAACACTTATCAATTTTACAGATGAGTGTGAGAAAGATTTTTGAGTCTGCAAAATGTTTTTCAAACCTGCAATTCTACCAGTGAATAATGAGATTAAAATCACAGAATCACAGAATAGTCATGGTTGGAAAGGACCTCCTAGATCACTGCGTCCAACCATAACCTACAACAACGAAAAACCTACATACCTGAATGTCTGCCACTATAGCAGGTTGTGAAGCACCACGTCTCATGTTTCTTGAGTCACCAGCCCTGGGAAGGCTGTTCCAGTGCCTCACCACCCTTTCTCTAAAGAATTTCTTCCTCCCTGCCTCAACTTCAGACCATTTTCCCCTGGTTTTGTCATTAGTTACTAAGGAGAAGAGGACAACATCTACCTCTGTAAAACCTCCTTTCAAGTAGTTGTAGAGGGCAGTGAGGTCCTCCTTCAGCCGTCTCTTCTCCAAACTAAACACTCCCAGGTCCCCCAGCCTCTCCTCAGACGACTTGTTCTCTTCCTTGTAGACAGCTCTGATCCAAAAGCATATTCATGCTCATAAATGCCATTTTTAGCAAACAAATCCTGCATTATTTTTCTGAATTAGTGGATGAAGGTGGTTATGGGGGGAATCTTTAAAAAACATTTCCTATTATAACAGTTTTAATCTCAGTTGTTTACAGGTTGAGTTCACACTTCAGAAGGCAGACACGTGTGTTCTACAACTTCAAAACAGTTGTAGGTACACCTGTCAAGTCCACAACTTCAAAACAGTTGTAGATACACCTGTCAAGTCCAGCTGCTTATCGAGATATGTTTTCAAATTTTTTGTAGCCGCTCAGCAAATATCCAGCTCTGATCAACGATATCTCCTTCTGGCTGCCTTCGGAGATGTACTCCAAAAACGATTTCTATGATTTGGTTCGGACCGTTGGTGGAGACTTGATCGAAAAGGTTGTCCTAGTGGATGAATTTACCCATCCAAAGTAAGTAAAACATTTTTCTTGTGGTCAGATGTGATGGTTGGCCCTGGCTAAGGGCCAGCCAGGTGCTCACCAAAGCCGCTCTGTCACTCCGCTTTCTTGGATGCGCAGAGGGGAGAAAAATGTAAGGAGAGCCTAGGGGTAAAGACAACAACAGTTTGATTAAGCAGAAGCAAAAGTCAAGGCAAATAGTGAAGAAGATATTTCTCTACTTCCCATCAGCAGAAGCTGTTTCACTCTTGTTTTAGGAAGCAGGACCCCAATACACATAGCAGTTGTTCCAGAGGTCAAAACAGCATCAACTCATCCACCTACCCTGCTTCCTTCTTTCCTCTTCCTTTTATATGTGGGCCAATTCCATATGGTCTGGAGTATCCCTTTGGTGAGTTTGAGTTAGCTGGCCTGGCCTGTCCCTCAGCCCTGCTCAGCTGGGGGGAATGTTAAGAAAGCAAAAACACCCCAGCCTTGGTGCTGTGTGAGTCCTGCTCAGCAGTAGCCAGAACACTGCAGCTCCCACCACAGGCACAGAACCAGCTGAGATGGCATGGGGAGGATCAACTCAATCCCGGCTAAACCAAATAAACCAGAGTATAAATATTTTTAAAATACTTTGGTTCTATACAGAACCAAATGTATGTATGTACAAGCTGCAGTGCTTGCACATTTCATATTTTGGCTCCTAAACATTTTATGACACTTTCAAGGAAATTGATTTTACTTAAAACCATTTCATTTCAGTTTTGTGCTAGTGCTGAGGTTCTGGAGTTCAGACCACAGCCCCAGTGTGTTCTGCCCAGTTAATCACTGCCTTCCTCAGTAGTTCTCCGTGCGTGTGACACTCTTACGCATAACATGCCTGATGTTCTAGTCCTGCTCTTTACTGAGGGGCTGCTGTTTGACTCGCTGTCTTCCTTTCTTTTTCTAATACTGATTCTAAACTTTTGCTGTAAATGTCAGGGCTGATAATGATTTGTTGCAGAATACTGGCTTTGGTGCTCAATGGGGATAAAACAGTTAGGCTTTGTGCCTTCTTCCTAATGCTTATTTATACTGTCCTCACCAACAAGGAGGGGCTGGTTGAAGCAGTGAAGGTTGAGGGCAGCCTACGTTGCAGTGACCATGAGATGGTGGAGTTCAGGATCTCACATGGCAGGAACAGAATTCCTAGCAGACTCACACCCTGGACTTCAGGAGGGCCAACTTTGGCCTTTTCAAGCAATTGCTAGGAGAATCCCATGGGACAGGGTACTGGCAGGTAAAGGGGCCCAAGACAGCTGGTTAACATTCAAAGAGCACTTCTGTGAAGCCCAAAGCATTATAATAGTTAAAAAGTCATGGAAGGGAGCTGAAAGACCTGTGTGGTTAAACAGGTTGCTGCTGGGGAAGAGGAAACAGAAAGTCTACAGGTCATTGAAGAATGGGATGGCCGCTTGGGGATGTGTTTGAGTGCGTCTTGGTCTAGGTGATCCTGCTGTGGCAGGTGGATTGGACTAGATGATCTTTCGAGGTCCCTTCCAATCCCTAATGTTCTCTGATTCTGTGTGCTGTTGTACTCCCAGGCTTCACAGTACCCTCTTACAGATACAGCAGTGCTGACACAACCCTTGGCTAGAAGTAACCATGTTGCTTCTCCAGCTGATGCTAGCAGTTGTTTCAAAACAAACATCAGCTGTCCCATCAGCACCATTTTTCAATCTGAAGCTTTCAAATTGTGAAGTAAATATACTACTGGCTACCCAACTTTCTAACACTGTGTTGTAAAGTAATTTCTCTTTTTGGAGTCATCTTTGGTGCTGTAGAAAGGAAGTGGTGAACTTAACTGCAGTGATTTTTTTATGATGATAGGAAAGTGCTGCGTGTTGTACTCCACACTTAGAGATTTTCTTCCTGCATCCACATACTTGACTCTGTTGTTCTTATGAATGTGATGTGTGTTACAGGCTGGATGCGTACAAGGCTATGACCTAGTTTTCATAGTGATTCAGTGGATTAATATTTATATAGGTTTTTTCCTTTTATTCCCTTTTGATGTGGTCTTAGATGAGCCTGTTATTGCTGTGTGAAGAAACAGAAATGCCAGTGGAATTTGTGCAGGCATCTGAACGCTTGGAGTCATTCATTCTTAAGTGGTCCTCACGTGCAAATCATGCAAAAGGGTCTTAATCCTATACTCAAAGAGTCTGGCAGAGGAATACAGGCTAGGGCAATGTAGTGAGGACTATTCCTCCTAAAGAACAAGTCTGTGTCTTACAGAGAAATTCAAATAGGAGTTTGAATAGAAGTTTGTGGATGTGGATAAATTTTGTTGTCACTGAACCATATTGTCAGCACAACTGCCTGACATGGCTGTTACGACACGGCTGCTGACATGGATCCTGCTGAAAATATATCTAATTGTCTTCTATCATGATGGTTCTGATACAGTAAAATCAACGTTTTTGGTAAAAATTGAAGTGTTTGACCCTTTTTTTGAACTGTTCCTTTACATGAATTCACACTGAATATTTATTATAACACCTCTGCGTTCACTTTTTATCCAAAACCAAACTTGTGATCGTATTTGTCACTACATCTTCTCTCGGGAAAATCCTGTGTGCAGTCTTAAGCATGTCTTCTAAGGCTGAAGCTTCAGAGAGATCTTGCTCCCTGCTGCCTCAAGCAGAGGCAGCATTGCTCTGTAATTACTCTTGCAGCTCACAGCAGGAATCCACATACCCTGGGAGGGCCTGGCCTCCTGGGTCATGTAGCTCTTCTTTACTGAGAGTGTCGTCTTCTGTACTAGTAGAGTGGTGAGGTAGGGACAGGATTTCTACTCTACATGTTTTCTCCTTTGATAGGCTTTGACACATCCTGTGCATATATACCAGTGGTGGCAGTTGTTCAGAGTAAGATAATCCAGGAGGAATACACTTCGAGTTTCCCCTGTGACTTCTACAAACAGGTGGGAAGAACAACTTGCTGAGAACTGTCACACAGATTTAGAACTTCCCTAGTGTTCCCTGAAATCATTAAACCCTCACTCAGCAGACATCCAAACACATTTTGACACTACAAGAAGAAAACATTTCTCACCTTCATGTCTGAAGAATTTGGGTGGTGATTTGATCGTAATGAATTGTTGGTAAGTGATACTGTCATCCTCTTAGTTTGTTCAACTGCAACAGCAGTAAAAAAGCCAGTAATTCCAAGGAGATTATCTACTTCATTAAAACAATAGTTTTAAAAACCTGTAACCTAAAGGTTACTTTGCCCTTTCTTCTTAGAACAAGCTGTGTGCAGATACATAGGTTTTGAGGACTAATGACATTTTGTCTGTTCTGGAAGAATTAACTCTTGGAAGAGAGTGTTCTGCTTCGTCGTTATTCCAGTTCTTGTTGCAAGAACAATACGGTGACTCCTTTAACTCAGTGTTGCAGAAAAAGCTGTGGGTGTAGAAGTTAACATGAGAGATCCTTGGTGTTGTTATGGGTCTGTACATTACAGATCTACATGCTTGTAATCGTTATATTGCATTCGTAGTGGTCCTGGTGTGGAAGATGGAGAAAACAGTATAAGACAGGGAAGTTCAGTATCTGCAGTGCTACTGTCTTGAATGTTAGTTCCTTACAAGCCCCTGAATAAGTTCGTGGTTTTGATTAATTGCTTCCAGAATATAAAATTCAGGCTTTTTTTCAGCCTTTAAAAGTAGGAGTTTCATGAAGAGTTTGGACATTTGGCTGTCTTACTTCCCTTCATAAAATACCTTTCTTAGTTATAAAGACAGGAAAACAGAAGATGCTATACAAAGCTAGAATATAGAAAGATGGCTTTTGATTAAAATCCTTTATGGAGGCTGCTGGAGTGATCCTGTGTAGTTACCTTATAGACTTCTGCAATTCAGAAACCTTTGAAGTTCTGCTGGGCTTTGGACTGATAGCCACGCTCCAGGACATTGCAATTATGTCATGTATTAGCAGTGAAAATGAATTCCTCTACTGGGAAAAGGAAAAGGGGGCTGGGGGTTGGGGCAGGAGGGAAGCCTGAGACAAGTAGTTGTGTAAACAAGGAAGAGCTGTTTGGTAAAATAGGTACACTTTGATTATCCACTTTCTAAGGTGATAGTGTTGTGACATCCTTCAGGAAAGCATGGAGAATTAAATGCTACAGCAGGAAGGAGACTTCTTGCTGGGAAGCACAAATTTGTGAGAGCACTAAGTTACTGTGCTGTGGTAATTAAGAACCATTCCAGCCTAATGCATCTTAGGTAAACTTAACTAAACAAGACACAGCATTGAGGTAAACTGAGCAGTGTGCAATGTGTGAGGAAGGCTTTCTGGAAAAGAAACTTCACTGGTTCAGTTCACTTTAGTTTGCAGCGTGAGGCTGAACAGGTCAGAGGAGAATCCTGAAAGCTGTTGATGCCTTCCCAGTGCTGTAAAAGGGCAGACGAAAACACTTGGGGCTTTGCTGAAATGCCAGAGAAACTGACATGAGTGAAACTGTGGCAGTGCATCACAGAATCACAGAACAGTAGGGATTGGAAGGGACCTCAAAAGATCGTCTAGTCTAATCCCCTTGCCCAGGCAAGACCACCTAGACCAAGTCACACAGAACATGGTCTCAAGTTGTGTCAGGGGAGGTTTAGATTGGATGTTAGAAGAAAATTCTTTACTGAGAGGGTGATTAGATACTGGAATGGACTAACCATGGAGGTGGTGATGTCACCATCCCTGGAGGTGTTCAAGGAACGAGTGGATGCAGCGCTTAGGGATATGGTCTAGCAGTTAGACACTAGGAGAAAAGTTTGGACTCGATGACCCTGGAGGTCCTTTCCAGCCATGATGATTCTATGAGTCTATGAACATATCCAGGCAGGTTTTAAATGTCTCCAGAGAAGGAGACTCCACACTTCCCCCGGGCAGCCCATTCCAGTGCCCTGTCACCTGCACTGTGAAGAAGTTCCTTATGGCAAGAACAGGAGAAGGGCATCCATAAGGCAAGCAGAATGGGGAAGAAATCATAGAATCACAGAATCATTAGGGATTGGAAGGGAACTTGAAAGATCATCTAGTCCAATCCCCCTGCCACAGCAGGATCACCTAGACCAAGTCACAGAGTCAGTCAAGGTTAAAAGGGACCACAGTATCATCCAGTTCCAACTCCCCTGCCATGGGCAGGGACACCCCACCCTAGATCAGGCTGGCCACAGCTTCATCCAGCCTGGCCTTAAACACCTCCAAGGATGTCTTTACGTTATATCTTTAAGTTTAGGCCTCGTACTACCCAGCTTGTCTGAGCTGTCTAATCAGTTTAAATGACTTTCAGAAGTTAAATCAGGTTCTTCTTTACAATGGTCAAGAATGCTCCAGTTTCAGAAAGGAAACAAGTTTTATGGGGGGGGAAAATGTTTGAACGGCAGTAAAAAATTAGAAAGCTGTGCCCCCTACAAATCTGCTGCCATAGAGACTCCCAGTATGAGCAGTGTCTTGCATTTCTTAGACATTTGAGTATGTGTTGTGACCACACACACCTGGAGTTCCAGTGATAATGACAGCACACCAGTCTGTCATTGGTGAAGCCTGGGCCAGCCGTGAGAAGAAATACTGTCTAATCACGCAGGGTAGAACACACAGTGGAAGGGACAGAATATGTTTCTGACCTCTGTGTTGTTGCCAGTGAAGAGGGCCGATAGATAAACAAATCCAGGGCTGAGTACCTGTCTCCTACGTTGCAGCACCACAAAGAGAATCCTGCAATGCTAAGGCTGCTCTGGGCAAAGCCATCCAGCATTTTTTTTCAGCTCAGCATGCTGTGTCTGTTCTCTTGGGAACATTACATAATCCTGAACAGTGTGAGGGACTCACATCCTCATCTGAAAGAGTATTTTCTGCATTTTGCAGGAGGGTTGTCTTCCTCATGGTCTGGTACATAGTTTTTTAAGTTTGATACCAACACTTCTGTTTTGTGAGGAAGAGAAGAGAAGGGAAGAAGGATTATCCCTCCACATCTTCCTTGCAAAGGAAGATACATGGGTAGTCTGAAAAAAGTGTACCAAACTGTAATCGAGCGAGGCACTGTGTCCTCAGTGGTACTTAAGAGGTAAATTTTTAATCAGAACAACTAAAAATACCCTGATCAGGCAGCGTGGAGACAGTAAGGGGAGAGAAAATTATTTGCTGCGTCTTGATGACCGTGCTGTTAAAAATATAAGTAGGGAATAGGTTAGACAGGCTTGTTCTTGCCTTCAAGTGAATGACTTGCACACTTTTGGGGTAAGATCTGTGTGTCTGTAACAGTCTGATAAGTGATGCATGAAATGAATAATGCATTGGCTGGTGTGAAGGAGGAAAGTAGGTGCATTGTGGCACCATCTTTAGAGGCTTTAGGAGTACTTAGCTGAGCTGTGCCTTCTCTTCTCCAAACAGTGAAAGGAATGGATATGGCAGAGAAGAGTAAGATCCAATTAGATGCTGTAGTGTGTCAGTGGACACCCCTATTATTATTGCCAGGTTTGTTGCATCTTTCCTTATCTGGATGGAGATCAAATCAAATACTTTGAGATCTGATTTATTTATTGAATTGGCTTTGTTTGTCTTGCTTCTGGAACAGGTGAATTAAGCAGAGTAATTCTGAGGCAGTGTTTGCAGCTCGTATTACACAAATTAAAGCAATCAGTTCAGTCCCTGAACACCTTGTTGTTCTTCAGCCTGAGCACTTTACAATTTGCTGAGGTTTTCTTTAGGATTACCTTTAACTGCTGAACTGGCAAAGTCCCAGCAGCACCTTCTGCAGAAAAAACAACCCAGAAGCTGCATTTGACAGTTCCAAGCAGAGGATCAGTTCCCTGTTACTGAACTGTGCTTTCACTCATTTGATCAAATGAGTGTGAGACTAATATTTTTGCAATAAATTAGCTTTTTGTGGGAGACACTGTCAATGTCTCCCACAGTGTGGGAGACACTGGTTGACATCTGAACCTTTCTTCAGCTGTTGCAGTAGATCATGACTATGTAGTGCCTAGTTAAAATATTACAGTAGCTTTCCTAGCCCCTCTTCTCTTTTCTCTCTCTTATCCCAACCAAGAGCAGTGCCACCCATTTCCTATCATGAATGCAAATCTTTTACCTTGTGGGCTTCGACGTAGAACGCGTAGCTGTAATGGAGGGTGCATTGCTTCTGCTCTGTGCAAGTCAGGTGTTCCCCTTAGACAGTCCCAATGGCCAGTAGTGTTTGCTTCATTCACAGTGGAGTGGCTCCAGCTATTCCTTGATTACTTACCTCTTTTCCACTTTTTCTCCTTTCAGCAGCATCCATGTAGGCATAGTAGTTCCATTCTCATAGCAACTCCTGCTTAGAGTTCGTCAAGAAATTTCTGACCAAATTCATTTAAAGACTGGGCTGTCCTAAAAGAGATGCTGCATGAAGACATATGGGTTCTGCTTTTGTCCCACCAGAGTACAGTCTACTACCCGAAGGCTGGGACAGTAAGGTTTAATCCCAGCTGCACTGTGGTTTAAAGGATCCTAGACTTGAGCTCCATGTCTATAACTACAAGGTAACCCTGCCATGCTGATGGCTACATGGCTCCAGAGTGTTTTGCACTTCCCACTTTCTAGCAATCTTGATACCCTGCTGTCCCCGACAAGGACTGAGACTGTAGGAGTTCAGCTTTCCCAGATACCCTGTGCAGTAGCAGAAGCTTTCATGGAGCACAGGGCAGCCATCTCCTAACTTTTATTTATGAGGAAATTGAACTGAAAAGCTTTTCATGCTCTTTTATTTCAGATTGAAATTAATATAGGTAATTAAGTGAATATGCACATGTGTTTTTGCAAGAAGACCTCTTCAGATATTTTAGAAATTCTGAATTTCAACCAGCTCTGTTCCAACTTCTTTATGACTACTGGATGAAGCAAAAATGTTCACGTGCTTTTATATCATGTGCCAGCTTTTGGATTCCAGTGTGTATTCAGAGACCTAGCTCCATCGGGTTTCTTTTCATCCTCTTGTATTGGTGAAGCCTCACCTGGAGTATTGTGTTCGGTTTTGGGCATCTCAATACAAAAAGAACATTAAGATGCTGGAGCAGGTCCAAAGAAGGGCAGTAAAGTTACTGAAGGGCCTGGAGGACAGGTCTGATGAGGAGTGGCTAAGGGAACTCGGGTTGTTTAGTCTGGGTTGGAGGAGATTGAGGGGAGACCTTATTGCTATTTACAACTACCTGAAAGCAGGTTGGAGTGAGGTAAGTGTTGGTCACTGAGTGGTCAGGGGTTGGAACAGGCTGCTCTGGAAGGGGATGGAGTCGCAACCCTTGAGGTGTTGAAAAACCATGTAGATGTGGCCATAAGGTTTAGTGGGCAGGGTGAGATTGGGTTGATGGTTGGACTTGATGATGTTGGAGGTCTTTTCCCACCTTTATGATTCTGTGATTCAATGACGCCCAAATTTAAACGTGTCAAAAAGAGCTAGGAGTCGAGTCAGAGGAGGGACAGAGATGTCTGCCCATTAGAAACAGCATGTCCTTGAACTGTTTGACCTCTGTTGACGCTGGGCTTGTCTTGCTTCAGCTGCCAGATAGATGGTCTTTAAATATACAAAAATGAAAAAGAAAATGGAAAGTAAAAATCTGCAGTTCATTCACTGAAGTGTGAGTGCTGTGACTTAGAGCTTTTTACACAGCTTGTGACTGCCAGTTCAGACCTCTGATGCCAGTGTTTACTTGAAGACCATCTGGTGGGAAAAAAACCGCAAACAAATCATCAACTGATCAGGAAAGACAGACTCTACCTTCCCTCCCATCTTCAGTTTTCAGACGGGCACCACACAAATAGCTGTTCTTAATGGCTTGCTATTAAAGTCTGAGGTTTCCTTCAAACCACTGGTTCCAAATAAATTGTGTTTATACGTCGCGTATGTAGCAGTATTCTGCTGCACCCTCCCTGCCTCTTCAGAGAATTCACTGAGAAAATTGTTTTCACTAACTGCAAGTAATTTGCTACTGATGAGCTTCAGTAGGAGTCCCATTATTCTTCTTTTGTGGGAGGCTGGTGGCTAACGTGCTGGCTTGTGGGAGGATTGGCATTCAGGGAAGGAAAAAGATGAAGTAAGCACAGGTTCTCATTGGGAGGGGGTGATGCGAGGATACGGCCCTGAAGTGTGATGTATGACCAGTGATATTCCATAGGAAACGTAATCACCCTTCACAGGTAATGAGAAGAGAGGAAAACTTAAGTGCGTGAGCCACGCAGAAGATAAATGTCAACTCCCTCATGCATTCAGGCAGATGCAGAAGATAGCCCTGCTGTAAAGAAAAGGGATAGCTGGAGTCACAATGAATCTTCCAAAAGGCTGCTCGGCTGAGGAGCGTAACCTTCCTTCATCATGTCAACCTGGAGTCAGCTGTTCACTGCCGGTTCTCAGACGCAGCCCAGAAATCTTTGCCACAATTCCCAGAGCACTTCACCGGGGGTGTCACAGGAATTAGCACGGTGATTTATTGACAAGCAGTGGGCAGGTGAAAAATGGAGTCAGCTACCGCTGCTACCACATGGGGGACAGCAATAGGCTTATGAGCGCTTCAGAGTTGAGATAAATCCTAGGGAATTGCTGTCTGCGGAGACCAGAGGTTGAGGTTACTGTGTAGAACTGTTCCTCATGGTGTGTAACTGTGAGCATATTAGGTTTTGAGAAGCAGAGCAGCAGCTGGGAGTGTGTCAGAGAAGGAGTGAAGGCTTTAGTAATCACATTCATTAGATGGTAAAGACTGGGTTCTCAGAAGAGCATGAAATCAGTTTAATGTTGCATTGCCTTTTGAAAGTGCTCTGCTCAGCAGCTAGGATGGGGGAAGAGAGCACTGCGTGTCAGAGGCAGAGACTCCTTCTTTCATCTGGTGCTTTGTCCTTTTTACTTCACACTGAAATGGCTTTCTCTGCCTTTACTTTTGCTCTGTGTCTGTCTGCTGCTGCCTGGGACACTCATCGCTCCACAGAATCCCTAGCCTCTACCTCTGCCCCATTCCTTTTCCCCCAGTAATGCAGCAGCTGGCTGTCCTAACCCAGCAGGTCAGGAAGTCAAGGCCACCAGTGGTGGAGGCTGATGCTGCAGCCCTGGAATCCCTGCAAGAGAGTATGAGTGAGGAAGGGCCATGTGTTTTGGCTAGGTCTCAGAGAAGTGCCTGAAGCAACTTTTAAAACAAGACACATCTTTCACAGGATCAGCTCCTTAATCACCTTTCAAATGAATTTCAGCCTGAAAGCATGGTGTAAAGGTTTTCTGTCGTGCACTAGCTGTGTGAGAAAGCAGCCTGTCTGTAGATGATGCTGAGTTCCTCTCAAATGCTATTAAATGGAGAAGGTGCAGATACTTTAAGTGATTCATTTAAGAAAACTGAGACAAACTTCTATCATATCCTCTGTATCCTTGTTTATGTATAAATTGAATAGCAGTTCATGGGACTGTGCACCCTAGAAGGTCTGTGTGCTGGACCTGTCTGTAGAGCTGGACCTGAGCTGTAAAACCCATAAGGGGATGGTGACTGCTGCCATTTCATCCTCTGGAGTTGAGGTTTCTGTCCTGCTTTGCTCAAATGCTGTCTGGCAGCATTAATATTAACACTAACATCATGCAGCTGATCTATTATTTATCAGGCATCACACAGAAATGCAAGGGACGAATGTCTTTTAAAAATTATTCTGAGGATGAAGAGAAGATTTGTTTGGTGCTTTCATGCCTGTCAGTACTCATGTGGTACAGATGGATAGTAAGAAATGAGTGATGGTTCATATATGTAACATTTGAATAGCTTCTGTTTATACTGGGGGATTGAGTACCAGAAAGGAGATAGATGAAGACTGATTTAATGTAGTTCTTGTGGGGTTTTTTATTACCTTCATATGTGAGTGTCTTATGGTTATCAGCTGAGATACTGCCACCCATGAGCCATCCAGACAGAGGAAGTGGAAGCGTGTTGTGTCGTGTCTGACTAGCCATGATGGAAAGGTGACAGTTTAGGTCAGCACGTTGCCTTCAGTAGTGTTGGGCAGATGGGAAAACTAACCAGGGTGGTGCAGAAGGTTAATGTTTATCTCAAAGTAAATGGCTGGGCACAATTACACAGATTCAAGGGTTTAACTGGGAGTTGTTTCACGCAGGCAGTCATTTTTCTGAGTGTCTGCTAATGCAGGTATTCTTGGGTTCGGCTTGATAAAATGAGTCTTCCTTCTCAGTGCTTCTAAGTGTTAGCAAGTCCCTCTGAAATCACCGAGCACTGTGAGAATTCCCAACCTCTCAATACACACAGTGGGACACTATGAAAAATGCACCTTTACATCTTTTGTGCTTTGTTAGGTATTTTTTGAGTGTGCTAACAGTCCTATTCAAAGTGTTTTAAGAGGCAAAGATACATATTTCAACAGGTAGGTTTTGAAGGAAGATGATACTCTGATGTGATGAGTAAAATGGCCATTGAACATTACATAATTTAATTTGAAAAAAGGGAAGAGACTAGCAGAGAATTGTTTAAAAGAATTGAAGATGCTGAAAGAAACCAGTAGGACCATCCTTCTCCATTGTGTTAGTCCAAGAGAAGACATTCAAAGAGCTAACTAAATGTACAGCATAATGTGTGACAATGGGTATCTTTCAGGCAAAGAAACCTTTATGTTTACATGAAAATCACAGAGGCTGTCAGTTGTTTGGCTTCAGAACATAAGTGATGTCTGCCTGGAGTCGAGTTGAAATTCCAGTATGAGTTATGGACCTGCAGGATTTATGAAGGTGCTGTCATGTTTCACACAGCCCTGAAGCGTCTGTTACTAGACAAGTCTGTAAGCAGGATGCTAGATTGAGTGGACTTGTCTTACACCTTAGTATGGCAGTATGTTTCTTGTTTGTTTAAGTATATTGAATATCCATACAGTTTTAAACTTCCATTTTTATAGCATCATTTCCACAGTGGACCTCAAAGGGTCCTTGTGGGCTTTTACAGTCCATTTTCTAAATAGGAATTACAGTAACGCACCAGTTGTGACACTGAATATTAACCTAGTCCTTCATGGCAATAAACATCATGGGCCACCAAGCTGAACGTGTGTTCACACAGTTCTATTGTGCTAGATATTTAAAAGCACAAATTCAAGGTCTTCTATTCCCCTGATTACTAACCCAGTTCCTGGTGCTGACTTTGAAATAAATCCACTTTCAGATCAGTGGAGAATATTTTACAGGCAGGTTTCTAACCTGTTTCACCAGTGTACGATGGAGCTAGTGTTGTGAATCTCCTGGATTTGAAATCTGCGTAGAACCCATGCTTATTGTGGATTCTTAGTCTTTCCTCTGCCACTTGAGGTCAGTTCCATACTCTACTGTGTGTTATCTCTCTGGAGAAAAGAACATTTCTACGTGCTAGAGGACAACGCTCAAACTAGGCAAATACCTAACAGAAAATCAATATCCAGCATGATCCAATACCTGCTTTAACGTTATCTTCTGTGTAATTAACATTTCTGCCCTCATTCATTTTTTCTACATCCAGTTTCCGCATCTGTCCTCTTTCTGGCTTTTTGTTCATCTACAATCCAATACTAGCACACAAACAGCATGATTTAGCAGAATGTCCACACAGGGAAAAGGCTGAAGGAAGGATTTGCTCTGTCACTGGCAGTATTACTCTTTTAAAGGTCCAAACCTCAAAATGATCCTATTTAATACAAGCTAGCTGGAGCCTCAGATGATTCAGGATTCAGAGTGGTTCTTCTCTCTCTTTTAGCTTGCAGTTTTGTTTCTGAGTAGTGTTGTGTTCACTGGGTGACATTCCCCACCTCAAAAGCAGTATTTCTTTTGGAGCATTGAGCAAGATAGTAGTGAAAGGTGAAAAAAAAGACAAAGGGAAAAAGCTCCATAGCTAAAACAGACCAGTCTTCAAAAAGGAGGACTGATGACTTTTCTGGATAATTGAATGAAAAAGTTTCAAAGGGCCATTCAGAAGATGGTGTTTAGCACTCCCAAAAATTAGACCAAAGAATCATTCACCAAACACCTCTATATTTTTAAAATCTTGTCTTAGAGTTTTAAAAAAGGGTGTATGAAAAGTAAGTGTAACTACAATTCTTGCACAAGATTTTTACTATGTAATGGGACTTACAAATGTGGCCAGGTGCCACCCCTATTCCTGCAGAGCTGCTGTCTACCTGCGTGTTCCTGCTCTGAGCTCTGCTCCTCTCTTCAGCGGAGCAACTTGCAGTTGGTTAGCAGTCCTCGCAAGCAGCACTAACTAACCACAGAGAGTGTGTTCTAGCTCAGAAGAGATCAATCTTGGTCCTGCACCCAGGAATGCAGCTCGGAATGTCACTGTGATCATACTTTACTCCAAAAACCTGAAGGCTGCTGTGACTGTAGCAGTTTGAAGTTAACAAGTGTTAGGCTCTGACTTTCTTGCTCTTACATTTAGTGAGTGTTTTTGGCAGGAATCCTATTTATAAAATAGATCTGCTTTGGCTTGTAAGTACAAACGACTTGGAGTTATTCTTTAGTCCTGTTAGGGACAATATCCACTGTTGGCTTGTCATTTTCACTGTAATTGTGAGTAAAAAGAAACACCCACATATGTATGTGCACAGATTTTGTGATAACCAAGTAGTCAAAGCTGTTGCAGGTTTGATGGATAAGAGCTAAAATCTGCGTCTGCTCAGACTATCAGATGGAGGAAATTCTGTTGAGGCAGTTTTAGGAGCACTTGTCTGTTGACCCCAGCTGTGGTGTTTCCGTAACACACTGCTAACAGAGTGCAACGGCACCATGGAGAGGTGCTGCAGGCATGACTGTTCGTTTTGATTCAGATACTGTGTCTTTCATTCAGAGCTTAATTGTAATTTATTGAGGTCATTAAAGAACTGACTCCACGTGTAGGCCAGGCGTACACTGCAGCACAACAGTAGAAGGGAAAATACCACACAGGAAGGAACTGAGCTGTGTCTCTTAAACTGTGCTTTATGGCTTGTAAATTAAAAACTCCCGTGTAACCTGTCGTCCGTGGTAAGTAACTGTTCCGGTGTGTTAGTTTGTTCCTACACGTTCCAGCAGTTCCTCATGAACAGATCATTCTGGTTCTGGAAAACATGGTTACTAAAACAAGTGGACTTGAAAATAAAACACGCTGTCAGTGAGGCACCTGTGAGTAAGAGTGGAAAAGATTCTAATACATTTGGGGCACTTTTCCTGTGCTGTCTCCACAGGCAGGTTAACACAGGATGAGCTCACTGAGTGTCATCCGAGGTAGTTGGGGGGGGTTAGCAATGCAGTGTGAAATTCTCAGCTTTTTATCTGATTTTTTTCCTGCTTATTGTGGGGCATTTTCCATCTTGGAGAACGTGGTGGTGATGGTTGTTGAACTGTTCTTCTCTGAGTGACACTGAAATTCCCTTTCTGGTTCTGTGAAGCTGGAGGTGTGACTAATGCAAAACCAGGATCTCAGAGCTCCATGCAAAGCTTATTAAAGTCAGTCAACACCATCCCTCTAGCTGGGTATCATGTAGTAAGTCAAGGATGGTTCAGAGGGCTGTGTGTGAAATCCTTTCCTGAATGATTAGCAACCGATGCCTCTGCTACAGTCTTGGTCTGCTAGCAACTGCGTAGCAGCTATTGTTCATGTACATATCCAGTCACAGTTTAATCCTCTTGATTCTGGGCATCACAAGTGTTTTGTGGCAGTGAGTTCCATGGGTGACCTGTCCATTGGTTAAAGCAAAATATCAACCCAAAATGTGATTTAGTTCTGTTTGACTTTTTATTAGGAGGGCAAGTGAAAAACACTTTCTAAACAACTCTCACTATATTTGTTCAGTCCTGGTTTTACCTTGCAGATAAACTGCCCCAGCTTTGTCAGTCATTCCTAATTCCTTTGTCTTGCTTTGGCTAATATCTGTTGCTGCCCGACTCCGGCACCTTTTATTACCTCCTTGTATTTTTTAAATGTGGAGATCAGTTTGAGCCTGTATCCAGACTGAGCAGGTAACACTGGCATTGTTGATGGCATGATGATATTTTAAATGGTTTGTTTTTCTTGTTCCTTTGGGAAGACTTTTGTTTACCATGCTTGTGCTGAGCAAATGTTTTGATCCTTTGTGTGATGGTGTGAAGGGGTTTGCTGCAATGAGCTCTCTATTTTGTCGCTGGGTTTTATTTCTACCTGTTTTCTCAGCAGTAACTGACATTTACCCTGTCTGTCTTACCAGGGCTTCTAGTGTCAAAGGTTGGACTTGATCTTGGGATCAAAAGATGGGAGGAAAAGCAAAGTCACCGTTAAACTGGGATAGTTTTGCCTCGAGTGGTTGTTGAGTTTTCTTCCATTGGCTGTCACCAAAAGATTTTGAATTTTGTCACCAAAATATTTTGAATGCTCAATCCTTGGTTTCTGTGTGCACAGAAGTTAGCTCGTATTTGTTTCCTCTGTTCGTTTCAGTGCTCTGTGGGCAACAGGCTGATTAGCAAAAAAAGACACTATTAATTCTGCTGCTTTGTTCTACAGGGCTTCAGTTTCAGCCAAACTAATGGGTGAGCTCCTGCCTTCTGAAAATGTGTGTCCACTTTCTAAGGCTGTTAGGTAGCTCATCTGAGCTTGCAGGTGAATCTGAGAACTTCTGCTGGCCCTCACAATGCCTGGTGTTGCTGGAACAAGCCCATTTGAAGATGTGCTTTGTGGATTTTAAAGAAGGGACATGCTCCTTGCTGAGAGAGTTTTGTGGGTGCTAGGGATTTTCTTTCTCACCGCTGGCATTCGCTGGTTTGCCTGCCTGTCCCCCTTCCCTCCCTCTCCTTCCGGTTTTCATTTTCAGTTATTTTTGTTTGTGTTGAACTTCTGCCTGCTCAGCTGCAGCAGAGCTCCATGTTGGCAGCCCGCCTTCTGTTGTACAGTTCTAGAGCTTCTGCTGCTTAGCAGCTTGTTGGAAATCATTGTGAAATAAATCCGTGTTAGACCAAAAGCGGCATCTTTGTTGTTACCCCCTCAGAATAATTTGGTGCTATAAATTAAATTCTCATTTGAAGTAAATAAACACAATTTCTGATCTATGTAGAAAGCTGGAAGCACAGTCACAGGCATACAGCCCTGTCCCTTGAACATTGCTGTGTTTGCTCTGGCCACGCAAGGCAGTTCAGGTGCCATGGGGCAGGCTAGCGCTGGGAAGGAGAGGTCTGGAGGGCAGCCCCAAACCCCTGCCAGGCTACCCTGAGACCAGCCAAAGGAACGGTTTGCTCTGTGCTGCTCTTGACATGAATGTGCCATAAACCTGGTGTTGTTCTTGCTCTCATCTTTGGAAAGCAGATATCCAGTGAGAACAATATGAAACTGCCTCCACCATGCTACTGCCACCTTACCTGTCCTTGGATGGCATATATGGGAAGGGAAATGAAGTCGTGGGCTTCCACGTTCACTCTTGTACGTGGGCTGAAAGCTACACACAGTCTAGAATTTCCATTTTAACAAGGATATGTGGGAAGTGAATTGACAGGAATAATTGGTGCAAGGGAATGATTGAGAAAACCAATTCTTTGGTGGATGAACACAAGAGATATCTAGAAATCATGGGTGGGTTGAAGAGGATGGATGGAAAGGGATAGTTTCACGGCTTCTAATGCAGAAGGCAACACACTTCAATTGGCTGGGAACCAGCTTCACAGCCAGCAGGAACTCTGTGCAGGGGGGTGACACAGATCCCAAAAGTTCATGTGGGGAGACTGGATGAGTTAATGCAGAAGAAGACACTGGGACATGACAAATACATAGAAGGGACATGACTCTCAGGAATGCTTTGTACTGCCCAGGAGTATTAAAGAGGTGCTAATACCCACACACATTGGCTTTGTGTTTAACCGAAGGTATCTGCTTAGCAAGACAGTAACTGTGAGTCTGGGTTTGGGTGGTGGGGGGGTATTTTTTGTTGCAGACAGGAGAGACCTTTGGTCTGGCCCACAGGAGCTGTTCGTGTTATTCTTGTCCAGTGTCATTCAGTAACCTGAGGGGTTTTTTTCTGGGGCTTTGAAATCTGGGTAATTTTCTGGCTGCAGGCTGTGGCTGTTCTTCCCTGTATCCCCACTTTTATATGCTGCAGTGAGATCTGGACAAGCTGGGTCGATGGGCAGAGGCCAACGGGACGAGGTTTAACAAGGCCAAGTACAGGGTCCTGTATTTTGGCCACAATAACTTCCCTGCAGCTGCAGACTGGGGGATGAGTGGCTGGAGAGCAGCTGGACCGAAAGGGACCTGGGAGTACTGGTTGACAACCAGCTGAACAGGAGCCAGCAGTGTACTTGGGTGGCCCGAAAGGCCAAAGGCATCCTGGCTTGTATCAGCAATAGTATGGCCAGCAGGACTAGGGACATAATTCTCCCCATGTACCGGGTACTGGTGAGTCCTCACCTCAAGTACTTGGGGCAGGTCTGGGCACCTCACTTTAAGAAAGATGTTCAAGTACTGGAGCAGGTTCAGAGGAGCAACAAGGCTAGGCAATAGGCTACAGGAAAGATCTTACGAGGAGAGGCTGAAGGAGCTGGGATTGTTTAGTCTGGCGAAGAGAAGACTCAGAGGGGACCGTTTCCCTCACTACAACTAAAAGGAGGTTGTAGACAGGTGGGGGTCAGGCTCTTCTCCCAGGCAACTAGTGCCAGGATGAGAGGGTGGGTCCAAAGTTGAGCCAGGGGAGGGTTAGGTTGGATGTTAGGAAGCTGTTCCTCCTGGAAAGGGTTATCAGGCACTGGAATGGACTGCCCAAGGAAATGGTGGAGTCACCATCTCTGGGGGTATTTAAGGAAAGACTGGACATTGCACTTAGGTGCCATCTCCAGGTTGTGCTGATGTTAGGTCATAGGCAGGGCTTGATGAGCTTAGAGGTCTTTTCCAGCCTCAGTAACTCTGTCATTCTGTAATCAGTTGTCTCCTGAACCTTAATTGCATTAAAATCTGATGCCATAAATGGAGTGTTTACCCACTTTGTGTCCCTTTAATTGAGAAGTGCTTAAGACACAGAAACTTGAAATTGCTTTTCCAAGCCAAGAACCTGGTTGCTATCTGTCTGTCACACCAGTGGTGGTTCCAAGCAGTTTTATGAATTCAATCAAGACACAGTCTAGTGCCGCCAGAAAAGTAAGAGGTGAGAAAAAGAGGTGACATAAAAGGGAGGTGGGGAAGATGTGGAGCACAGCTAATTTGCAGTTTGTTTCTTCCTACTTCCCTGTTGTGTGCCTGTCCTGGAATTCCAAAGGAGACAGAGAGAACTTGGCTTGGAAGGATACTGAGGATGGCTGAAGAAATCTGTCAGGGATGCAAACAGGGACATGCCTGTGGTGCCAGCAGAGGAGGAGCAGGTCATGCCCTGTAAGCTTACAAGCATACAGCAGTATGTTTGGAGATTAGATTGGGGAGTAAATGATGGATGGACTGCATCGCCCCAGAACGCTGCGTGCAGCTGTCATGCCTGTGTTTGAGATCTATAGCTGCCCCAATAACAAGGACTTGTACCTATACTGTCCCCTTTACCCTGCCAGCACTTACCCCTACCCGTTGTGCTGGTGTTGTTCAGCTATGGAAAGGCCATAGATTATATTTTAAATATAACTGTGGATATCCTTTTTTTAAAATACACTTTCCATTGCAGTTTTTGTGCACTTGTGCATTTCTGAATATAATAACATGAGTGAATCACTGGGTTTTTTTAACTCCATGCTTTATCTGATTGTTTGTATCCCAACATTCCTGAGAAACTGGGGATATTGGTACTAGCACCAGAGGAAAGTGGACTCCAGGAAAAAGCTTGCTGACTTCGTGAAGCACTCAGTACCTACTGCTTCCATAATCTGTAAGATAAACTTTTTATAAAAGATTCCGTTTTTTGTGCTGTCTCTTTGTGGACTGAAAGATGAGGACTCTGGGGACCTTGCTGAGTTGTTTGTCCTAGAAAGATGCCCCGGGATTGGTGCCAGACCTTCCTTCCTGCAGTGATCTGCAGAGTACGGTTTCTGCAGACACAGTAGAGACAGAGACAGTTTCTTTTCTTGTCATTTCTGGACCTGTCTTCCCAGGAGGAATTATGTTCCCCTGGCCGTTGTCCATGTGGTGTCTCAGCTCCACAGTCACTAGGATTTCTTCAAAGCTGCTGGTTTTCTGGTGACTTCTCTCATGCAGCATCAAAATTGCTGCAGCTACTTCATCCCACTGGAATCAAACCGAACTGAGGAAGCCCCTTAGTCTATGGCTTGACTTCACTTTGGGCTTGACTTTGGGCAGTCTCCTCTTTCTGTTTCAACAGTTGAGTTGATGCTTTGGTGCTATTGATCTGAAGGAAGTCTGTGGTCAAGAGCTGCCTCTGATGTCTGCAAAAGTTTGTGAGTAGGCTGTTGAAACTGACAGTGCAGTGTGCCTGCAAGTTAACTGGTCACATACCTGGAAGAAACCATGGCCAAAGGAGCTTTTTCTGTCTATTTCAAGTAACTTTGTCTAGGTAGAACTTACACAGCAAAAATCTCAGACCTATACAGTAACGATAAATTGTAGAGTAAACTGAAATTGTACATGTTGTGTTACATTGTGAACCTTTAAAGTAGTTGTCTTTGAGTAGTGATACATTTCTATAACTTGATTGTTTTTATACCTAATAAAATTGAAGAAGAATTCAGGATTATTTAGAATTGCATCAGTTGTATTGCCATTGCAGTAAACCATTTATGCAAGTTCCCCACTTCATGCTCCTTCAAGCCTGTTTCCAGCTGCAGACGGCTCATGCTCCAGCTTCCTTTCCAGCTTTTCCCATGCCCTGAGGCTGCAGACCTGATCCTTGTTTCGGTTCTTGTCCAATCTTCTGCTTAAAACACAGCAGACACTGACTTCAGACTGGATGCCTCAAGTTTTCATCCTGTTCTTGGAAACCTCCAAGGCTGTAAATCATGTCGTCTCTCTGGAACCTCATTTAATCCTAATTTACTGTTGTCACTCCTGCTGTTCACTGTTGTAAAGAGACCGAGCCTGTCTTTTCCATAACCTCCTTGTAGGTACTATTAGATGGTATCTATTAGGTTAACCAGCTGTGTCCTTCCAGCAGGTCTTCACAGACTGGCCTCTTAAGTCCTGTGCTCCAGTCTCCATCTTTTTCTTGTCTTCTCCATCATTATTCTATTTATTTTTTTATAGCTGCTTTTGGTGCTGATCCCTGTGTCTAGTTACCCGAGAATTTTTCCCTGCAGAGACATTTTTGATCAGTCCATCATCACCAAGAGCGTAATCTGGAACTTCTGTAGCTGAAGACAATATTGGTATGATGCCAGGCATGGGGAAGCTGTGATACTGCTGGCTACATCTGCAAGCTGAACAGGACTAGTAGTTATACCAGCACAGTGCAGCACTGGGGATAACTGGGTGAGAACTGAAGTGCCAATTGGTTTAATAAGATGTAAATAAATACTTGGCCAGAAGATAGTGCTGAAGGTACTCAGTGAGAGTGCTGTAAGGATGTGAATGTGCCATTTTCTGTATCAGTCAGGAAGCAGGTGGATTTTGAAAGCATTTACCTTTCCTGTTCAAAAATTAGTGTTCAACATTGAACTTTTGTTGCCTTATCACTCAGACCCATGATAAAGATGTGGCAATCAGTTGGATTATTAGCTTCAACTGGAAGTCAGATGCTGATGTCTTAACTTTGAATGAATGAATGCACTGATGGATGAAGAATTGCTCTGCATAAATTAGAACATTAGAACACGTCTGTAGAAGGACCTGGTTTTGAGAATAGTGCTGAAAAGTACTAGTAAAATGAGTAATCTCAGAAAAGTTTGTGGTGTTTTAAGTGTAAGTTTCCAAGGAGAGAGTTCCAAAGTCACAAACTTGACTGGAGAGATCCTGCCATAAAAAAGAGAATTGCAGTTGCTCAATGAAAGTGAGTCAGGAGGCAGTGACTGTAGAAGCAACATTGTGAGGCTATTTCTCAATGACTTGCACATTGGATTTATTCAGTTTATACTTTAAAAGACAAGAGTTTCTGGCTCCCTATGCTGCATGGTCAACTTGTGGTTGAAATCAACAGATTTGCTTTCTTCCTCTTTGTGAGTATCACTGTCAGCAAATAGTTTGCACTCAGAACTTTGCAAATGCTGTTTTTCCACTGATGCATAAAAACAGGTGAAAGCACAACTGTGCAGCTGTGGTGCTGTATGGCTGATTTAGTGCTGCATCCATACCAGGAGTAACTCGGCCTCTGTGACCTGCTCAATAGATGTGATCAGCAGTTTTCTGTTACATGGCAAGATCCTGTTTAGTATTGGGCAGGTCTGTACTTCTCCAGCTCTAAACAAGTTATAAACAAGAGAGACTAGAAGCTTACAGCGTTTGTGCCACTAGGGATGTACATGAAGGCAGTGACAAGTATGTTGCAGCATTGCCAGTTCCTAGGAGGTTGCTCCATTACTCGTATGCAGCTTTCCTGATTGTGTAGAGCCTCTTATCATGTCTGGGACATGTTCCTGTTTCGATGCCTCTTAGTCGGATGAATAAGGGGAGCAAGCATAGCCTAGGGGTCCCTAGTTCTGCTGATTCTTGTTTGCTGGTCCAAGTCAGATCAGTATCCATGATGTTCTAAAATGTGTGAGGCTGGATTCAGACACAGTTAAGCCATGAGTGGATGGGTACCCAGGTGGCCAAGGGCCAGCATTCATCTCGTGTCCCTCACCAGCATGACTGAGCTGCTGTGGTACTGGACTGAGGGTGATCGTGTTGATACTTGTGTAAACCTGACTGCACACAGGCCTCAGCTGGGTAATGATGTGATTTATAAGTGTTGTGGCTTCTTTCCAAGTAGTTAGATCCCGAAATACTTTACATCTTTTAATTACTGCATTGGAAGGTAGAGCTGAGAATTAAAAATATAGAGAAGGGAAGAGAGACAACAGCTCCTAGCGGAGTCGAAGTCCCCTGTGCACTTGTGTCCATGTACACTAACTGCCTATTTGTACACACACAAAGGTGAGTGAAGTGCTGGAGCTTTAGTCAATCTTGTGTCAGCTGCAGTTTTATGGAGCATAATGTCTTTGTGACGAGTGAGAGCAATTTTGAACCTAGCAATACAACTTGGATGTGAAACTCAGTGCATTACCCTGGAATAAAGGGAGAAGAGGACACTATGTACAGATCAGATAGTTAATGCAAGTCAGCAAACAAAATGTGTGTCTTCATTTTGGGCACAAACATGCAAAAATGCTGCTTGAAGTGGAAATTGAGTGATCTGAAGTTAACTAGATCAATTCCACAGGGAAAAAAAGAGATCGTTGTTTTCATTTCCCAGTGACGGGTGGAGCAAAGGAGAGCGTGGGAAGGAATTAACATGGGAGAGACAGATAGTTTGGTCTGGTCCTAGAAATAAACACTTGACTGTCCACTGTGGGGCTTCTGTGTTTAATGAAACAGCTTTCATTGTTTGCTGGAACACATCTGTAAAGAAACTTCTCTCACTGCTGGCCTCAAAGAGTGGCAAATACGTTTTAAAACACTGTTGTTCTTCATTGTTTCTTCACTGGCTGTGAAGCTTGGTTCCATTCTAGCAGAAGCCTCAACACACCATAAGGATGTGCTACAGAACAGCTGTAATAAAAGACTATTAAAAGTTGTTTTGTATTTTCAGTCACTGTTATGTGAAAAGCAACAAGACACAAGCTGGTGGTAGCACTTGCAGTCTCGTGTGGAAATCTGTTCTCTGAGACAGCCATATGAACAAGTGCTGGCTGTTACCTCCAGCAGAGGAGTGAAAACACTGATGTGGTATTTGTAAATCTGCTTTCAGGATGATCTAAAGACTTTATTGTCTTAGACTCAACCCCTTTTTACACTAATTGTGTAATAGCCAGATGATTTGTGGAGAAAACACGGTTTGGCTTTTATGTTGGGAGCAGCAGAAGAATGATTGTTTCTAAAGCATTGCTGTTTAGAGAGATATTAATGGAGGGATAATCCTTTTACATTTTTACAATGGAAGTTTTGTAATGCTTTGGGGATTCATTTATTCTTTGCTTTTGTGAAATAGCCTCCACTGAAATAAAGCTGAATGAATTTACTGTGGAGGATAGTTTGCTAAAACAATTTTTTTTCAAGGCTCCATATGAAATCTTCCTGTTGGAATAATAATTTGCTTTTTAAATAAATTTAAAATATTTTTTCACAGGCATCTCATAAAGTGGATTAGAGTTGTAAATTCCACAAGCCACACATTCTGTAAGCACTGTGGATGCTGTTTGGCTTTGTGGGGTTTGCTGATCTGCAGCAGATAGTGAAGTGCTCAGATACTGGACATGGCAGCTTGTGTTAAGCCAGGTGATCAGTGCTTCAGCCTGCTCCTGTCTCTGCTGCTGTCATAGCATCCTGCCAGGACGGCACCAAGACTGCTGTTACTCTGTGCTAAGAGAGCAGTCTAGAGTGTGATTTTTGTTTACAAATGAGTATTACATTACTGTGTTGGCATTGCAGTGATAAATTGAAGCTGCAGACAGTGACCTGTTTATTTCTTCTGCAGTGACTTGCAGAAGAACTGGGGCAGGGAACAAGAGAATAAAGATGGTCTGACATTGTACATCTGGTCAGGGGGCTTATTTGTAGTTTGAGGTGATGTACACTGGAAAAAAAAACATACCCTGATACAGCTGAGCGAGTGTCTGGGAGCTTCAGCAGTAACAAAGGAGCTGAATCAGAAATAAAGCCTTTATATTGTGGAAATGCATCCTGTTGGTAAAGTCTCTCTGCACTTTTGCTATATGATACATTTATGTAATTGACTGTTGGCCTGTAGACTCTGTTTGTGTGTAATGTCTTGACTCCCTTTTAGTGCTCAGCTGCAGCATCTGTAAAAATTGGGCAGATATGATGTTTGCTGGTGTTACACGTGGTGTAGCTGTGAACACAGCCCTGCGGCTCAGGGGTCTCTTGTGGCCTCCTAAACACCACCACTTGCTGTGTAATCAGTGAATAGATGACACGTGCTAAGATGACTGCACACTTGGCTGTAGAGCTCCATACCCTAGATGGTGCCTGGAGCAGCAGAGGCTTCTGGAAATACAGCAGAGGAGAAAAAACCCCTCTGCTCAGGTTTGTCTTTTCAAGAAACTGGAGAAGAAGAGAAGATAAAGGAAAAGGGCAACTACTTATTTTTAAATAAGCTTAGGGGAGAGAAATAATCTGTTACCTAAATGTGGGTATGATCTGAAAGATGATGTCTTGGTGTAACCCGTTAACTCAATGATTTCAGAGCAAATTAGCACTGGTGAAACACTGGTGTCTGTGATGTGGATCAGACATGGGCTCCAGGATGGTGGTTTTGGACCTTAGGCTTATGAAACAGACTCTTAAAAACAACTGTGTGTAGGATGGATAGTACTCTAAAGCCTCATGACCAAATGAGAAAAGCTTTTCTGATGAGAATCTTAGCTGGTGATGTGCAGGATGGGGCTATTATCTTGAATTTCTCTCTCAGATGGCTGGAGCATGCACAGGGCTCCAGCAGATGAGAGCTGGTGAGAGGCTGCAGGGATGGACAGAGTTAAAAACACTTATGTAGCAGCAACTGCAGGAAGCTGTGATGACTTTCAATGCACAAAGCAAAAAGATGTGAAACAAAATTTAGATTAATCAGCTTTCAATTATCCTTTGAAGTGTGTTTAAATCATGGCTTTAATATCATACTCACACTGAACCTGATTTACATAAACTTGCAAACTTCAAATACAAAGTCCTTGGCTCACTTCAGGGTGATTTCTAGATGGGAGATGATATGTCCCTGAAATGTATCGTCATTTTTGTGTTTAATACTTGTTCAGAAGTGGAGCCAAAACATATTCTGAATGCTCCACCTTGTAGATTAGAAGGCGACTCCTAGCCAAATGGATTTTAGAACAACCACACTGATTGTCCTGGAGAAGTTCCCTAGCTTTTTGTGAGGAGGCCCTTTACACTGTTGTGAGTTTTCTAACTAGGAGTTTAAAAACTTTAGATTGTTTCAAATTAAAAAAAAATGTGAGGATCGGATTTCAAGTCAAGGTCGTTTTGCTGAAAGGTGGCTTTCGGGTAGAGAAAGAACATTTTTTGTATGGAGGTTATGTGGCAAAGTTTTTTTGGGGGGGAGCTGCAGCGGTGGCTTCTGTGAGAAACTGACAAAAGCTTCCCCTACGTCTGATAGGGAGACTGCCTGAGAGAGAAGGACCTGGTGGAGAGGGACCTGGGGGTGTTCGTCGACAGCTGGATGAACATGAGCCAGCAGTGTGCCCAGGTGGCCAAGAAGGCCAATGGGATCCTGGCCTGTGTCAGAAACGGCGTGACCAGTAGGAGCAGGAAGGTGATTGTGCCCCTATACTCTGCACTTGTGAGACCGCACCTCGAGTACTGTGTCCAGTTTTGGTCACCACAGTACAGGAAGGACATTGAGGTGCTGCAACGAGTCCAGAGAAGGGCAACCAAGTTGGTGAAGGGGCTGGAGGACATGCCCTATGAGGAGAGGCTGAGGGAGCTGGGGTTGTTTAGTCTGGTTAAGAGAAGACTGAGAGGAGACCTTGTTGCCCTCTACAACTACCTTAAAGGAGGTTGTAGCAAGGCTGGTGTTGGTCTCTTCTCTCCAATTAGTGATGATAGGACGAGGGGAAATGGCCCCAAGTTGAGGAGGTTTAGATTGGATATTAGAAAGAAATTCTTTACTGAGAGGGTGATTAGATACTGGACTAGATTGCCCAGGGAGGTGGTGGTGTCACCATCCTTGGAGGTGTTTAAGGAATGAGTGGACGTGGCGCTTAGGAATATGGTCTAGCAGTTAGACACTAGGATAAAGGTTGGACTCGATGACCCTGGAGGTCCTTTCCAGCCATGATGACTCTGTGCTTCTGTGATACAGCCAGAGGCTTTGGTGGGCATCCGATGTCCAGCCAGGGTCAAGCCACCAGGTACTTTAGACCAACTTAGAGGGATGCATAAAATGAGTGAGGCTTAAGCTGAGGCTACTCTTGCAGTTAGCTATAGATTCCACACTACAAGGTTGTTGTTTTCTGGAAAGCAATTACCTCTGTGCTGACACAACGTATTCTGAATCCAAAACTTTCTGAAGTTTTGCTCTTTTCATCCTGCATTTCTTTGTCCAGGCAATGTTCAAAGACCTTCAGTGTGAGCTGCATTTAAGCAAGAGTACCCAGTAAAGTGAGTTACCATGAAGGAGGAACGATAAAAGCAACTATAGCAATCTCTGTATAAAATAAAACAAAAAAAGAAAAAGAAGTAACTTTCCACAGGGAGATCAATAATGAGTAGGACACTTATCTTTTCTAAAGCAAGAACACGCTTGTAACTTGTTAGCTAGTGCTGACACCAAAAAGACTGATTTCTTTTTTCCCCAGAAGGCTGAAGAGCAGCGGACCTTTGACAATTAAGACCTTTTAAAAAAAAGTCAGTTTTGACATCCAAACAAAATACATGCAGGAATCTGTTAATTAGTCTTGACAATCCTGTGATGAAGTATTTAACTTTCTGGGCTTTGATGCTGGAGACATTTCAGCCTGTGTCATGAGTCAGATGAAGAGGACAACCCCTAACATCCTATGATCCTGTGATCCTATGACAGGTTTCTCCTTCCCTAGATCTGGGATCTTAAACTTGCAATGAGTACTTTTGATTTACTTCATTATACTTTGCTGCTGGTGCCCTGCACAAAATTGCTGCCCAGAAACCTGTGAAAAAGAAAAGATGTCTGATGACCATGAAGTTTGTGGTGTTCTTTAGAGATGGGAGTTGTGGTCAGTTCTTCATCTTTAGCAGACATACAGCAACAAAAAGGGAATGTTTGGGAATGTTTGGCAGTATGTGTTGATTGGAGACAGAGCTGTCACTCTGCTGGATTAACTTATAATGGCAAACTGATGGAGCTGCTAACCTAAAAGAAACTAACAGCATCTATCCAGATCATCATGGTCCATCATAGTCATGGTGCAGGCAAGGATTTTGCTCATCTCAGGAGTGCTGTGCATCAGATAACCAAGATAATCAGATAACCAAGCAGAGAACAAAAATTTTCCTTCTTAGTGCATTTGGTCCCTTTTTTCCTCACAAGATTGACCGGTAGCTTAGCGTTACCTAAAGCTGAGATGCTTGATTTCTCTTTTCTCCCTTTCTGTCTTGCCCTTGGTGAAACTCATGGGCCTCTGTCTCCCAGGCAGGCGTAGCCAAAGCTGGTGTCGATGAGAGGAGGAAGGTTGTGGAGGGGTGGCCAGGATTTTCTTGCATCTTCGCTCTATTTACTTTCAGCAGGTTATGAGACAATGTGGCCACGTTTGAAGTTCTCTCTTTTGCTTTTTTGCTTAATTGTGATGTCTTGAGTTAGGGCTGAGTCGGCCACTAGACAAATGGTAGATGCTGTCTATTAAGCCCTTCCCAAAGGGGAAGGGAAAGGGATGAAGAGAGGAAGAATTAGGGATATGAAAGGAAAATTAAAGCTGCTTTAGTGATGATAACAATAAAATGCCATCTATAAAAATATGTACAAAACCATTCCTAAACCCAGATCCCTGATAGCAGTTATGTCCCTGTCACCACTGATGCTGTGGGCAGGCACTGGACAAGTCAGACTGGACTTAGTGGCAGATAGGAATTGGGTTCAGTAGCTGGATTCTGGAACTAGATTCAGGAAACTAGGATTGAAGGCAAAATTAACAGAGTTGTCCTGGGACTCCAGCCATTGAAGAAGATATCTTGATACTTGTGATCCCTCAGCTTTATACCAAATACAACTGTGCCATTTAAACCCAGCTGCCAACTGAGCACCACACAGCTGCTCTCTTCCTCTCCCCTTACCTGTCTGCTAGAGGAGAAAATACCCCCAACTAAAAGTAAAGCCACATGGGTGAAGATAAGGAGAGTTTACTTGAACAACACAAAGAGAGAGCAAACAATGGTAGTAATAATACTAATGCAGCTTGGTCTAGGTGATCCTGCTGTGGCAGGGGGATTGGGCTAGAAGATCTTTCAAGGTCCCTTCCTGTCCCTAATGGTTCTGTGTTCTATGAACAGTGAGTGATACCCAATGCACTGATGCACCGCTTACTGCCACAGCCAAGCTGAGCTGAGCTCTCTCCATCATGGTTTGGAAACTGTGTGGCCTCTCTGGCCAGTCCCCCTGGGTATCCTGGGCATTGTGTCAGTGTGCTATTGGATATCTATTGGCTGCCTTGGTCTGGCTGTCCTGGCTGTGGAAATTAACCCTGTTCTAGCTGAACCCAGGACAAGGACATTCGTGGGATGGAACACCCTGTTGGGCAGTGTGGGGTCACCTCTCCTGTCCAAAACTCCCTGTAGGTGCAATCTCTCACTTACTGCACTTCAGCAAGGCACATGAGATGTAGCAGTGACCCCAGTTCTCAGAGGAGCAAGTCTAAGCAAAAGCCTTTGTGCATCCCAGTCCTTGGCAGTGATTGCAGACATCCAGCTCTGTCACTTACAGAAGCAGCCACTGTCTGCACAAACATGGTGTTAACTGCTGAAAGGGCAGGGACTTAGAACAGACTGAGCTGGAAAGTAAAATCACTGGATGGGATTAATTCTGTTCTAATGAGTTTATGTTCTAATTAGTTTCTGTTCAAACCGGGACAGATGTCATGACCTTGTTTGAAGGATGTGATGTAATGAACCCTTGAAGAGCTCTGGTTTGCTGATGATGGTTAGAAGTGTTTACTGGCCTTAAATCTAAACAAGCTAGTGGGGAATTGGGGTGCATTTTGATGAGTGTATTTTATTAACAAGATGCTTCGTGTTTTAATGGGCTGTTTCTCACTGGCATTTGAGGAGCTGTTATGGTAGTTACTCAATTTTATGAAGTTAAACAATAAACACTAAAAGTAAAACCTCAGGAAAGTTGCCAAAGCGCAAAATAGATCTGTCCCTTGGCAGATTTGGTTTACTTCCATTTTCCTTGGATTTAGTAACTCATATTTTGAACGAGGAAAGACAGACTTTAATCTGAGCGTTTAGGTCTGAAGGCACAGAAAGGTGAGGTCTGTTTTCCTCAGAGGATGGCAAGTGTTGTGTTCAGGTAACCCAGGAATTTGCCATATGGGACCCATTGATGCTTTTGCACTTGACATCTTTGTGGCCAAACTATACTCAGTTAAACTTGGAAACCAACCAGTAAGGAACTTGGAGTGATCAAATCAGAACAAATAAATACTTGGTTTATGATGTATGTTTATCTTCTGGGTTTTCTGCATTTACCTACTTTCTGTAGGCAGTACTGGCACCTTCTTAATAATTATTAAAAATTATTAAGTTACTTGCTTAGCTCCAGTGTGTGACATTCACCCATTCCACATGTGTGAATGTGAGTGATTCCCTTCAGCAGGGAAGGTAAATACACAGCCCGGGAGGCAGATAATGTCCATTAATTCCTTTTCTTTTCACCCAGCCTGCAGGCATGTAATTATTTTTCACATGTTACTGCCAGCAAACCCTAAACTGTGTGATTAATGTCTGTCTATCAAAGGTGAGAAGGATGAGGATGTAGTTATTCCTCAGGAAGGAACAAGACCTCACTTCTCCAAGGTGCGATATAAATCATGTGGAGTAGGGGGAAGGCAGGCTCCACATTACGAGAAGCACAACATTTCTAGTCAAGGAACTCTCCTGCTTACTACTTAAGTACTGGCCCCAGGCATGAAAGACTTTTCATGGCACAGATGGCATTTCATCTGCCCAGACAGCTGGGCCCTGTTCTCCAGGAGGCCTTCAGAAAGGGTTAAGAGTAGTAGGGTCCTGGGTCTGCTGTTTCCCCTATGCACTCCTTCCAGCTGCTGGTTTGCTGAGGGCACAGTACCAGCATGTCTGTCACTCTGGTGCTTTAAAAGCATAAAGCAGATGATGACAGTTTGTGATCACATTTTGGGCAATTTTTCAAGGTATATTGTTGTAGATACTTTACATTTTAAAATGATTTAATGGAAAATATTTAAAGAACCTTGATTTGTTGTTGTAAGAGGGTTGTAAAAGGTGTAGTAAACTTCCCTGTGGTCAGGACCATTTCTATTCATAAGTCAAGCTCTTTATGGGAGGGAGCACTGCAATGGGCTGAGCACATGCAGTTGTTGAGGAGAGCTGCTCTAGAGCCAGCCCTTCTCACAGCAGAGTGGGAGATCTTGGTTTTCTGAGGTGTTCCTGAGGCGAGGAAATGCCTGAGGAAGCAGGGAAACCCTCTAGCAGTTGGCAGCTCTTGTGGGAGTGACTGATAGTGCCTGGGTAGTGCCTGGGTAACACCTGACCACTCCTGTAACAGAAGCCCCCCTGGGGGGCATCGTGGCCAGGGCAGGCAGAGTGGAACATGGCATTTCATATGAGAAGGGTACCTTGCCCTTCCTGGTGCCTCTGCACAACAGACATGAGGGAGGCTCTAGGGGTGGATGACAATCCATCTACACCTAAGTGTCTCCAAGGTTAGAAAAGCCTATGCCCTATAGCACAGCCACCTCCACAAAGAAGAGATGGGATTTAGTTGTAGCAACTCCTTTCTGAGGGGAACTGAGGGTGCAATGTACCAGGCAGACTGTCCTCCTAGGGAAGTCTGCTGCCTCCCTGGAGCCCAGGTTAAGGACATCACTAGGAAACTTCCTTGCTTCATATAGCCCTCCAACTATTACCTATTGCTCATCTTCCATCAGTGGAGAGGAAGCTGCAAACCATTGTCCAAGAGTGATCAAAAGAACACTTGGAACAGTTGGTGATGGAACATGGGGCACAAGTTCTCTTTATCTCTCTCCTTCCAGTGGCAGGCAGTAACACTGGAGGGAGTAGAGGGAGCCAGTCTATTAATATATGGCTCCATGGAATGGCTTTTTGGCAACAGGGTGGCCTATGTGGCACCAGGCCTGCTGGTGTTGGATGGGTTTCCTCTTTCTGGGAGAGGGAAGAGAGAAGCTTGCAGGGCCCATAGACAGGACTTTAAACTAGCCTCAAAGAGGGACAGGGGATAATACTAGGCTTGTGTAAGATAAGCTGTGGGATGACTTGTCATGGTTAGAGGGATGAGATGCTAGTGAGCAGCCTGTTGCTCTGGGGTGTGCTGGGGACACTGCGGCACAGTCTTACTGAGATGAGCCAGGGGCTCCTGAGGTAATAGGCAGCAGGGAAACATCACTAAAACATGTCAAAGGAATTAAAGGCATTCCTCCAAGAAGAGGACATGCCAAATGCCTCTGCAGCAGTGCACGCAGCATGGGCAGCAACAGGAGGAGCTGGGAACTCCCATGCTCCTAGTAAGCCGTGACCCGATTGCCATTACTGAACTCTGATGTGATGAGTCACGACTGGTGTGTCTGTACAGACTGTTCAGAAGACTGTTACGACAGGACAAGGAGTTATGGGTTTTAAACTAAAAGAGGGTAGATTAGACTAGATATAAGGGAGAAATTATTTGCAATGAAAAGCTGGCAAAGGCAGTCCAGGGAGGTAATAATCCCTGGTAGCATTCAAGGCTGGATTGAGTGGGGCTCTGAGCAACCTGAGATTTCCCTGCTTGTTGCAAGGGGGTTGGACTAGATGACCTTTGAAGGTCCCTTCCATCTCTCTGTGGTGTGTGACTCTGGAGACAGACGTGCCTCAAACAGCAGACAATCACCCTGTGGGTGATAGTGGCTGATGCCAAGACTTGCCAGGGACTGCTGTGCAGAGTAGAGCCAGCTCAGGACTGCAAAGCCTTTTTAAGTCCCAGTGATGTCTAAGGCAGCCAGACTGGCCCTGGAAGCAGTGAAGTTGCATTCAGCAGTCTTGTTTCTAAGTGAATAAAGCTGTCTGTGCCTGATGTGATGGTGTGGGGCCAGCTCTGATGTCCCTCCATCTGTGGCACAGTTAACTTCTTCTTGGGATCCCCAGACTTCAATTTTACCATCTGCCTCCTCATCTCTGTGACTGAGCAAATTGCTAATTACTGTGTCTGCTTGCGTGGCCCAATTTTGGCATTTCTGCAGCCCAGATTAGGTCTCATGTGCATGGTCATGTCTAATGCACAAAAAGGCCTGTGCTTGTCTCTGCCCTTTGCTTGACTTATTTTGCATATTTAGTGGAGCTGGTTTTTATTCCCTGTAGGAGAGGAGCATCCCTCTAGCTCTAAGCTCTCAGGCTGGGATTTCTTGTGGTGCCCTTGAGGTAAGGATGAGGAGAATCCTAACTGAGTGGAAGAGGGAACCCCAGCATCAGAAGCTGTGAGGTGGTAGGAACGATTCTCCTGATCCAGAGTCGAGAGCATCATCACGAAAAAGTACAAGCCAGCATTTCACAAAACTTTGAAGCAGTAATGGGAGAAGATACGTTAGAGTTAAAACTTTCTGTGCATTTGCTTTAGAATTTTTCATGCTCAGATGAAAGGAGGTGAAATATAATGAGTGCTGAGTAAAGCAGTCTTAGCTGTAACCAGAGCCTTTTGAGGAATAAAAGCAGATTTTAAAAAGAAACAAAACCATGCCTGAAATAGAACAGCAAGTGAAGCCTGTGAACGCTTCCCAGTTGTTTGGAATTGTCCTTGTGTTGAGGTTTTTTCTGTCCCTTGTGTTCCTTCCTACCCCTGCATCAGCCAATGCTTGATATCATCACCTTGTTGTTGTGTTTACTTGGGGAAACGTATCTGTCACAGCAGTTTCCTGTCGATACCCTGTGTTGAGTTAGCAGCATGTGCCTAGCTCCAGCACTGTAGGATGATGTAGCTTTTGCTGATAAAGCCCCACTCCTTTCATTATCTACTGAAGAATGAGCCACACGCTGGCAATACCCAGGTTTGGGAACCAAGTGAAGTATCAGAGACAGAATTTGTAGCGATTCTTTGAAGTCATCGTTTCAACCTGTATAGAGAGTGTGTAACTTCAGATTTCTATGGAGCATAAAACTGTTGACATTCAGAATGAATTCTCTGATCTCCTGTAGTTTTTCAGCTCCATTCTTTAGTTTTTAGCATATCTATAGCATTAATATTTCTGGTGTGATGTTGGACCTATATACAGGAGCACCCTCACAGAAAGCCCTTGGTATCTTTACTGTTCTGTTGCTTCCTTCTCATTAGGATCTGACACTGCTTCATGTACTGATGTTGTCAGAGGAGGGTAGTGGTGTGAGCTGTGTAGTTGGTACTGGTACCAGACAGTTGGCAAAAAGGTATTTTCAGTTTAATAGAATTGAATCAGTCTACTAGATTAAGTGGTAGCAGTGCCTGTAAGGTATAGATCCTAAAAGAAAAGATACCCAAACAAATAGAAATGGCAAGGGCTAAGACAATGAGTGTATTAATGAAAATCACTGCATGGCTAGAGGGTGGAAATGGTGCCTGCAACCTTGGGAATAGCTCCACTAAGTGTAGTATGAGAGGTTAAAAACAATAGCTCTGCTTTAACCAATATGTGGAGAGCAGACATTCACTAAATCCCAGAGCAAATAGTGCGTGGGAGAGGATGGAGGCCAAAGAAGATAACGTGTATTACTCTACAGATGTGGATCCACATTAATCTTTCTGGTTGTTTTATGTTTTCCAAGTCTAAAATGGAATTAATGCTGCTTTTCATTTTCTTCAGTAATCACTCGGTCCATTCAGGCAAGTTCTGTACTGTGTGGGAAATGTCTCCTGAAATAAAATGACCATCTGCAGATGAGCTGGAAGTTTAGACTTTGTAATGCGAAAGATCACTAATAATATAATTATGGTTTTGTATTTCCTTAAAAAAAGACGTCTCTGTCGGCAGGCAGATGGGAGGAACAGGCAGAAAGTAATCTGTGCGTATGAGCCTCAAATATTTGATGGATGACATCAAAACTGATGGGTAGTAATAGATGTGAGGGAGGCTGCATAAGACTGAAGACCAACAGTGGCCCACTAAAGGGGGGATGTGAAGCACCTTCAGCCTTTGTCAGGCAAGACAATGCAGGAGGCAGTCAAAATGCCCTGCTCAGCATGACCAGAGCCAGCATCACCCTGCAGCAGAGTGAGGGAATCTGGGATACCAGCTAACAGATGCCTAAAGCAAGAAATAGAGTGAAAGAAAGAGTCTCTTTCAAGCGATACTTACGCCTGTAAAGAGCAGCCCTACTAGCTGGATGTGCAGATCTGTCCAGCAGACAGGCAGACGGTCACTGCGTCACTGCCCTTCCAAGGAGTCTCATCCCATTTTGTTTCAGCATATGCATGGTTGCACCAGCAACACCCACAAGAAGAGACAGTCCAAGAAATTTTGGTTGATAGGAGACCATCTTCAGCATTTACTGCTCTCTTTTATGTCTCTCCATATATATATATATATATAATGTAATGGCAACCTTTGTGCTTTTAACACTTTCAAATGCGTTTGTAAATGAATGTGTTATCAGCACCCATGCTGATGAGTGGCCACACATGACACAAAGAAACCTGAAGAGCAGGCAAGATCGACAACTGACAGCAGTTGTTAGAATCGTAGAATCGAATAGAATCATAGAATCATTAGGGATTGGAAGGGACCCTGAAAGATCATCTAGTCCAATCCCCCAGCCACAGTAGGATCACTTCACTGGAGAAGTTATGGAATCAGAATCACTCAGGGTTGGAAGGGACCACCTGATCATCCAGTTCCAACCCCCCCCACCATGGGCTGGGATACCCGCCCTAGACCAGATGGCCAGAGCCCCATCCAGCAAGAAAAAATAAGGTGAGGTTGAAAAAGCCTTCTGAAAACCAAGCAAACAAGGACACAAGTACTACAATGGTGTAGCTCAGGCAGAGTAAAGATGAGGTGAATGCAGAATAGGGAGCCCAGAGCCAACAAGTTCAGGGGAAGGTGGTGCAGGCAGAACTGTAGGAAATTTTCTGAATTCCCCAAGTGCTCTGTTACAACAGCTTCTGTAGCCATTTCTCTCTGATCAAGTCACAGAATTGTAGAGTGGCAGGCATTGGAAAGGACTTTTAGAGATAATCTAGAACAATCCCCTTGCCAAAAGCAGGATCACCTAGGATGGGCCACTCAGGAATGCATCCAGGACAGTTTTGAATGTCTCCAGAGGAGACTTCACAATCTCTCTGGGCAACCTCTTCCAGGGCTGGTACCTTCACTGTGAAAGCATTTTTCCTTATGTTCCAATTGAATTTCCTGTGTTACAGTTTGTGCCCATTACCCCTTGTCCTATCTGTTTGGCACCACTGAGAAGAGCCACGGGTCTCCAACTCAATCCTGCACTGTTGATAGCGATTCCTCAGAGTTAGCAGAGCAGTGCCCTCAGCCCTTCTCTCTCATGCCCTGCCTTGTAGAGAATGGGCAGCCTCACTGTCCTCTGGAACAGCTCAAATAGGGGCAGGGAGTGCTAGGGTCACTGCGGGCTGGAGGTTCCTCCTGTAGCCTTTTAAAATGCCCACAGAAGCCTTGTAAGTCTCCTGAGAGCTGCAGGTTGTTCAGCTCCCTCCTCTGCCACTTTCCTCCTCACAAAACAAGATTGGGGACCCTCAGTGCTGAGACTTACTGCAGACAGCGGCGGGAGCCAGTCTGCTGCAGGTTCTCTCGGCAGACAGCGTCTGCTGCTGCAGCCTCTCTCAGTGTTGAGCTGTCTGAAACCAGTCCTTTCCTCACCAGTTACTGGCCCGGACCTGACGTTGCGGTGGATTCGATCTGAGCGCAGTGAGTGCTGCAGGGGTGGCACCACTTCGTGAAGATGAGCTGGAGTGTGTTGTGCTCTTAGGGCAGGAATGTTGGGAAAGATAAGTGAAAAGCTAACAGGAATTTTGAAGAGGCTACAGGAGGAGCGTGGCATTTAGCAAAATGTCTTTTCTTTGCAAACTGACAAATTAATAAGTGATGGAATCAAAAGTGGGATCCTGCAGTGTCATTTCAGAGTTGGTAGGGGAAGCAGCGCAGAGCAGCTCTTTAACACTGCCTGAAGGGGACTGGGAAAAAAAACCTGGTGTGAGTTAAAAAGAGTAAATGTTCGTATAATTGCCTGGCACTGATTTCTCATTTATCATCAGCTGTCAGTTGCAATTTTCAGTCTTCAAATCTAAGTGGCCAGGTGCTCAAGACCGCTAAGTACTACAAGTTTTGTGTGTCAAGTTGTGTTGGGAGCATCGTCTGAAAACAATGGAGCGAGAGAAATGTTGTGGCTTCCTCTCCTGGTTAGCAGGAGAGATGTACAAAAGAAGAAGAAAGCTGTCCTCTCTCTCCAGCTTTTGAAACGAAATCAAGTAGTTTTATTATGAGCAAAATGAGACAATTTGATTTTGAAGCCTTTCAGACATGGACAGAAGGGCCCTAACTACTTAGTTTGCTCTTTAACTCTGAAGACACAAAGCCTATCCCAGGTCAGGTAGGGTGTGCATCAAAAGGTTCCAGAGAGCACTAAGCACTGTTCTGGGTCTGTTTTCTTTTTAAGTCACCTGGTAGCACTGATCCAATCTACATATGTGCTCCAGGATAAGTTTGTTTTAGGCTGAAGGGAAGAGCAATCTGTTTTGAGATGTTTCCAGCTCACTCAGACCACTTTTGCTTTCTATAGCTTTAAGTCATGAATGGATGAAAATGTTAACAACTGCTGCAGGTTGTGAATAGATGTTTGAAATGCTGTTTGAGTGAGTGTGTCCTTAATGCCATGAGGTCCTCAAGAAAACATCAGTGTAACAGGCAAACTTCAAACCTTTATTCTTTTTTCTTTCATCATGTAGAAAACCCAAACCAGTCCTTCTCCCACTATTTTGAGGGGCAACCTTGCCTCTCAGCAGACCATCTGGGAAGTGCCACAGGCTTCCAGGGGCAGAGCAAAATTGAAGCAAATAAACTATACTAGAATGCAGTAAGTTTTAGGAGGGAAGAAAAAGTCAGAAAAACAAAAATTAGAAAAACATTGGTTACTCTGAGGTGCTGAGGCTGCTCAGCTTGGAGAAGAGGAGGCCAAGGGGAGACCTTATGGCTCTCTACAGCTACTTGAAAGAAGGTTTTAGTGAGGTGGGTGTTGGCCTCCTCTCCCCCGTGACTAGTGATAGGACCAGAGGAGGTTCACATTAGACCTTAGGTAAAATTTCTTCCCAGGAAGAGTGGGGAGGCCTTGGAACAGGCACCGTCCCTGGAGAGGTTCAACAAACAGGCAGACATAGTGTTTCAGGTAATGGTTTAGTGGTCAGGGTTGTAGGGCAAGTGGTTGGACTTGATGACTTTGTATTTCTTATGTGTTCTTCTGAACTGTGATGCTGTAGATACGTGCTTGCTAGCACTGTCCCCTCGCAATGGTTTGTGTCACACAGCCAGCAGACACACCAGTTTTGGGAGGTGCACTCAGACTCTGTTTGTCTATGTTGTTCTTGTTCACAAACCCTTTTCTTTGCAGGTTTTTTACTTCTACTTCTTGAATGACACTTCTGTCACATTTTTGCACTGATATAATAGTGGTTGACATTTTTATATCCTGAAGGCTCATAGATAATTTTAGTACCTGTAGAAAAAGGTGCAAACCTGGAAATGTATATTTGGATGGGGGAAAGTCACTCAGTGTCACTACTGATTTAGGTGTTGGAATGCCTATTAGAAAGATCCCATTTTTTCCCTTTGGATGAAGCTTCCCCTTGACAGCTGTTCTAGCATAACAGAAAATGCCACTGCTAAGAGGAATCATCTTTTCTCCCTTTCACTGAACTAATGCAACATGATATTCAGTCAAAAGAAATGCCAATGCAAAATAAATCTTTCAGGGAAAACTGAGACACCTTCCTGAATCCCGAGTGCAGTGGCTTCACAGTGGCTGTTTGGGAGACAGGCAGAGCACCTGTCTGTGTGTGAAATGCACTTCGCAGTGTGAGAGGCAAGCAGTGAGGTGGGGAATGCATGTAAGTGCTACCAGTGAGGGAGGATTTGTCCTACCATGATACCAAATCATGGAGTCATTAGGGTTGGCAGATCCAAGATCATCAAGTTCGACCATAGAACCATAGAATCATTAGGGATTTAAGGGACCTCAAAAGATCATATAATCCAATCCCCAGCCACAGCAGGATCACCCAGACCAGGTTGCACAGGAACACATCCAAGTGGGTCTTAAACATCTCCAGAGAAGGAGACTCCATAACCTCCATGGGCAGCCTGTTCCAGTGCTCTGTCACTGTTCCTTCTGATATTGATGTGGAACCTCCTGTGTTCCAGTTCACAAACATTGCCCCTTGTCCTATCACTAGATGACACTGAGAAGAGCCTGACTCCATCCTCCTGACACCCGCCCTTCCCCACCCTGCCCACTAAACTCTGTTCCCTAGGGGCACATCTACATGGTTTTTTAACTCCTCCAGGGACAACAGCTCCACCCCATCCCTAGGCAGACTTTTCCAACCCCTGACCACTCTGTCAGGGAAGACACTTTTCCTGCTGTCCAATCTAAACCTCCCCTAGCACAACTTAAGGCCATTTCCTCTTGTTCTGTTGCTAGTGACTCGGGAGAAGAGATTAACACCCACCACCCATCCCTCTCCAATCTCCTGTCAGATAATTATACAGAGCAATAAGGTCTCCCCTCAGCCTCCTTTTCTCTGGGCTAAACAACCCCAGTCCCCTCAGCTGCTCCCCATAAGACCTCTCCACCAGGCCCTTCACTACTTTCCTTGCTCTTCTTTGGACCTGCTCCAGCACCTCAATGTCCTTCTTGTATTGAGGTGACCAAATCTAAACCCAGTACTTGCAATGAGGCCTCACTTCTGCTGAGTTCAGGGGGACAATCCCTTCTGTAGTCACAGAGTCATAGAATCATTTAGGTTGGAAAAGACCCTTGGTATTGTCAAGTCCAACCATCAACCCTACTCTACAAGCTCACCCCTAAACCACATCCCCCAACACTACATCTAAGTGACTTCTAAACACGTCCAGAGATGGTGACTCAACCACCACCATGGGCAGCCCATTCCAGTGCCTGACCACTCTCTCTGTGAAGAATTTCTTCCCGATGTCTAATCTAAATCTATCCTTTGAATGCTGAAGCCGTTCCCTCTGGTTCTGTCACTAATTACTTGTGAGAAGAGACCAGCAACATCTCTACAGTGTCCTTTCAGGTAGAGTCTCCCCTCAGCCTCTTCTTCCTCAGACTAAACAGCCCCAACTCTCTCAATCTCTCCTCATACGATTTATTCTTCAGGCCCTTCACCAGCTTCATTGCCCTCTTCTGCACTTGCTCCAGCACCTTGATGTCTCCCTTGTACTGAGGTGCCCAAAACTGGACCCAGTATTCAAGATGCAGCCTCACCAGTGCTGAGTCCGGGGGGACAATCACCTCCCCGCTCCTGCTGGACACACAGTTTCTAATGCAAGCCAGGATGACATTTGCCTTCAGAGCCACACAAGCACTGCTGGCTCATGTTCAGCCACCTGTCAGTTAGAACCCTCCCAGGTCCTTTTCTGCTAGACTGCTTCCCAGCCACCCTGCCCCAAGCCTACAGCGCTGCATGGGGTGGTTGTGTTCAAAATGCAGGACCTGGCACTTGGCTCTATTGAAATCCAGACAGTTATCCTCAGCCCATCGATACAGCCTGTCAGGGTCCCTCTGAACAGCCCTACTACCCTCCAGCACATCAACACTCCCTCCCAGCTTGGTGTCATCTGCAAACCTACTGAGGGTGCACTCAGTCCTCACATCAAATCATTGATAAAGATGTTGAACGGGAGTGGCCCCAGCAGTGAGCCCTGGGGGGACACCACTCGTGTTGGCCTCCAACTGGATTTAGCTCCATTGGCCACAACTCTCTGGGCCCGGCCATCCAGCTAATGTTCCACCCACAGGAGTACGTGACTGTCCAAGCCATGGGCATCCAGCTTATTCATGAGGATGTTGTGGGGGTCAGTGCCAAAGGCCTTACTGAAGTCCAGATAGAATTCAACAGGCTCTCCCTCATCCACTAAGCAGGTCACCTTATCATAGGATGAGATCAGGTTTATCAAGCAGGATCTGCCTCTCATGAACCCCTGCTGACTGGGCCTGATTGACCTTTAGTTGCTCCATGATGGCTCTTGAGATTATCTACTTCATAACCTTCCCTGGCACCAAGTGAGACTGACAGGCCTGTAGTTGCCAGAATTCTCCTTCCAGCCCTTCTTGAAGATGGGCATCACGTCTGCCAGCCTCCAGTCCATTGGGACAACCCCATTTAACCAAGATTGTGGGAAGATGATGGACAGTGGCTTGTCAACCACATCAGCCAGCTCCCTCAGCACTCTAAGGTATAATCCATCTGGCCATCTAGATTTATGAGCATCCAGGTCATGAAGTAGGTTCATAACCACTTCCTCGTGGATTATGAAGGGCCTATTCTGTTTCCCATCACTGTCTTCCAGCTCAGGGGGCTGTGTGCCAAGTCTTGCTGTTAAAGACTGAGGCAAAGAAGGCATTAAGCATCTCAGCCTTCTGATCACTGGTCACCATGTTCCCCTCTGCATCTAACAACATGTTGAGATAACCCCTACCCTAGTCCTCCTAGCCACACTGATTCTGATGTAGGCCAAGATGCTGTGAAAGGCTGTGTCAAAGGCTTTGCTGAAGTCCAGGTAAACAACACCCACAGCCTTCCCCTCATGCACTAGGTGGGTCACCTGGTCATCAGAAGAGATCAGATTGGTCAAACAAGACCTGCCCTTCATAACCCTCTGCTGGCTGGCCCTGATTCCCTGGCTGTCCTGCACTTGCTGTGTGAGAGAGCTTAGGATGAACCACTTCAGAATCTACTCTAGTACTAAGGTCAGGCTGGCAGGCCTGGAGTTGTCCAGATCATCCTTCATCCCTTTCTTACAGATGGGCATCATATTAGCAGCCTCCAGCCATCTGGGATCTCCTGTTAGCCAGGAGCATTGACAAATGATGCAGATTGGCTTGGCAAGCTCCTCCACCAGCTCCCTCAGCACTCTAGGATGGATCCCATCTGGCCCCATAGAGCAAGTGGTGCAGCAGGTCAGTAACTGATTCCTCTTGGACTGGGGGAAGTGTCTCCTGCTCTCCAGCCCAGAAAGCTGAATATCCTGAGGATAACTGGACTGGCCATTAAAGACTGAGGCAAAGAAGGCATTAAGTACCTTAGCCTTGTGTTCATCCTCAGTGATGTTCCCCTCCGTATCCAGTAAGGGCTGGAGATTCTCCCTGACTCTCCTTTTGCTGTTGATTTATTTGTAGAAACATTTCTTGCTGTCCTTCACTACAGTAGCCAAGTTGAATTCTCTGCTGGGTTTTTGCCTTTCTGCATGCGTGTTAGCTCCCTGTGCTCTTTCTTGTGTTGCCTGCCTTTTCTTTGAAAGATGATGCCTGTCCTTTTGTCCTAAGGTCCAGCAGGAGCTCCCTGTTCATCCAGGCCAGTCTTCTTGCTCACCAGTTTATCTTGCAGCACGTGGGGACAGCCTACTCTTGGGCCTTTAAGACCACTCTATTGAAGAATGTCCAGCCTTGCTGGACCTCTGTCCTTCAGGATTTTCTCCCAAGAGACTCCCTCCACCAGTGTCCTGAACAGTCCAAAGTCTGCCCTCCAGAAGTCCACTGAAGAGACCATCTCTTGACCTTTTGACAAAGATCAATACAGCAAGTAGCCCAGACTACCACCGCACACACAGAGATCCCCTTCAGTGCCACCATGGGAAGAGCATTATGAGTGTGCTGTGTTCAGTCATGCTTCAAGTGTTGGGCTCAGTCAGTTGACTTAAGGTGTGCTCAGACAGGTGAGGAGAGACAGTCGTCTGCTTACCTGGATCATGCTCAAAATGCTGCATGCTCTTCTAGACTCAATGACTCTGCCCCTTCTTGACTTGTTCCGAAGGGAATGGTAGTACTGAAGAACATCCTCAAAGCAGGTATGACACCACACATGACCACAAGGCAAACTCTCACAAACTATTTGAATCTCTTCCATCTAACAGGAAGAATATCTGCACGAGATTGGTTGCTTCTGGTACTGACTCTCTTCTCTGGGGGTTACTCATTTTTATGTGTCTTTGGGGTTGCATAGATTTCTACAGGCTGGAGTAGGTCAGGAGACCTCTTTCTCTGTCCAGGTTAATTTGGCAGTCTAAGCCAGAGGGTTGCCGGGTCTGATGTGGGTTTGTGCAGCAGAAGCCAGGTCCCTGGTTTCTTTACTAATAATGCATTGAGGGAACATGGAAATGCTAACAGACAGATGGGCAGATGTCTAAATTTTACGCTGCGGTAGGAATGAAGGACTCCTGGATGATAATTGCGCAGAAGGAATGGCAAGGTCTCTGTGGTCCCACACTGCTGCTACTCGTTCCCCTCAGTTCTCTGTGCTACTCCAGGTGACATCACTGCTGCCAAGCCTTGGTTCACTCAACTGTAAAATAGGGCTAATCAGATTTCCTTACCTTATGGAGATGAATTTATTGGGTTTACACTGCAAAGCAGTGTGAAGGCATAAAGCGTTGCCGGAATGTTGAGCGGTAGCCATGTTATATTAATTTTGTTTATTGAGTCCCATCACACATAATGTCAATGCGCTTCTGAAAATTATAGCCACACAGGCTAATAAAATGGAGCCTTTTATAAAGCTGTTTTTATTTTGCAATATTCTTGCTAGTCTTCCAAGTCATAGAATCATAGAATCATAGAATCATTACAGATCGGAAGGGACCTAGAAAGATCATCCAGTCCAATCCGCCTGCAACAGCAGGATCACCTAGACCAAGTCACACAGGAACCTGTCCAGTCGGGTCTTGAACATCTCCAGAGAAGGAGACTCCACAACCCCCCTGGGCAGCCTGTTCCAGTGCTCTGTCACTCTCACCGTGAAGAAGTTCCTTCTCAGGTTGATGTGGAACCTCCTATGTTCCAGCTGACAACCATTGCCCATTGTCCTATCACTACATGACACCAAGAACAGCCCAGTGCCATCGTCCTGACACCCACCCCTCAAATATTTGTAGACATTAATGAGGTCACCCCTCAGTCTCCTCTTCTCCAAGCTAAAGAGACCCAGCTCCCTCAACCTCTCCTCATAAGGGAGGTGTTCCACCTCTCTTATCATCTTTGTTGCCCTACGCTGAACTCTCTCCAGCAGCTCCACATCCCTCTTGTACTGAGGGGCCCAGAACTGGACACAATACCCCAGGTGTGGTCTCACCAGGGCAGAGTAGAGGGGGAGAAGAACCTCTCTTGATCTGCTAACCACCCCTCTTCTAATCCACCCCAGGATGCTGTTGGCCTTCTTGGCCACAAGAGCACATTGCTGGCTCATAGTCATCTTGTTGTCCACCAGGACCCCCAAGTCCCTTTCCCCTACACTACACTCCAACAAGTCGATGTGAGTTGGGTAAATAAATAAATGTCCTATCTTTTGTTTAGCAGTAGAGACCATTATAAAGTCTGCTCTAGCCAAGAGCCTGACTTTGCTCTGTTTCCTGTGTTCTGATCATCTCACAATTTTCTCTCTTGTGTTTTGGTGATCTTGTGGGGTTTTTTTAAGTGATTCTGCTGAACTTAAATCTATTTGGCCCTTGATTTTATTTTGCTGGGTCTAGTGCTTTCACCTTCACCAATTTTGATTTAAATTCCACTGTGCCTTACCATGCTGACTGGTAGTCACTCAGTACTAAATGTTTGTATGTGGAGACTGGGGGGGGAACAAAAAGCCCTTTTAGTTCATCTACTTGGGGAAACAGTGATTAAGTGTATGAGAGCGAAAGTTCTGCTCTGCTGTTGCCTGTTGTGAGCAAAAGTGCTTTCTCAAAACCACAGCTAGGGTAGGAGGCACTACTTGGCAAAGCAGCTTCCATTAAGAGCACTTGCTGGAAATGTCTGCCTGTTGTTCCTGAAAAATACACTGCAGGACACCACACTCCCGTTTGCATTCTCTGAAGTGGACAGGGAACTTTGACACGTGACTTGTTTGAGAGGCGGTTATAAGATACAGAAGTCCATCACGTCCTGAACCTCTTCAAGGGCAAAGCAAATCCCCCCATGATCCTGGAGTCCCAGAGATGTGTTATTTGGCAGAGAAAAGCATTAGCAGTGACATGAAGAGTGACATGAAGTCACCTCTATACAGAGTGCTCGGCTTGGTCTTTAGGAACAGAAGGTCATTGGGTGTTCCTGGGATCAGAGCATTTTCAAGCAGAACTATTTCATAGGGAAAGAAAGAATAGAGGTTGGAAGAGTACACTGCCAGTATGTGAATGATTCATCTCCCCAGAAAACACTAGCTGGGGAGAAGTACCACGGGTGGTGTAGGTGTTTTCATTCTATTTCTAAAGAAAGGCCATCTTGGAAGGCGTGGGCTAGGTGTTTGTGTACCCCTGTGGATCCCGACATACTAAGCAGCGTGCCAGGGACCTGACAGTGCACCGTGCACTTGGCATAATCAACAGCTTCAGTCACAGAATCACAGAACATTAGGGATTGGAAGGGTCCTCGAAAGATCATCTAGTCCAATCCCCCTGACACAGCAGGATCACGTAGACCAAGTCACACAGGAACACATCCAGGTGGGTTTTAAATGTCTCCAGAGAACAAGACCCCACAACCCCCGTGGGCAGCCCATTCTAGTGCTCCATCACCCTCACTATGAAGTTCCTTTTGATACTTATATGGAACCTCCTGTATTTCAGCTTACACCCATTGCCCCCTGTCTTAGCACTAGATGACACTGAGCAGAGCCTGGCTCCATCCTCCTGACACCCACCCTTCACATATTTATAGACATTAATGAGGTCACCCCTCAGTCTCCTCCAAGCTAAAAATAGACCACATCTGCCATCATCTGTCCACTTAGTTGTGCCATCAGAAAAGTCTATCAGGTTGGTCAAGCATGACGTCCCCTTTGTGAAGCCATGCTGACTGTCCCTAATGACCCTCTTGTCCTTGATGTGCCTGGAGACAGCATCTAGGATAAATTGTTCCATCATCTTTCCTAGGACGGAGGTGAGGCTGGCCAGTCTGTAGTTATGTGGGTCCTCCTTCTTACCCTTTTTGAAGATTGGAGTGACATTTGCTATCCTCCAGTCCCTAGGAACCTCTCCTGATCCCCATGACTTAGCAAAGATGATGGAGAGTGGCCTAGCAATGACTTCTGCCATCTCCCTTAGCACTGGCAGGTGCATCCCATCAGGGCCCATGGATTTATGTACATTCAGTTTGCTCAACTGATCCCTAACCCAGTCCTCATCCTGGCGTCTCCCAGGGCTCACACACTGCAGTAACCCCCAGCAAGCACTGCTGGACTGGTTTGGCCAGCAAGCACTGCTTCCAGAATCAGCTATGCTGGTCTGACTCCTGACCTCCTTAAGCTGTGGCTTTTTATGGGCCAGCTTTTGATGTTAGTAAGATTAGTTGAAACCCAAAAGAAATTGGCTGATACTGGTGGATTACTTCAGAGGGTGTTGCTCCAAGTCTGGCAATTTCCCTGGAAGGCGGAGTGGATTCTTCTTTCAGCAGTGCTGACTCAGGCTTCTTGGAATAGAAATTTCCCAGTGGCCCATAAACTGATTCTTCAAATCTAGGGAGGTCCTGCAGCGTTGGCACTTAGTGTCTTTTCTGTATCAAGGAGCAATTTCAAATTAATTTTTAATAAGCTTCAATGATTTTCTCCTGAGACTTGTGCAGTTAAATTCTTAATAACTCATTTGTTGAGCTATTGATTCTCAGGGATTTGCATTTTTTTCCTGTGGGAGGCTCAGACTCTGTGTACCAACCCCATGTGGACAAGGACTTGGTATCATGCCATCTTCTGTCCTGTATTCATTCTGTGCAGCCTCCACTGTTTGTGGGGAAGTCTTGTATTAGCCTTAGGAGGGCAGTTCGGTTGATTGGAGATCCCTCCCTCCATCAGAAACTCCACAGAGGGAAAGTTTGGGTCTCTTGTCCAGGCTCTAGAGGTAAACTGGGTTGTGTTAACCTCTGGAGCTTGTATTCAGGAGTGAGTCTTCACTGTGAGGTAAGTTCTACAAATGTCAGAATGGACAGAGGGCAAAAAAAAGTAGAGAGAAGGAAAGGTGGAGAAACTTGAGCTTTGGGTAATAAAAGGACAAGGGAAACAAACTGGACTTTATGTAGTCCTATCCATGACAGAAAAATAGGAGGCTGGAATACTGCAGAGCCATGGAGTATTAAGGGCCTGGCTACCAGGAACTCAGCATAGTTAATAATCTTCGTTTCTTCAGCATCTCGTACATACGGCGTCAGAAGCCTTGGAAGCACCAGGTGTCCCAGCAAGTGTTTTCAATGCACAGAGCTTTGTCCTTGCTTTTTTAACTCATGTATTAATCAAAATCCTCCTGTCAATGAGCAACTGAGTGAAAAGTTGAGACAAAGAGGTGCACTTGGACTGACTTAGGGTGAGATTATTTGTCAAACCTGTACAAGTGTCTGCTGTGGGAGCCTCCTGATGCAGCTGTAAGCAGCGGTCCAGATAGAAACTGATGTGTAATGAAATCTACAGCATGAGCAGCAGGAACCTTATGAAGAGGAGTTTGTGGTTGTATGATTTATTACATTGAATAAAACATGGTGTTTCCGTTCATGAGGAGCTTGTTGCTGTTTAGATGGGTCCACATCTCCTGGGCCTTGTGCAAAGGAAGCCTAAAAACTCTTAGAGCAAATTTCAACGGAAACCTAAGCATTAGGGTTTCTTTCTTTATTTATGATCCCTAACTATTATTTGTTGATTTAAATGTAATTAATTTATAAGCCAAAGTTTTATTTATGTATATATTCCCATATGATCATAACACATTTTCTCACAAAGTTATTTAAATTTATGAAAAAGTTGCTGAAACGTGTTCTTTTCACTGCGGAACCCACCAAGCTGTTGCATTAGTAACGCCGTCTAAGCTGCGTGAGTTTTGTGTTCGCTGTACTGGTTTGGAACAACCCAGGTAACTGAACTGTGTACTTGCTTGGAAGTATCTGATGCTGTGAAAGAATAATTATATTTGAGATATTGAGTAAAATTTCCCAAAGCGCTTAGATCAGCAGTGGTGTTCCTGCCTCTGAAGTCAGCTAGATGTAGGCACCTGCTCATTCCTGCGTATCTGGGCCCAGGCTCCTTGAAACCAGACCTGATATTTCTCAGTTACCAAAACTGTACCCATTTTTACTAAGTCCAGAATCATATCCCACTGTACAAATTTTTCCCAACAAGCCCGTGCTGTTTCATGTTACAAATAAGGAAACTTAGCTGCCTCTCAGAATAGGTAGTGCTAGAAGGACCAGCAGTTTTTTGAGCCTTGCAGCTGCCTGTGTCTCCTAGCGTCTCCCTTGTGCTGTAGGAGTTTTGTTTTGAAGTGTGAGTGCTTAAGCTAAAATGTATGGCTGTGGAAGACAGAGTGACTTGTTCAAAATGGTTGTTGCTGTTGGCAAAAGAATTTGTGGCTTTTTCCTAAAGCAAATAGAGGGTGTGAATGAACCTCTCGTTCTAAGCGGTGTGAAGTAGGTCTGTGTGTAGCAGGCTAAAAGAGCTGCTGACCTCTGCTTGAATTGTGAAGAAGCTCCAGCACAGATGTAGCATGTTTTTCTAAAGACCTATCTTCTGAAAGAACCCAGAGTTTATTGCTTAGAAAAGGACTAAATATCATATGTGACAACTCACAGCTCTGTCTATTTTTATTTCAATAACATTAGAGCGCAATGAAGGGAAAAGAAATCTACTTCTGTGCTGTGAGGGTAACTTTGACTGATGACTAAGTGCCAGCCTGGAGAATTATAGTAGCTGTGTGTGGCATGCTCTAGTTTTTCTGGATTTTCAAGAAACTACAGAGTTTGACCTGCAGGTGCTGGCTTGGTCCGTTTTTAAAATCTACCTGAAAAGGGAACTTAAGAAGAGGCACCATGCTGTCTTCAAAAGCTCTGCATGTCTTGCTGTTACGAGAGAAAACTGAACCACGTTGGCTACTACAAACTGCAGTAGAAATTTCCTGGGTAGAATTCCTGTTGGGCCAGTGCAAATCATAGCTTTTGCATGAGTGAGCATCAGCCTACCACAACTGTCTTGCTGGATACTGGCTCTGGGGACACTGGGCAAGAGTCTCTGGACTCTTGCTGCTGAGGGCACTGGGCTGCAGGAGCATCACTGTTCCCCATTTCACCTCGTCTGTCAGCCTGTTTGTTGCAAGGGTTGGCATATGCCTAGGATGCCTTGATTTTTAAACCTGCTCCATACCTATATCCCTCCCTCTAGGGAGAGAGCTTGAAGAACTGGTACCGTCACGAGTCTGAACAATTTTCTGACCATAGGAGATGAAATGTGTGACCTGGAGCAATCAGCTGCTGTTCACTATAGACTGCAACAAGAACTGATGTCTGCTGGGAGAGGGTGTCAGTGATTTTGAAGAATGAGTGTTTGATTCTATTCATGCAGGGTTAGTGAGACTGATGAAAATACAAAAAGCCAATGAAATTTTCAAAGCAATCATAGGAGGTAGATATTGAAGATGCCTTGGATGTTTCAGGGTAGCTAACTGATTTGCTCATGGGAGAACTAATTCAGTCAGCCTCCGAGTCCCTCAGGTACTTCAGCCAGATTTAAATGAGTCATCTTTTTCTGGAAATAGCCAACCCACCAAAGACTCTGGTGTGTGTATGTTGATCTACCTGTGGAATCACAGAATATGACAGAAAGAACCTCAAGGATCTTCTACACCAACCTCCTTTGGTAAAAGCGCGGCCAAGACACCATGGCCCAGCACATTGTCTGGCTCAATGTCATGTGTTGGGGAATCCACCACTTTCCTGGGGAAATTATTCCAGTGGCTGACAGTTCTCGCTGTGAACAATTTTCCTTTTATATTCAATTGGAATCTCTCCCCCAGAGCAACTTGCACCCATTACCCCTTGTCTTTTCCATGTGACTCCTTGGAAAAAGGCAATCTTGATCTTTGTAGCCACCCTTTAAATACTCTAACATGGTGATAAAGTCTCCTCTGAGTCTTTTCTCAAAACTGCACAAACCCAAAGGTGTGTTTGAGGAAGGGTGAATTGTCCTATGTCAGGCACCATGCTAGTGCAGCTGGGTTGCTGATGCTCCAAACCTAGATCTAATAATTCCTGCTCAGACACCTCTGCACTGCTGTGCTGTCTGTAGTGAGGATGTGCCATCTGTCAGAAAGACCTGCAAACAGTAGCTCTAGGAGGGGTAATAAAGCTTAAACGTGTTTGAGAAGGAAGGGGTTTAGAGCAATATGAGCCTGTAAACTGAAGTAAGATGCCAGGATTGTGAAGGACTCTTAGAGTGAATAAAGTGACTGTGCTGATAATAAAAATATATAATCCCTTGTGAAATTCCACTCCTGTGCAACGTACAGGCCCTTAAGTCTTATTTTAGAGTGACCTACATTCGAGTGTGGGAAATGATTCTGTGATTCTGTGTGAGTCTGTGAAAAATCTATTGAGGAGCATGGCTAAGGAGGGATGAACGTCTATCAGAAAGAAATAGTTTGTAGTTCTTGCAGATGTTGATGAATTTTGAATATACAGAGTAACTTCAAGAAGGAATTGTTGTCAATGGCTGGGAAAGTAGCATTGCTGTCATTTACTTTACCATAATGTAGGATGCTAGTGCTTGTATGTGTTGGCAGCTCTGCTGATGTAGAAGAGAGTAGTCATTACAACCTACTGTCAGACCTTACAGGAGAACTATTTTTCAGCTGAAGATGAAGTCATATATTCTGCATTTTGATTTCATTTCCTATCCATTTGAATATTTATTCTTCTCATGAAATGAAATAAGATGAAGCATGGCTGCTGTAAATGTTCTGATGCTGTTACATAGAGTGTGGACCTGTGTCCCTTTTGAGAAGGTCCTTAGTTCATAGCTGGTCCTTGCATCTTGACAATCATCAGGAAAAAGGTACTCAAGCAGCAGAAGCTGTCCCAGATGTGAAAATGAATGAGACACTAGGATGAATGAAATGTGTTAGAACTGCTTAGGTGAGGGAGGAACCAGCTAACAGGTAAATGATGACAGAATGTGAAAATAATGATAGTGCAGAGAGGGCTGGCTTCACACTCTGCTTACTGATTTGCAGATGCAAGAACATTCAATGCAAGGCACTGCATTCAAAACCGTTAAAAAGGAATCTTTTATGACAAAAGTGCATAAATAATCACTGACACAAGAATCTCTTGAGCAAAAGGAGTCAGTGAGTCTGTAAGAAGATTAATGTATGAATGAAATCTTTCTGCTTTGGTACAAAAACCCAGTCGTTAATGGATGAGAAGATACTTCCTCCATTGACTTGTTATCAGATAAATGTTCCTTGTTGGACACGGGACTGCTCTGTCAATGAACTGGTACTAATAGTTGAAAGAACCAGATGGCTTTTTCTCTTATAGCACGAATACTTCAGTTACTGTAGGTTGTTTAAGATTCAGCTGCCATATTTCACCTCTTGCTATTTGAAGGTTTTTTCTCTGTGTTAACGAAACACTAATTTTTGACTCAGTTACAGGTAACGACCTCCAGGTATAACTTGGAGAACAACATTTATCTTTGGGCAATTTAGCAGTAGTCAATAGCTAGGTTGTCCAGAAGCAGCTGTTTTTATGCTGAATTACAGACTGTTGGCCGAGTAGCAGATTGCAGTGCTGTCATATTGTTGTTTTGTTGAGATGAGAAGGAACCGCAGACTAGCGTGATGTGAAGGGAGTGGAGGCTGTGAGGGTACAAATTGAGGGAAGCGCAGCCACAGCTTCCATATTATTCTGAATTCAGAGTTGGAGCCTAAAGACACTCCACTCCAAGAATGGAATCTCTCATAAAGGCCAAATAGAATCATAGAATCATAGATTCCTCATGGCTGGAAAGGACCTCCAGAGTCATCGAGTCCAACCTTTAAATAGAGTTTTCAAGTAAGGAAACATCTGCTGTATGGAAGCAAAAGCAGAATTTGGGGTTTCTTCCAACCTAAAATATCTTTTCACAGGAAAGTTCTGCAAAGGGCCACCAGGATTTACAGCAGTAAAGGGTTACTTTAGCTAGTAGAGAAACCTCCAGAGTGTTTTAAATTGTTATTTCCCAGTCTCACTGCTACAGCCGTCTCCTCCTCAGTGTAACCTCCACTCCTGTGACACTGCTGTGGGGTTAGTGAGGCCGGTAGGGACAGCTGCAGTGAGTAATGCTGTTTCTCTTGCCATCATTGGCCTCCATAAAGACATTAATATGGCACGGATTACCTGTGCCTTTTAACCCCTGTCATGGTCTGTCCTAAAGTCTTAAAAAGTCTCTTTGCTGCAGATTGCTTCCCCGTGAAAGGATTCTCCCATGTTTCGATCCATTGTTGAAGCATGTGTCCTGGTGCTACCTAGAGAAGAGAAAACGTGGCTCTGTGCTCTGTATTTTTAGTTGGGGGCTCTGTGCTGTCCCTTCCTTCTGCGAACAGCATGCCATCAAGGACATAATAGGATGAGCTTTGGTTTTTTTTCCCCTGAAGGGACTGCCAAGGGAACAGTGAAGACGTTTCAAAACATCATCAATAACTTTTTATCCTCTCTCCAAGAAGCTGGAGGTATTAATAGATCACAGGGTGGTTTTTCTCACTTGATTACAAAGATAAAGTTTCTAGGTCCCTTTTTAATCTTTTTTTTTCCTTCTTTAAAGATGAAAGTTCAGACTCCTGTTGTGTGGTTTCCCTTGGTTCAGCTGGAACAAGGATTGGCCACTTTTTCTGTTATGTAGCAAAAAGAGACATCAAAGAAGCTGTCATTTGAAGGTCTCTTTTCTTTCCTCTTCTTTTCTTTTCTTTTCTTTTCTTTTCTTTTCTTTTCTTTTCTTTTCTTTTCTTTTCTTTTCTTTTCTTTTCTTTTCTTTTCTTTTCTTTTCTTTTCTTTTCTTTTCTTTTCTTTTCTTTTCTTTTCTTTTCTTTTCTTTTCTTTTCTTTTCTTTTCTTTTCTTTTCTTTTCTTTTCTTTTCTTTTCTTTTCTTTTCTTTTCTTTTCTTTTCTTTTCTTTTCTTTTCTTTTCTTTTCTTTTCTTTTCTTTTCTTTTCTTTTCTTTTCTTTTCTTTTCTTTTCTTTTCTTTTCTTTTCTTTCTTTTATCTTTTTCCCTTTTTCCCTTTTTCCCTTTCCTTCCCTTTCCTTGCCTTTCCTTGACTTGCCTTGCCTTGCCCTGCCCTTGCCCTTGCCCTTGCCCTTGCCCTTTCCCTTACCCTTCCCCTTTCCCTCTTTTTTCCTTTTCTTTTTTCCTTGTCTTTTTTCTCTTTTCCCTCCCCTCCTCTCCCCTCCCTGCCCCTCCCCTCCTTCCCTCTCCTTCCCCTTCCCTTCACCTTTCCTCTCCCTTCCCCTCCCCTCTCTTATCTTCTCTTTTCTTTTCTTACCCTCCCCTCATTCCTTCTATGCTGGTGGCAGACAGGATGAAGAGCAGCACTGTGGAGAAAGACATGGGAGTACTGGTGGATGAGAAGCTGTCCATGAACCACCAGTGTGCAATTGCTGCCCAGAAAGCCAGCTGCATCCTGCGCAGCATCAGCAGAAGTGTGGCCAGCAGAGAGAGAGGGGATTCTGCCCCTCTGCTCTGCCCTGGTGACACCTCATCTGGAGTAGTGCATCCAGTTCTGGAACCCCCAGCACAAGAAGGATGTGGAGCTGTTGGAGCAAATCCAGAGGAGGAAATAATCAGAGGGCTGGAGCAGCTCTCTCATGCAGACAGGCTGAGAGAGTTGGGGTTGTTCAGCCTGAAGAGGAGAAGGCTCTGGGGAGACCTTGTAGCAACCTTCCAATCCCTGAAAGAGCCCTATCAGAAGGTTGGGGTAGACTCTTCAAAGGGCACAGAATGACAGGATATGGGGTCATGGTTTGAAGCTAGAAAAGGGTAGATTGATGCTGAACATGAGGAAAAAGTTATTGAATCTGAGGGTGATGGATGCCTGGAACAGGCTGCCTAGAGAGGTGGTGGGGGCCTGATCCCTGGAGCCATTCTAGTTCAGGCTGGATGGGCAAACTGTTCCAGTTGGAGATGTCTTTTCTTCTTGTAGAGGGGGTTGGAATAGATGTCCTTTGGAGGTCCCTTCCAACCCAGTACGTTCTGTGGTATGTGATTTACGGTTTTCTTTGGTTTTGTGTTTTCACACCTTGTTCTGTTAGGCACCAGCATTGCAGGAGAACTCAGCAGCAGTGGTTCTGCAAGTGTTTTGTTTGATTTTTGTCTTTGTAAAGGAGACCACAGGCTACCAAAGGTCTGTCTCTCTGCCTTTCTTGCTGCCACAGACCCACCTGTGTCTTGTGTAACGCTGAAATACGGGCTCAGCGCTTGTCTTTTCCAGTACAGGTAGCAGTACCCATTGTTGCAGTGCATTGTAGAACCTTGTTTCTGGAAAAACAGCACAAAATATCCTGGAAAGTTCATCAAAACAGATGTTTGAAACCTTCAGGGAACACCCTTTTCCCAAAATCAGGCCCTTCCTGTGTGCACAGGCAGATGTGTTCCTACCAGCAAACGTCCCAGACATACCTGACAAGCATTTTCATTCTTACGTGCTCCATATAATGGAAACCTGCTGCTTCCTTGAATTGGGGTCAGGAATTCCTGCACTAAATATGAGCTTGGGCCTGTATTGCACTAAAAGAGTCTTTTCCTTTTGGGTTTTGGGAAACACCTTGTGCACGTAGGAATTCTTAACAAGTCCTGCAACACCCACCTTTGGGAAGTGTGCACCTGAAGCCAGTTGTTCTGATGTGCAGCAGTGCAGTTTCCTTGCTTTGCACCTGCATGTCGTGTCAGAGCTGCACAGTGCTCCCACTAAAAGAACCCAAAGATGCTTTACCACGTGTCTTTAACCTGTCAGTCCTGTAGCAGATTTTGTCTTTGCAACGAGCAGATGTGTAACTCCTCATCATAAAGGATACTGACTGCAGCACTGTCCCTTGGTACAGGAACAAGTGGAAAGCTCTGAGGCTTCCTGCTCTCTCAGGACACCAGAAGGAGATGTTCACAGAAGGAACAATGCCTGGTGGGCTTGCAGCTCTTGAAATGTGTCAGTGATTCCTCCACTGACAGCACAGGAAGGCTTGCAGCAGCACCTGGTATTGCTCTATTGTGTGGGGGAGGACCTCAGTCCCGGACTCCAAGCATATCCCTTTCAGACTTGCTTCCAAATAAAGACTTAAGTGTATGTGAGTTACCAGCTTCAAGGATTGCTTCAAGCAATCTCTTTCATGCCATCCCACATCTCCCTTATCAGTTTACCTACTTCCACCCTCAAATTTTTTGTTGTTACTCCTTTTCCTCTCGAGTGGAGTCAGTGAACATGTCCTGCTGCTCACACCTTGTCTGATTTTCCTCTGTGACCTTACAGTGATTCCTGTCAAGGGTAGATGGATGTGACACTTGGCTAGGTGTGCTGCTCCCTCCATGTTCTGAGTCTTCAGCTTTAGATTTTGGTTCTGCTTTTCATGGTAGTGCCAAGTATCTCCTTTTCTTTAACAGAACTGTGCTAATAGTAAGGAGATATTTATTTTGTGTCAGGTGGCAGAATGTGGCATCTAGTAACTTCCCCTCAAGGGAATGTAGAGAGAGAGAGAGAGAGATATATATATATATCAGATACGTCTCTAGATATATATATATATATGTTGTAGGGCTTTTTTTGCTTCCCACCTACCTTTCTTTCCAGATTCTCTTCCTTGAGGAATTTCACAAATAAATTACTGATGATCTAGACATAGAGGAGCAGACTGAAGAGTGGGGTTTAAAAATAGTTTGACGCCTGTAAAATGGATCATTTTCACAGTTAAAGTATTTTTGCTCCTGTCGCAGAAGAACATTGAAAGTGCAAAGAAAATGTTTCTGCAACAGAAATTATTGGCAATTTTCAGCTGACACAAAAGTATTGGAAATACTTGGTGTTTTTTTCTTTCTGAACTCTGCTCGAGTGCTGTTCTGTTAAATATAGCAATAGGTAGTTGTATGGTAGGATATATGTACTAAATAACACACATCAGTTGGAACTGTATTTCCATCTTCCCATTTCACTTACTTTGCTTTTCAGTATAAAGCATCTACCAGTATGAAACTTAAAACCAAGATGCAGAGTTAGAATCATAGAATCATTAGGGACTGGAAGGGACCTCGAAAGATCATCTAGTCCAATCCTCCTGCCATAGCAGGATCACCTAGACCAAGTCACACAGTCTGTCTGAGTTAGAAGGGACCACAGGATCATCCAGTTCCAACTCCCCTACCGTGGGCAAGAACACCCCACCCTAGATCAGGCTGGCCAGAGCCTTATTTAGTTGTTTCTCTCTAATTCACTTTTAATATTTGTGTGGGTTCTTTGTGTTCTTTTGAGAAATGCTTTGGAAAATCACCAATGACTTTTTAAAAATGCAAATGGAAGATATAAAGAGCTCGCCTTGCTTCTGGAAAGCCTGCGCAGGAGCTGCTTTGAGGACAGGGAGCAGTCTAACACAGCAGCATAGAACGAAGCGTGGGCTGCTGATTTTCCCAGGAAGCTGGGCAGGTTTGCTGTGTGTGGGCATCCCCACTCTTTACTGCGATCCTTTGTTTAATCGCAGATCTATTTTGTGGTTCTTTGATGGCTGACACATTTCTGAAAGGAAACACAAATGAATGAGACTCTCTTATGTCTCCAGGCAGACAAACGCTCCCACAAATCCTCTACTCGCTCTCCCATGAATCTCTGAAACGATGACAAACAGAAAAAAAGATGTTTCCAAAGTGAGTGTCTTGCTAAGTGACCCCACTTCAGCGTTCTCGCCTTCCTCGTAGGGGTTACAAGCGAGCAGCACCATTTGCATCACAGTGAATGGTAAGTTAGAGGGATATGAAGGATGTTTCTAGTCGAACTTTAAAAAGCCAAGTTGTGACTTTCAAGCTTTAGTCCTAGATGATCCCCACTGTAGCTAACCCATCTTGTCTTGGAATTGCTTATGAGATCCCAGGGCAGGTCAGAGATGAGCTGGCAGGTTCCCTGGATTTGGTCCTGGAACTGTGATCTTGAGGCAAAAGCTTGCATTTTGATCAACCATTCCCAGTCTTCACTCCTGCATTCATGCTGTCCCCTGTGTTCTGGCATTCAACTCAGTGGAGCAGATAAGGGTCTGAACCTATTCTTCCAAAAAAAGCGGGGAGTACCAAGGATTGTACCTTGGTCACAGTGGTATCAGCATCTGCACAACCACAGAGCAGGGCTGGTGCTGCTGTGGCAGTGAGCTGGGCAGGGGCTGCTTCACCAGCTGTTGCTGTTGAAGACCTTGCTGCCTGCTCTTTCTAGAAGACTGTAGTGTTTGCTGTAGGAATTGAGCAATCCATGGCTTTGGAGGGTGCTTGGCAGAGAAGTCAAATGGATGCCCTTTACCTTCTCTTGTCCTTTCAATGTAAAAATAGCTTGTTAGAGTCATAGAATCATTAGGGATTGGAAGGGATCTCAAAAGATCATCTAGTCAAATCCCCCAGCCACAGCAGGATCACCCGGACAAAGTCATACAGTCAGTCTGGGTTAGACTGTGTTTCAGTCTTCAGGTAAACTTTGCAGCCATTGCCATGTCACAGATTGCACTTTAGTCTAATCGTGTTTGTGTCTTGACCTACTGCTCATGATGGAGGAGAGGAAGCAGACTTTTTTTTTACCTGTTCAGCTTGAAAGTGGCAGGTCGACTGTTAGTCATTGCTCAGAGGTCTAATTAACCACCCATTTAGTCTGCTCAGATGTTTCATAATAGACTGCTTTGTTCCATGTTGAAATATCTGCTGAAGAGGAACTATAAACAGATAAGTTATTGCTTCACTAAATATATTTCAAAGTATTTGTGCCACACAAAGTTTTACCCTCACAAAGGGTTCATAGTAGGAGTTTTGTCTTAGCCAACGGCCAGATTATCTCTGAGAAGTCACATTGTCTTATGTGAGAGTAGAGAAGTCCTGCAGCAGGACACAGGTATTCACAGAGATGGTCCTGCACACAAAATACAGGTATGTGAAATGCTTGTATTTCATTCTTCAGGGATTTCAGAGCCCTTTATTTGTACAGTTTATACTGAATTGAGCTTCTTAGGAAGTCTGAGTGAGGTTCCCATACTTCTGTGTACATCCAAAGAGGTTAAACAATTAATTGAATAACATTCAGCAAATCATTGCCCCTCACTGTCCTTCTCAGGTCTGCTTCTACTTTTTACATCGTGCCGTGGTCGGCAATGTCTGACGTTTGTCACAGATAAACATGTGAGTCTGGGCAGGCCAGTCTGCTATAAATAAGGTATGAACTTGTAATTGGAATTGATCCCATTTCTGTAGCTGAATGAATTTCCACCTCTCTGATCATCTCCATAGTATGGGAGAACACTTTCATTCCATTTGAGCATTGTCTGTAATTCTGAAGATACTCTTCTTGTTTTCTAGAAGACTGGCTAGTTCTTTTTGTGCTGCTTTTCTTCCTTGAGCCTGCTTTCAGCACTGCTTTCTACCTCCTAAAAGCTGGGGTTCCTAGCTTCTGCTCACTGGAGAAAGCAGGAAGAAGGCAGTTGTGCTTGTCCTAAAGAGAAAGGGCACACAGCATAGTGACTGTGTGTGGGTAGGGATGTTTAGAACACTAAAGAGGGTGAACTTTCAGCAAGGCACAGATTTGGTTCATGTGGTTCGTTCAAAGAACAAAAGGAAGGATTAACTGAAACGAATCTCTACAATTTAATTCTGGTCCATCGTCACACAACACTTCAACTCTCATCTCTGTAGCCCAGTGATGTAGGGGCTGCTTTATACCATCACTCAGATTTAACCTTTACAATGGTTTGCCATCAGAATTCAGTAAGGGTGGATCAAGTTCATCCAGATAAGCCAATTTTTTGTGATCTTCTGTTTGAGATCTGTAATGGGAGAAAGGGTCAGAAAGTTTAAAAAAAAGGGTTGTCAAAAGTGCTGTAAAGCTGAAAGAGAGGTGCCAAGTACAAAGGCAGCTGAGAGGTGGAATTCTGAATCCTTTACAAGCCCCTTCTATGCTGAATTGGTTTGTATAGTGTTTCCAGGGGTTTACAAGTGAGGGTGACCATGGAGTTGGTACATCTGTGCTCAGAGTAGGTTTTGCTTAGTTTTTGCAGCTCCTTTCCTTTGAGTTTCAGGAGTAACCTCAGCTGGCTCCATGCACAGGCTTCACAGCTCAGTGCCAGCAAATGCCAAGTCAAAAAGGAAGTAGAGGAGCAAAACATTGAAAAGCTCGAAAAAGAAGATTGAGAGAAATTGCCACTTAAAAGAACCCAAATAACAACCCTGCCCCCCCCAAAAAAATGCAAAGCAGAAGACAAAACAGAAAAAAACCAAAGCAGTCAACAACAAAAATGAAAAAAAAACAACCACAAGCCCCACAAGGGCAGTAGAGTGCCCATGTGTAATGTCAGAGTGAACGTGGCAGTGCTTAAGGCAGCACTGCAGCTTGGAGTAGTGCTGTGGTTCTTTGTGGTGAGTGAGCAAGGACATCCTCAGAAGAGCTTCTCATTTGATATGCAGTGCTGTCAGTGTCAACTTTGATGAAAGTCACCAGACAAACCTGTTAGTGGATGTTCCTCCCCGATCCAGTTTGACTGCCTGTGTCCCCTTCCCACATCCTATTGTGTAGTTGCACAAACCTCTCTCCCTTCATGGCAGAGGGAGTGAAGAAGACACAGTGCCACACTAACACCTTGTCCTGTGGTGCACCACAGGCCAGTGCTACATGGATCTGTAGGTAACTGCACAAGACATGATGCCTTCATCTACCAGATCCCTGGCACCGCATCCCTGCAGATCAGCAGATTGCTGCTCAGCACTGCTCCCTGGGAAGTGCCGACTGCTGCGGCACTGCCTATTCAAGCTGAGCGTGGTGGCTTAATCCAAGGGTGAGAAATCATAAAAAGGAGTGGTTTTTTTCTGTCTCTGCCTCTCTCTTGCAACTTCTTAAATGGCTGAGTTGTGCCAAAAGACACATGTTGTCTTTGAAACAATTTTTAAATGTAAATGTGACATTTCCTCTACTAATCACACTTCTTTCAGCTGAGAGATAATAGAGTTGTCTGACTAGCTCAGCCCTGGGTCTTTGCTTGCATAGCTACTCCAGAGTGAGTTATACCCATAGTGCTGGGTTTGTCCTAAGGTCTCTTTTTTGTGTTAAGCTCATGTAGTTTGAATGTGAAAACATTCTAAGAGGCCAAGGATCAGTGATTTCCATGTACTGTCAAGGATCCTTTTGCCCAGTCCTCATTTTGCTTTGAGTTGCTGTCCTAACTGATCTATCAGTGCAGAGAAAACACTCTTTTTTTTTCTTAAAACATTAAAAATCTATGCTAATTTCATGCCTACTAATTCTTATTCACAGGGCATCTTTAACTGAAAGAAAAATGTCCAAAATATGCCAGTGTGGATGGTCTACAATCACTGCTATTATTGGTTTTAGTATTACTATTATATTCTTGAAAATTCATGTGCATTTATACTCATTTCCATCTTTTCCTCTAACCAAAAGCAAAGTATTCACTGGCCATATGGATTTCATATGGCATCCAGAGCAGCCCAGTCTTATATGGTAATGACTCAACAACTTGCTGAATCTAGTTGGCGTCGTTACTCAAAGTATCACAGTGAAGTTTCATAACAGTCTCACTTAGGTTATCTCACACCCTTGATGTCACTGTTCACTGAAGGCAACCAGGCCTTCTACCAGCAAAGAAGTGATTTGCCATTAGTGTTTCTCTCTCTTGAACCCCTACTTCTATCCAGCCTTGGATTTTATTATCTGAAAGCCAGTCAGCTCAGGCTGCTGTCCCACAATGCAGGGGAGAGGTTGAAGGCAGCGATCTTGAGCAGATCCATATTTAATGGCAGTAACCTCTTAAGTGTTCCTGCTACCATGGATGAAGCCCTGAAGTAGCGAGCTTGCAAGCACAGGTCTTTCTTCTCAGGATCTGTATTGTGTTTGCCAGAAATGAGAGCTGCTCTTGCAGTTGGGGTTCTCCTCCCGAAGAGGAGAAGACTCTGGGGGTCCTTGAAGTGACCTTCCAATCACTGAAAGAAGCCTGTCAGAAAGCAAGGGAAGACTGTTCACAAGGGCAGGGAACAACAGGATAAGGGGTCATGGTTTGAGGCTGGAAAATGGTAGACTCAGGCTGAACATGAGGAAAAAGTTCTTGAATCTGAGGACATGCGGAGAAGGAGGGTCCCTGGAACAGGCTGCCTAGAGAGGTGGTAGAGGCCCCATCCCTGGAGACATTCAAGGTTAGGCTTGACAGGTCTCAGTAGGGAAGTTGATATAGATGACCTTTGGAGGCCCCTTCCAACACAATACCTTCTATGATTTTATGGTTCTGTGAAATTTGTGCTAGAGCAGAGGTGCTGTGAAGGATGTGCACACGAACAGCCAGCTCAGAGCACTGACCTCAGCCTTAACTCCTCAAAAGTCTGCATTGTTGTAAAATTCAGCTGTCATAGCTGGCTTTCTTACCTCCTCACATGAACATGCTAATTCATTTCATAGCTAAACTGGAGTATCATCACTTCTAAGAAGAGGATCCAAGTGGCTGCTCTTGCTAATCAGTTTTAAAAACATTGCTACCCAGGAACATCTCTCTTGTTTTCTAAGATGTCAGCTGAACCCTCAGTTGACAGAATTGTCATCCCATTGCCTGCAGTAGGAGTAGGTCAGAAGGTTGGACTCAGCAGCATTTGGGGACAGCCAAATGGTTTTAATTTCCTCTCCCTTGTATCTGAGTCTCATTTTGAACTCTACTACTAACACATTTTTACATGAATGTTGGAGAAAAAAAGGACAATGAACTTTAGTGAATTCAGTGAATTACTGGCTTTTGATTGTAGCTCCTGTTTCCACTCATGTTTGCCCTTGCAGCCTAAGTCTTGATGTTGGCCTCACCCCTGCACTGTGCTGGCACAGTGACAGATGTGACTGTTCAGTGAACCAAACTGGGAACCTAAGTCTTCTTCTATTTTTCTGCCTGGTCATTTTTCAACCACATCAGCTCACCGGTGTGGTCCATCACACATGCAGACAGGCTCTCCGACAGATGTGCTGGTTTAGTGCAACAAGGCACATCTGAGAAGCAGGGAAAAGCACCCTGAGACAGGATTGGAGAAGGATTTGTGCAAACATCACTGCTCCTGGGTTGTATTTGCTCAACCATGTGCTACTGAAATGCTCATCCAGTACTTGGGGAAAAGAAAATAGATACAGGCTCAACCTTTTAAAAAAAAGAACTCAGAAGATTGATCCAACACAGTAGGGATCTAAGTGTGGTCATTGTAGGTGAAGGCTCAGCCTCATCCCAATTCTTTCGCTGCTTTTGTGTGGAGTTTCTTCAATACATTGTGGGATATACAGTCAGAACTGAGACAGTTGAGATATGAGAGATTAAGCTTGTCCCTGACAGTGTAGATGTGCTAGCAACGTCAGAAAGTGCTCATCCAGTTTAGCAGTGCTTCAAACATTGTGACTGTCCTGTAACTATTAAAGTCCCATGTAACCCATGCTCTTTGAGAGATGCTTCAGCTACAGTGGTGGGTTTATCCTAGCGAAGGGTGAGATAATTTTAACCTTCTCTCCTATGGATACTAAAGTAAAATCACAAAGTCCTGTTCACGCAAAGTGTGTGTAAGTTTCAGGAGTGAGACCTGCAGATGGCTCTCACCCAGTAAGTACTTCGTGCTGCTCAGCAATCTGATCTTAATGGGTTGTCCAAATGGTGTCCTCATCTTCTGTTAGAGACAAAATGTGACAGGGATATTGTAGTCTCCCTCCTCTTCCTCTGTAAGTGTATTCTCTGTTACCTCTTCCATTTCAGTCAGGTACATCCTCTCACTGAATGTGTATATGTTCAGCCATCTCTGCAAAGAGGTAGTGTCAGTGGCTGGGGAGAGGGCCTTGTGCATGTGAGTGGAGACCCAGGGTGGATGCAGATGCCTCAGAAAGGAGTAGGAGTAACAAAGCAACCCTCTCAGCAGTGGGGACCTAATGATTTTCATATTCTTTGTTGCTGTGTATATTTTAAACACGGCGTTAGAACACCAGCTATCCTTGCTAGGTGTGCCAAGAGCTAGGCAAAGCTCAAAACAAACTGCTGGTCTTAATTGTGTGACCTGGTGACACTTGGTGAGGTTCAGTTGTAATCAGCAATCTCAGAAGGAGCATCTCCTTACATGTTTGCTACTGTAGCTCAAATCTAGAGATCTGCTAGCAGGGATGATGGTGTTAAAGGTTATGCCACCAAATTGCTGCTCTTATGTATAATAAATACCAGTCTTCTCTTCTTTATCTCTAAAGTGAGTGGTAATAAGTTGGGTTCATTTCAGTTAGCTCTCTGGGTTAACAGTTGCTGCCTGGGTGCAGCTGTATGCAGCCTACGCTGAATTACCTACAGGTTGGGTATGTGGAACTGTGGCACGTATAAGTCTTTGTACTAGGGCTGAGACAGTCATGTCAAGAGGCAAAAGGAGAGTGTACATCCTAAACCTACATAAGTGACTCTCCAGTTCAGGGAAGAGCAGGCTGTGCTTCTTTCAAAGTAGCACATGCCCCCATTAAGCCATTCTTCATTACTGTATAGGCTTAAGTCATAAATAGTTGATTTGTTCCTTGGCAACTTCATATTCCATTTAAGAATGAAAGAACATATATGAGATCAACATTTGATCCCTGGAAGAGGTTTTAGTAAACATCAGGATTTCCCCAAGTGGTCCGAGCAAGCTTGCCTTTGCAGCAGTGCCTGTGAATGGAACCTGTATACTCATCTGTATATCCTTACAGGAGCACAGAGGTTAATACCACCTGGCAGCAGAGTCGTGGCCTCTCATTGTCTGCTGCAGAAGTCTGTGCAGGTAGATAAAATGAGAGGCAGCTCCTTCCTCACAGCTATTGTATACAAAAGAAAGAGGTATAGTAAGTGAATATAGAACAGTGGGTGAGTGAGAATGAGGCCAGGAGAACACGTAAGAATATGAGGAAGATGTGCTTGGTTGTTCAGACCATTATACTGAGGCTCCATCAGATGACATTTCTGTTACATTTCTGTGTACTTCTAATACGAGATGAACCCATCTGCAGACATTCTTGCACGTGTAATGTCTTCTGTATCTTCCAATCTATACTTGCTACAGGGTGTAAAGCTGTTCAGTTTCTATGTGAAAAAGCCATAGTCCCTGAAGCTGTTGTTCTCCTCAGGGCTGACCAGCCTCCATTCAAGCCTTTGTGTCTCAGGTGTCTCCTAGTCCCTGGACTTCTCCACGTTGCCTTGGGGTGCAGACTTCCAACTTGTTTGCAACAGTTGCTTTATTAGAAGAAAGAAATCATCCTTATTTTAAGATTGCCTGGAGTTGAATCTGAACATGGAAAGCTGAAAGCAAAGGGTTAACCTCTTGATAGAAACTCAGAAAGGCATAAAAGAGAAAGATGCCATCCAGCCTATCACAGAGCTGCAGCATCTTCGTTGGCTGCTCCTTAGAGCTTTCTTAAAGCATCTCTCAACCCTGAAGCTGAGAGCACAAGCAGCTGAGTGACATGTTCTGTCTGGGATGTTGTCTTACAGAGTGGGATTTTCTGAGGGTTTTCATTGGGTTTTTCTTGGCTTTAGGCAGCGTAAGGTAACTCTGCAGCACTTTGCTTCCATAGCTGCTGTATTTCAACATTGCTGTGTTAGGCTAATGAAAGAGTTGCTGGCCTGCAGAGATTACATGATTTGCAGGGGATTCCTTTCCCCTCTTAGTCAGTTGGTCTCTGCTGTTCCACTTCAAAAGTTTTTCCCTGTTTGCTTTATTTCCTGCGAATGCAGTGACACAGAGCCACATACAACAGCATGTTTTGTATTTCCTGCCTCCTTGGCTTCATGAACTGGGCATTTTTCCCCATTTCCCTTTAAAGCGATGCTCAAGCGCAAGTGCATTGCTTTGAAAAAACAAGAACACAACATGTATTCAGTTGGAACTACTTTGCTACTCAAGTAACTTTCTGCATTTTAAAGACCCTTCAATTATTTTATGCTAAAGAGTTGAAGAGTACTGCCACCTAGTTCATCCTCCTACTCCAAAACAGGATCATCTCTACTTATAGCATTCCTGACAGACACTTGTATAACCAGTCCTTAAAGATTTCCAGCAACAGGGACTGCATTGCCTTTCCAAGCAAATTTTCAAGCTGAACATGTCTGCAATATGAGCTCAGTACTTTCAACTCCTGCCACTTGTGAATATTGATGGACAGATTATTACATGTAGCCGCAGTTCATGTGTTTGAAGGGTGTTTTCCTGGTCCCGGTATCTCTTCTTTGGGCTGAGCAACTTATGTTCTCTCAGCCTTGCCTTATAATTTGTGTTACCTAGATGTTTGCTTGTTCTCATTGCTTCCAGTGGTCTGCCTCCAGTTCTTTCACTTTCTTGAGGTGTGGAGAGGATAATTCCATGTATTCGGTAGCAACGTTGAATAAGGCAGTAGACTCTCACTCCAGCTGCATTCCAGCAGTTCCTGTCAGAGTGGTGCTTGCTTAGCATAAAGCAGCACACCGAATCACAGAATCATAGAACATTAGGGATTGGAAGGGACCTCAAAAGATCCTCTAGTCCAATCTCCCTGGCACAGCAGGATCAACTAGATCAAGTCGCACAGGAACACATCCAGGCGGGTTTTAAACATCTTCAGAGAAGGAGACTCCACAATCCCCCAGGGCAGCCTGTTCCAGTGCTCTGTCACCCTCACTGTGAAGAAGTTCCTTCTGATATTTATGTGGAACCTCCTATGTTCCAGCTCACACGCATTGCCCCTCATCCTATCACTAGAAGACATTGAGAAGAGCCTGCCTCCATCCTCCTGACACCTACTCTTCACATATTTATAAACATTAATGAGGTCACCCCTCAGTCTCCTCCAGGCTAAAGAGACCCAGCTCCCTCAGTCTTTCTTCATAAGTGAGATGTTCCACTCCCTTCATCATCTTAGTGGCTCTGTGCTGGACTCTCCAGCAGTTCTGTGTCCTTCTTGAACTGCGAGGCCCAGACCTGGACACAATAATCCAAATGTGGTCTCATCAGGGCAGAGCAGAATGGGAGGAGAACCTCTCTCAATCTGCTGACCACCCCCTTTCTTGTGGCCTTCTTGGCTACAAGGGCACATTGCTGGCTCTTGGTCATCCTGCTGTCCACCAGGACCCCAGGTCCCTTTCTCCTACAGCAGATCAGTCCTCAACCTATACTGGTACCTGGGATTGTTCTTCCCCAGATGCAAGACTCTACACTTACCCTTGTTATAGTTCATTCAACTTCTCGCTGCCCAGCTCTCCAGCCTCTCCAGGTTTCACTGAATGGCAGCACAGCCTGCTGGGGTGTCAGCCACTCCTCCCAGCTTAGTGTCACCAGCAAATTCGCAGATAGTGCACCCTAATCCCTCATCCAAGTCATTAATGAATAGATTGAACAGGACTGGTCTCAGTACTAACCCTTGGGGGACTCCTCTAGATACAGACCTCCAACTAGACTCTGTCCCATTGACCACTACTCTCTGACTTCTCTCCTGCAGCCAGTTCATGATCCACCTCACCACCCAATCATCCAAACCACACTGTCTCAATTTGGCTGCAAGGATGCTGCGGGAGACTGTGTCAAATGCTTTCCTGCATTCAAGACAGACCACATCCACTGGTCTGCCATCATCTATCCACCTGGTTATGTCCTCATGAAAGGCTGTCAGGTTGGTCAAGCATGACTTCTCTTTGGTGAAGCCTAATGACCCTCTTGTCCTTGCCATGCCTGGAGACGGTGTCAAGGATAAACGGTTCCATCACCTTTCCTGGGAATAGGGAGTGGTCATCAGAGGTTTGACTTCAGCTCTCGATTCTGTGTGATCCTGAGATGCTTTGTGCAGCACCGCTGTATGCCCAGTTGTTCCCCATCCTGCATGCACACAGCTAGTTCTTGGCTAAATACAGAAACCTACAGCCATCCTAGTTGAATGGTGTCCTTTAGCTTTTCCAGTTAGTTAAGGCTTTTCTAATCTTCTCCTCAGCTGTACTTGCTAGTCTACCCAGCCTAGTGTAGGTTACCAGTTACCAAATACTTTTGTTGCATCACTCATTCAATTAATAAAAATACTCTTTCATCTGGGAACCATAAAAGATTGGTCCTTTCGATTTGGCTAGGAACTGTGGAAATCTGCTTCCAGAAACAGCAGTGTTGGTAGTGACTCCAGTCATTTGGAAATCATCTTTTAATACTAATCATATTTATCACCAGATCACATACTTTCCCACAGTTCCCTTTAAGGTGAAACGTGTTCAAAGACAAACCCTGTACTACCTAGTTTTATGAATTGGATGTAGTATTTTTCTTGGATTTATTTCACCTTTTTTTAGAACTTTCAAAGTGTTTTCTCTAGATTTTTCAACTTTGTCTGGAGCAGCTTGCAGCTGCCAGAGGATCCGTGTTTTATGGCATATTTGTCTTAGCCATGTTTTTGTACCTGGATTAGCTGACTGTGAAGACCTCTGCCATATGCACCCCTACGCACGCACCTGCCCCCCATGGTGTTTCCCACTTCCTGCAATTTATTGCTTCATTCATTTATTTATTAACCTTTTATAGAGGGAAACAAGGCTGGTTCAACTAGATTGGGTCAATACATCCACATTTTCTTGGGTTTTTCTTTTCTGATTTCCACTATGTGCTTGCAAGTGGTTTGGTTATCTGTGCCAGAGCCTTTCTGGGGATCTAAAATAAAACCAAATGGTGTATAGCTCATCTGGCCTCATCACTTTTTCTCTGTTTTCAAAAACAAGGGCTCTGCTTGACCTTTTCCAAACACTTGTTGCCTTACTTGTCCTCCATGAATTCTCAAAGACAACTAGTAACAGCTCTGAGATTTGCTCTGCTTGTTCCTAAATTATCTTCAGGCAATATTCACGCCTTGGACAATTTGAGAATGTTTGATTTCCTCTAATGCTCCCTATTTCCCATTCTTGCCTGAAATCTTATCCTTTCTTTGCCGGTATTAATTCCTGCTGGTGAGAGGATCAGTTGGCTTTTTTTAGTAAAGTCTTAGCAAAAATGATATTGTGATCTTCCTGATCTAACGTCTCCATGGCTTTCTTCTCTCTCCTGAGTGGCAGAGCAATAATTTTGTTGTACTCACAGAATTATACATCACGTTCTGTGCCCTGACTCCCACATGGTGTTTCATTGCGTGATGCTCATTTCATATTGCCGTAGGAGGTGTTTGCTACGTGTGTATCCTGTCACGTTCACATGTGTTCTTCTCCTTTCATGAAGAATACCCGTAGTATTAATGGGGTAACCTGTCAGATCTGGTTAGTTGTTGCTAACTTGTCAAATACAGCTAGTTAGTGTTTTCCAGACTTCTTTTGACAGCTGGACAAGTTCTGCCCAGTGTACCTGATGGGTCTGTGTTCTCATTGTCTGGCTGGTTTCAGTGGTGCCGTGACATTTTATTCACAATAACCAGCCAAGCCTCACCTCAAAGACACAGCTTCTTTTTCTGTCACCGTTATCCAAACGTATTACCTGTGTAAAGAGGACCCAACAAGTTTAGTGTGTAACAGTCAAACAGTCTCCCTGCATGTTAACAGGAGTTTAGCCTTATGGCCAGGAGTGATCCCTGCTCTGAGGACTTTTTTGGAGCCACCTCACCAAGGTAGCAGCTGTGAGGAAATTGATGAAAAGAGATTCTTTTTGCCTGTTTGTGTGGAATCACACACCCTTTGGGGAGGGAAAGTCCAGAACAAATCCAGTAGCCAGATTAAGGCTCATAAAACTTGCTCTAGACAATCCTACTTTAGCAAGGGATAGGTTTTGGACTAGATGATCTCTAGAGGTTCCTTCTGACAATTCTGTGATTCACAATTCTGAGAGAAAAAATTACTTATGGACTGGGTGAAGATAGCAAACAGTACTTAGTTCTGCAGTTGGCTGCAGGATTTTCATCAGATTTACCCAATACTGTAAGCAGCCTCACTGAGAAGCACACAGGTACGTTTGCACACACATAGGTCCAAATGGTTTTAAGCACCAGGTTGCCTTCTAGCGCTTCAGGCTTCCCAAGGGGTTGTAGAAGCTTTCAATGTGTTGTTTTCCAACACAAAAAAAAGGGCAAGTGATTTCTTTTAACCTTTGTTTTCAATTTTTAAGTCCCTCATGTATTCTGGTTTCAGACTACCTAATTTCTTCCTGCATCCTACTTCTGCTTCCCATCCTGTTTGCTCCAGGTTTGGGATTACTTTGTTACTTACCAAACAGCACATTTGGTCCCAGTGTTGGAAACCTCAGCTGTTGGTAATTGTAAAGGAAGCGTAAGGCTTCTGGGCTAGTGTCAGTGGTGAGACCTCTGCGAGTACCTGAAACAGCTTTCAGCCCTTCCCAGTTAGTCTGTCATCTGACATTGTAGACCCTGTTTTCTGTTGGTACTCAGATGAGATGCATCTGAACCAGCCGTCCCTGCCATCTATCTTCATTTCTTAGGAGAATTAATTGGCTTAAATTCTCATTTAAATTCCCTTTTTACTGGATTATGGAATACATTTTAATTTGACAGCAGTGTTAATTTTAGTAGTACATTTGTAGCCTTTAGTATGAACATCGAGTTGAGTGAAAATACTGCTAAATATTTATACTGCTTTGCTTTGATCTTTTTGCTCAGAAGAACTGAAAAGGTACCACGTTTAACGTTTTTACTATAAATATTTTAGATAACATTTGAAAGAGTCCAAATTCACCTCTTGTATTGCAACTGTTTGGATTACTGAGTTGGGTTGCTGCTCTTAAGGGGTTCTGGGTGACCTTTCAGTTGCCAGTGGCTAGAAACTTATGAGCAATATGGTTGAGGTTAATGGCCAGTGGTGGAATCAGCATTCCTGTTTGCTTTGCAGAAGGACCAGAAACTCTTCCATGCTTACTTTTACACTGTGGCTCAGAGGGAGATTACTCTATCCTTGCACAGGAAGCACAATAGCTCTGCAAACATGATATGGTTTCCAGGATTACCCTTTGCAAACCCCTGACCTGCTCCAGTACTGGCCACTTGCCCTGGAAGAGCAAGAAGGGATTGTGAGTGAGATATCAAAGTCACAGAGTTCAGCCAGACCCACGGAGTCTGCTGCTGCCAGAGCTGCCACGTTCTAACACTAAATTACCAGACATTTTAGAGGGTCAGGAGAAATACCAAGGAAGTAGGAGTGTTCTGTCACATGCTGATTTGTGGTAGTTTTACTCAAAGAAAACGTAAATTTTTCTATAAGTGTTTTCTGGAAAGCAGCCAAAACACTTCAGCCAGCATTGCCAGGACTTCCAGGTATTTGATGCTTCTGCCCTCCTCAGTTGCTCCAGTTCCTCTGCACTGTGTAACCAAGGTTCTTTTGCAGAGACAGGTGATTCCTCACAGGAGTTTTCCCCCTTAGCCCCTCGTGGGAGACGCTGTGGGTTCTGAACTGCACAGGGAAATAGAAAGCCAAGGCTCTCGGATAACAGTTCCCGTAAGACACAGTGGCCACATTGAGTTATTTTATTCTTTTGTTTGCTGGGCTGGAGAATGTTTAAGCCTCTCGTGATCAGTTTTCAAACGAGTAACAAGAGGGACTGCCTCTCCTTGCATTTTGTTTTACTTATTAGACTGTGAAAAGCATGTGATGTAGAACCTTTTCAGTCAGTCCTAGGGAGAACGAAGGGACGTGAGACCCTGTGCTTTACACAGGACAGGTATCTCTTCTGTCTGGTGCTAGCACTGTTGCTTTTCCTCTTACTCAGATCCAATTATTTGTCAGTGTTCCTTGTGTTAAATTAAGTTTCTCAAGTATTTTCACCAAACAGCCTCCTCTTGTTTGCTACTGCTGTGGGTAGAAGTTATTTCACTGGAATTTGTATGTGTGTGTTTGTATTGGAAAGNCCCTCTGATCATCCTCGTGGCCCTCCTCTGCACTCGCTCCAGCACATCCACATCCCTCTTGTAATAAGGGCTCCATAACTGTACGCAGTGCTCCAGGTGGGGTCTCACCAGAGTGGAGTAGAGGGGGAGTAGAGGGTTTGCTTCTTCCTATCTTGATCCCACCTGTGCAGTCCTCATGCCTGTCACAGTGATAGCCCTGAAGACAAAGTAGGCTTTCATACCCTACTCTGAGCTTCACAGGCTTGCATACGTTCTGATCCTTGTGTGATGCCCACTGCAGGGTTTGATTTTATCCCTGAAAGGCTCAGTCTGGGAAGTTTAGAGACTCATTCTGTTAAAAGTACATGAGGTTGCATCTGCCTGGCATGACGAGTGCTCCAGGGGTACTGTGCTGACAGCAAAGCAGATCTGGAAGACAGTCAGCCTCTAGCCTACTCTTGAATCTTCCTGGATTTAGATCAGGATTTTTAACAGACTTATGAGATGGAGTGATAAGACCCTGAAAAATTGAGGAGGCCTGTTGTGAACTGAGAGCACAAGTTTGTCTTACAAGAGAGACAACTCTTAGTCACATCCAAGTTTAAGTGCCCGTGGAATGGGTACGACAGGAAATCTATTGCCCTTCATTGATAAATGATTTTCCCAAAGAGGGAGATTGAAGGGCAGTTGATGCTGGAATCCATTCCCCTGAGAACTGGTTTCATGCCTGTTTTACAACCACTGATCACTGCTTGATTCAAAGAACCAATGAGTCATTGTATAAAAAAGAAAATTAGAAAACCATAATCCCAAACCCCAAGGCTTTGCAGGGTTTTTTTCTGCCCTTCCATGGCAGCAGAAGTCTGGGTCCCAGTCAGCTGATGATCCTGTGGGGACTTTGGATTTTCTTTCTGTGTAATGGAGAATTAGAGTTTTCTCCTTATTTTTCACCCTAGTGAAAGTACTTGCTGCCTGCACATAATGGTTTCTATTACATTTGATGCTTTGAGGTCTAAGAGCTTTCTATTCGGAAGTACTTGGCTCTGAGATGGGTTGAGTGGTTCTGAGGTTACTGAGGTAACAGTTGACAAGGGAAATATTATAGTTTCTTGTGTAACTTGGTCTGTTTGTGGGAGTTCTCTCTGCAGAAAAAGAGTCCTGCCCTGCTCAAGTTAGTTCTTCTTTTGGCATCTCAATTAACCAAGATGTTCTGTTGGAATCCGAAAGGGTCATTAGGAGCCAGAGTGCTGGGCCAAAGCACAAGAGATTGCTTGAATTGTGTCACTGACCATTTAGTGAGAACATCTATCAGCCAGGAAGCTTTCCCTGTCAGGTAATGCTCATGAGTGCTTTTGTTCAGGCTGTTTGTGTTTGTGGCTTGTCCTGCATGTAAAAATCTAGCTGACAGATGTAGGTGGGTAAAGAAAATCACAATCAAAACTTTCTAAGCAGTTGGTGGTTTCGGATAGTTGACAACGGTACAGATCCACTTGATGGCTCTTCAACAGTGTCTCAGTGACTGAGAAGCTGAGAAGTTTCCAAGTGCTTTCATTTTTCATCTACATTCATTATGTTAACTAGCAGATGTCGTTGATGTCCTCTGCCACTACATCCCATAGTCTGCTCTTTGTCTCTCTCAATGAGCTGGTTATTAATGCAATTTGCATTCAGAAAAAAGCTTAAAATGGAATTCATGTAGAAAAAAGAGGGAAGAAAGGAAGAGAGGGGGAAGGAGATGGGGAGTGAGAGAAGGAGGAAATGAAGGAAAGATAAAAGAAAAGATGAAAAATAGGGTTTGCCAGCAGCTCTTAGAGTTTATTGTACCAAATCCAATTAGAAAAGAGCAGAAACTCCATTACTGTCTGAATTTTTGTGGTTGAGAGCACATGTTCTGGTCCAACCGCCTTTTACAGAGGCCACCAAAAAAATCCACACTGGTCCAATAATATTGACATTCTCAACATGCTTGTGCTGGCCTGAACTGTCTGTGAAGATGAACAGGTGGCAGCTGGAAAAGGTTGTGGAACAGGAATGACCATTCCCTGCTCTCTGTGGGTTTAAAACATCTTTTTTCTGGAGGTGATCTGATGCCTTTCACTAGCATCAAAATCACTTTAAACAAAAAGTTTGGAGAGACTGATGAGAATGTGTCTGTGAGAAATGCCTTTGTTGAGAGAACTTCTGCTGTATTCGATGTGCGTGTCACCACGGCAATTGAATTATCTGCTATTGACAGGAAGGTATGGACTAGGAACCGTTTGCCATTTCCCATGATGTGCTTCCTAGCAAAGAGGGCTATTTGTCAATGTAAAATTTATAGCATGGCATTTAGCAGTTGTGCCCGCTGTGAGAGTGGTGGTGGATGTGGTTTGAAAGCGTGAAGCAAAAGGGAAAAGGTGATTATTCTGTTACTTCTTTAGTTCAATCTTTTGTCTTCTCTCTTCTTCCTCCTTCCAGTGTAGCGTTCCTCCCCATTACCGCTTACAACATGAACCATTTTGAAACTGTTGGAGCCACAAAGCAAAGCCAAGGCTGTGCTCTCTGCATGATGCTCATAACATGAGATTGTTTTTATACCAAAAAAGTGAATCAGCTAATTTCTATTAATTGCTGAAAATAATTGCTTCCAGTTGCAGATGATGGCAGTAAACAATTGAAGTAGCTTAGTATATTATTTTGGGGTAGGAGCGTAAGTATTGGGGTGGGGAAGAACCTCTCTCACTTGAAAAGTTACCTAATGGCTTTGTACTGCTGCTTTCTCTCATGGGCTGTATTCCCAGTATGTAGAAGGCTTCAGGTTCAGGCCTGTGACTGTACACGTTCTGAGTAGACTTTCCACCAAAGCAGTTTGTACATGGTTTTGACCAGGTAGGCTGCTGGGGTACCACTGAAAACCTGAAATAGTACCAGTGGTAGTGGTGTTCGCCAGCCTGAGTTTGAAAATTGTTTCTGCTGAGCTCCGATTCTTTATTACTCTTCCTTATTCAATTGCCTCTCTTAAAATGTAGCATCTGGCCAAACCCTTTCTTGCTATTCCACCTTCTTGCATCTCCCAGCTCCGTCCTCTCAAATGCTTTGCAGGTGTGGAACAGGTTTCTCCGCAGTTACTCCTCCCCGTTTTCCTAAAGATCACTTTTCTACAGCCCTCACCCTGCTCTCAGGAAACCTGCTCTGCAGTCAACTTAAGGCTTAAGGAACTTTCCCCCCATCATTCCCTCATCTCAATTTCTTTTCCCCATTCTTATTTGCCTTTTCCTTAACAAGGGGTAAGAGGTTTTGCCACCTGAGGCTGCTGTCACATCTCTCACCCTGTTTCTTCCCGTTTGCTGGGCTACCCCTGCACCTTTGCTGCAGCGTGGGGGGCACTGCCCTGAGCTGTTTGACTTTGGAAATGATGGGCGTCACCATCTTGTGTCTGTCCTCACACCAAGGGAGACTTCAGATGCAATTTTCCCTTGTTTCTAATTTCCAGCAGTCGTTCCCTGAATTGAAAACAGCTCATTTCCAGCGGTGTGCTTGGTCTCCTTCCCCAGGCTAGATGCTGGATTGCGAGGCTTGGGGGATGCCCCACATTAACCTGCGATACTGGTCTCCAGCACACAGAGCTTGCGCAGCATTTTCCTATGCCCTTCACTGCCGGCCCCACTGCTCTGAGCAGGGGGTGTGTGGACATTCTCCCTGGAGCCCCATTAGCACCAAAAGCTGTGTTGTCAGTACATGAGCACAGCCCTTCTCCTGGACTGGTTTCCTTGTGAGAAGCTACCTCACCACAATACAAGTTGAGGTACAAGGTGAACTCCAACAAACCCCACTGCCAAGATTAAAATTCGTCTCAGCTGCGCCTCGCAGGACTGTGCTTTTCTGCGCAGAGGTGATTTCCAAGCACCAGGAAGAAAATTAGAGAGCAAATAAAAAAATAATCCAGAGGTTAAGTGTTTGGCCTCATGTATTTGCATTTGTGGGGACATGTATTTATGAGTCCTGTTTTTGTCTGTATTTTGTAGGACAAAGAAGGTCAGCCACTGCTACCGTATCGTTTATCGGCACCCAGAGAGGACTTTAACACAAGACGAGGTGCGTCACATCCATCAAGCTATTGGAGAATCAGCAGTTCAAGAACTTGGGGTCGAGGGCAGGTTCTAGGGTCACTAGTTTGAAGCCCTAAGGACAGTTCCTTTTTCCTTTCTTGTTTTCCTTTCCGGGGCATATAAGCCAAGAGAGTTAGTAATCCTATCAGATGGGAAATGATTGAGAAATGGGCGATGGCAGAACCACCAGATAATAAACATCACTGCTGAGAAATCATTGACAAAGCACTGGTGCTTTATTTTAAGAAAGGGGGAGCAGCAGTAGTGTAAGATTTCCCTACAGTTACAATAAGCCATACTCTGCCTGGTGTTTTTCTGTGCTGCTAATTGGTCCCCAGGTTCCATTAAACTGTAAATACTTGGCATTTTTTCTGTGTCAACAGGATCTTCTGTCTGGGTAACGAGCAAGGCAAATCAGAGACACAGATCAGCTCAGGGAAGAAAAACCTATCCCTCCCTCTTTTCAAATAAGAAATGTCAGGTTTTGCTTCAAGAAACCTTCCCAAAAGGACATCTTGCAGTGTTTGGCTCTTACCTTCAGAGCCCATGAGAATTGTTTTTGTTTGCTATAGCAAGGAGCCAGTGTGGCTCGGGGGCCAGGCTTAGCTGTCTTCAAGTGCTGGCTACGTCTTTCCTGTCGGCTCCTGCTGCTCTTGCAGAGCTGAGCAGAACTGCTTGGCAAGGCACTGCAGCTGTGCCACCTGCCACAGGTGAGGAGCTCCCTTGTCTCAGTCCTTACCTAGGCACCAGTGCAAGGTAAGTCACCAGGGGATATCACATGGGGCAGGATGGCAGAAAAAAGCAGCTCTTTCCTAGAACGCCCTTGTGTCTGCACAGAACTACAACTTCAAGGCAGGAAACCAAACTAAAATGGGATCTCCTACTATTTCAGGTAGCAGCCACTTTACAGGCTGCTTGGCTTTTTCACTGCAGGTTGTAAGTTCTGGCAGGGGTATTGTGCTGGGAGATGCAGAAACATTCCAGTGGTCTGGAAAATGCTTGATGAGCCATTGCACATGCTGATAGAGAATGTGGGACCACGTTTTGCTTGTAGTGGTGTTTCATACGGTCTTGCAGGTCGCATCTGGTTGCTGTGCAGGCAACATTCCCTCCTTCAGGGAAGGAGACAGTAAAAAGGCTGCAGTAAACAGCATCTAACACTGATTTATTCCTTATCAAGAAACATCTGTGCAGCAGGCTTGCTCTCAGCCATAAGAAGCCAGTTACTACTGCAGATGTGACAGAAGCAGAGAACTCATTTTAATTTCATTACTTACCATGTTTAGTTGTGTAAACAAACCCAGAGCTAAATCATTGTTGTGCTACCAAATAACTTGGTTGTGAAAACAATATGCTAGACTTCCCACAAGACAGATGCAGCAAATGCCATTCAGACACCACAGAAACCTACCTGGTTTCTTAATCGTGGTCTACCAAGATCCATAAATCCAGCCTCATCAGTTTGATTTTTCTGTGTCTCCTTTGTCTTTTCTGGATTCTTAGTGGGGAGCTCCCTGCTGATCCGCACTGAACAACTACCCCAAGACAAGGACTGGCCAGTGCTGCCACCTGGGGCAGCAGTTTGTGTGGGTGTTAATTGATGGGATGGAGAGATTACTGACACCTGCCTCCTCTATGAAAGAACTTGTTCATAGAAACATTAGGGACTGGAAGGGACCTTGAAAGATCATCTAGTTCAATCCCCTTGTCCTTCTTGAACTGAGGGGCCCAGAACTCGACAAAATACTCCAGAACCTGTTCTCCCATTTTAATTTATTTGTTGATGAATTTTAGCTTTTCCTTCTCCCCAACTCCCTAAGATCTTCTCTCATTGCAATCATCCAACTTTGGGGCCAGAGAAACCTGGGGAAAGCAAGGAGGAGAAAACTGGTTAATGAGCTTTTGTTACTGCAGCTGCAGACAGTCATGCCTGGCTTTGCAAGGAAGCTTATTGGCTTGGACAGTCTCCAGTCCCCAGCATCAGCTGTATTTGATGTATCTGATTGTGAACTGGCCTGTACTGTGTTGACAAGGGACTCCCTGCAACAGCCAGGTCTTGGTGGAGCGATGTTGTTCCTTCAGACCTAAAAGATTAGCCTCCTGGACTGATAAGGTAAGAGGGGAATGCAAAGATTTCCCTGAAGATGACCTGACACTGTGGGACCATCTTCTGGGGTAGATATTCTCATAGCTCCAACTTTTGCACTAAAATATGAACAATTAAGATGAAAAAACCCAAATGGCTTCTTCTGGAGCAGGCATGAGCCGGTTATATGTAGGATTTTAAGGTCTGTAAAATCAGATGGGCTGACTCTGAGTGTAGCATGAATGGTTGGGTATGTTTAGATTAGGTAAGCCTTTGTCATATAGATTCTAGGATTAGTCTGCTCTCAAGATCTGTTATTCTGGCAAGGATTCATCGCTGGTAGCGAAGCAGAACGCAGACCACAAGGCATGAGAGCTGCATTTTTATGCTCCTATCCTTTGGAAAATGTCTTTAACAGGAAAGCCTGACCTGAATTTTACTGGGGACATTTGTTGTAGGCAGGAGCAGACACAAACCCTACAGTCCATTGTGGGTGCCAGCAGAGAGCCCCTGGGAATCTAAGGGTGTAACAGCCATGATTGATTTCACCACTGATCAGAGACACATGGTGCTAGCAGCATCTTGGGGGCCGGACTGGCCCTTGCTGGGACTGTAGAAAGCTTGACTGAGGAAGGTCCAGCTCTGTCAAAGGAAGGGCTACCTTCAGCTGTCACTTGGCTTTTTGTAGGACATTTACCCCAGAACCAGCTTGAAGAACAAGAACAATGTCATTGCAAGGTGAGTTCACTGCTAATCTCTGTCTCATTAACACCCCTCAGTCTTCTACAAGCCTAGTGAAAGAGGGTGAATTCCTAAATATCAGTGAGCCCATACCATGCGGAAATAACGACGGGAGCAGCGTTTGGGTAACTAATGTCTGTGCTGACTGACTAGTGAAGTGACAGGCACAAGGCCCTGCTTCTTAGTTTTCCCAGTTGCCTGTGTTTGCTTTTGTGTGCTGCTGGCTTTTCTTATCAGCACCCTTTAATAAAAGGAAAAAAATCAATTGTACCAGCAGAAGCTACACGTCCGCAGGAGAACAGGCTGGCGATTCCTGTGGCTGAACAGAACATTCTGCTTTACTGCTCTGGGTGCTAGTTTTGTTCTTAGTCTCCACTGGTTTCTGAGCTGGCTGTGATTTCTACAAGACTAGAGGTTTAGCTCTAACACCCAGTTTGAGATCATCCTAGTGAACTGGCAGCAAATGTACAGTGCATTGAGACTTACCTGGTTTTGATGTTCTTGCTAAAGGTGCTGCAGTGGAAGTGTGTTGTGACCTAGAGAAGCTGTAAATTGTTCAGTGTTTTTTACCCCTGAGACTTCAGCAACCTCTGCCATGGTATTGCTGGGCACAGTGAAAGAGCTGCATGAGTCTGAAAGCGGTTTTGTATCTGAGACTCCAAACCAGACTGGCAAATCCCTGCCGGTAGTCATTTGCCTTCCGTTCACAGTCCCTTCTGCAGGCTGGGGGCCATACTTCAGCACTGAATTTGCTGCCTTTGTACTCTGGGCAACTGTACTGAGTTTCTCAGGGATGGCAAGTTGATCTCAGCCCTTGAATACTTTTCCACAGGGGTTGGCTTCTTGTGGGCTTTTTGTTTGGTAGGTTTTATCTTATGACTAATTTCATTTGTCCCACTCTTTGGTGGCCCGTTGATGGAAACATGGGATGTTGTGGTGGTTTGGCCCTAGCTGGAGGCCAGGTACCCACAAAAGGCACTGTGTTGCTGCCCCTACTTGGATAGACAGGGGAGAGAAAAATATGAGAGGCTGGTGAGTAAAGACAGCAGCAGTTTACCAGAGCTGAAGCAAAAGCCATGAGTGGAAGCCAAGGCAAATAATAAGGATTGTCCTCTACTTCCCATTGGCAGAAGGTGTTTAACTCCTGTTCTAGGAAGCAGAACCTGATACCCATAGTAGTTGCTGTGGAGAACAAAATGCTATGAGTGAATTCCCCCACTCCCCTTCCTTCCTTCCCCTCCTTTTTATATCTGAGCTGATGCCATATGGTCTGGAATGTCCTTCTGGTCAGTCTGAGTTAGCTGACCCAGCCCATCCCTCAGCCCTCCTCAGCTGGGGAGAATGTTAGGAAAGAAAAAACCCCCAGCCTTGGTGCTGTGTGAACCCTGCTCAGCAGGAGCCAAACACTGGGATGTGATCAATGGCCCTGAAGCTACCACCACACACACACAGCCCCAGGAGAGATGTCATGAGGAAGATCAGTTCCATCCCAGCTAAACCAAATCCAGCAGTCTTGCCCCAAAATGTAGAATTGTGTCCACCTCATTGAGTTCATGTTTAGGCAAAGACAAAGAACTTGTCTTCACTGCTTGTTGACTGAAGGTTGGCTGGTGCACTCCAGCTGTGTCCTGCCACCACCACCCGAAGCACATGCAGCAGAAGGTTCTATCAAATTCAGTGTGAACGTGTAAAACGGTCGAGCTGGGCACTGAGGCCTCCTGATAGTTAATGTCAGAACTGGTACCATCTGGAAGAGAAAATGGGTTTGTACTTCAGCTCTGCAATGTATAGCCATATTTTCAAAGCTCAGCGCTCTCCAGATGCTGGCTGTTGTGCATCTTCACTAGGGGAAGGCTGTTTCTGCAAAACCCAGGATGGCAGCTTGTGCAGATGAGGCCACGTTGACTGATTACACACTTCCCAGTCAAATTGTGATGTATGTGAGGGTTGTGTCGGAAGGGCCACCAGAACTGAAGTTGTCATGTGAGGACCCTGAACGAATTTGTAGGGGACACAAAAAACCATCTGCTGGCCCTTACTGCCTGCTGTGAAGCTCTACTGCGACAGCACCTGAATTTTAAGCTGGGTAGGCAAAGGAGATGGCTGCAGTTCAGCACAGAGCCCTAGCAAGTGCTGGGCGAAGACTCTGCCTTCTCCAGGATCTGTTGTGTAGGATTTGATCTTCATCAACATCTGATGCACTCACGTGTTTGGCAGTTCTCATGCTTTTGTCAGATGGCCTCTGTGATCTGTTTGTGCCCCTGTTCACTAAGTGGAGTCTGGCTTAGCCTCATGCTTGGAAACCGGTGTCTGGTCACCTCTGCTGTGACAGAGCTTTCTCTTTGCAGCCCTGCTTACCTCCCCTCACAGCTCTTGCTGTTCAAATGGATGTAACTCTGGTGAGGAAGTGGCATGAGGCTGCAAGCAGGGCGATTTATCACTCCACAGCCTAAGCCTGTGCTCCCGCACCACATTACTGTGGGGTCTCTCTGTGCTCGCCCTCTGGATGCCGGTGATTAACTCGTGGTCCAGAGAACTGCGCCTCTGCCTGCTCGGTAATTTGCTGGGCAGCACCGCAGTCATCCAGAGCAGCTGCCACATAATGGGCAGTAGATTGTTCTCTTTTTAGTGTCTGTGGCTTCACTGGTATCACAGGATGATACAGCCAGGAGCTCTGTGCTGGTGTTCGCTGCGGCCAAGCAGCAATTAGACGGCATCTTGTGGTGTGTGCTGTGTTTCAGTAGATTCGCCGTGTGCTCGTGGCTGGTTATCACCATCTCCTTCTACAGATGGGAAGCACAGAGATCATGAGTCAGGCTTCAAAAATTATTAGACCCTGACGGGTGCAGGTAACTGTTTGTGGGATTTTGTCAGTGCCTGTGGAGGTTTGAGAGTCCCACCAGATACCCGTCCGAAGGTTTGTAGTCCCTTGAAACACTCAGTGACCATATTGACGCCCATGTAATTTGGGGAAAGGGGAGCAGGTTTAGGGATCCGAACCACAAGGTGGGAAGAGTTGTCTTCTCGTGTTGTGGGCTCAAACTGCTGAATTACCTTTCCTCCCACCATGTTGTGGGAGGCACAGATGTGAGTTTGGCTGCTGCCTCTGCACGGGCACTAGTAAATGGCGTGCATGGCCAGGCGTGTGGTCATCAGTTCCTGTTGTAACTGGTGATTAAGGGATTATTGATTCTCATGCCAAGTATTCATGCAGTGGTGCCATTTGCAGGGTCTCTATTGACAAATCTCAGCACAGAAATTGAATAAATCAATGGAAATGGAGGGGTAGGTCTCTGGGTTGGTTTGTGCCGTCTAGATCATGGGGGGATTGACAGAGGTTTATGTCAGGTCAGAGATCTAATCTCATGTGCCCACTCTGAGGCCCTGTTTGTAGGGTTTTCAGGAGTTTGGTGGGTGCTTTCAGGAGGGGTGGGACCCTCTGAGAGCACCAAATACCTCTCCAGAGACATCTTCCAAGTGTCCATCAAGAAGTCCTTGCCATCAAGAAGTCACAGAATCACAGAGGTTGGAAGTGACCTCAAGGATCATCTGAGTTCATCCCCCACTGCTGGAGCAGGGTAAGCCTACAGTACTGTCTCAAGATGTTCTACATGGGGCTTGAACCCAGGACCCCGGGAATTCAGAGCCCCATGCTCTACCAACTGAGCCAATCCTGAGGTCTACAACAGTGATTGCTTTCCAGTTTCTGCCCTGTGCTCAGTCACATCAGCCTTCTTCCTTGGGCCCTCCTTGCTTCTGTGATCCTATATAAGCTCCTTCTCATGACCCCAGACCTCAGTTCTGCAGCCCTTTAGCCCTTTGTACCACTGTGCCCAGTGCCTTGCCAGAAGCTTGCTGAAGTGTTGGCTGACTGAGGAGCCAGTCAAAGCGGATTGATGCATTAAAGTTTGGGTCTCTCCTCAAAGTACAGCTGCTGTTTCTCACTAAATTTGACAGAACAGCCTCAGAAATCCTCTCCTTGAAGTCCGAGGGCTTCAAAAGCTAGTGAAGGTCACTGATAACGGAAGGATGGACACCCATCACAATTTTTCACACCGTTGCTTCCTAGGATGAGACAGAAGAACAGGGTTCCAGTGAAGGTTGTCAGAACAGGTAAGTGCATCCCATCTGAAAGTTCAGACACAGGACACAGCATGTCGGTGAGAATCTGATGCCCATCACAGTCCCCTGCATGGACTTCCAGGAAGTTATTCCAAAAGTATTTTGGATAAATAACAACAGCAGTCTCTGCGTGTGTTTACGAGCTGCTGTGGGACTGTGCTCTGTAGTCTGCATCACTTTCCAGTCCTTTCCACTTGCTAGAAACTGAAAAATTATGCAGGAAATGGTTTCCTGTTGTTCTGGTCTTGCAGCATTACCTGTTGGTGCTGAACGGGGAAGCCCAGCACAGCTGAGGAGACCACCTTGCCAAGTGGTGGGAGCCACTCATTTGGAGTAGGTGATGTGAGCCTGAGCTCTGAGCTAACGCAGACAAAGGCAGAGTTGTTGTTCTCCATACTCAGTGTGATTAGAGAGTTTTCTCTCCTGCTGCTCTCTGCTCCAATACACAGAAAATCACTTTTTTCCAAGAAAAATTCAATACTTGCTGATGCTTCCTGCTGTCAGAGAGCAAACAGTCTTCTGAGCACTCTCCCTTCAAAGAGCAATTGAATTTTGGGCAGACAACTCCCTTTCCCACACTTGAGACGTTTTCCTTTCAGCCTGAAAGACTCTGTGGCATCTGTTTGAGGCTCCTCTGCAACACTTGCTGCTGGGGACAACACGAGTCTTCTCCTGCCTTGCAGGAAGAAAGCTGACTTAATAGACAGGACAACCCTATAAGACAAATTTTAACTGCTTAAATATCCTACTCTGATGTTAAAAATGAAATTACTCCAGCTGCTTTAAACTTTTATTAATAAAAAGTCAGTTTTGGTCTTTACCAGAGAGCAGGCTTGTGCAGTAGTCACAGCGGTTAGGGGAGGCTCTGACACAGGACAGCCGTGCCACTGAAGGCTCTCTCGTTCTGCTTTGAACACTTGCTTGGTGGTTTTCTGGAGTCCTTTCTGCTCGGTGAGCTTGGAGTTGGCTGTACTTTCTTATTCCCTCCTATCTTCTGTGATACAGGGAGTGACCTCAGTAACATTTATAAACGTATAAAGGGTGGGTGTCAGGAGGATGGAGCCAGGCTCTTCTCAGTGACATCCAGTGCTAGGACAAGGGGCAATGGGTGGGAGCACAGGAGTTTCCATGTAAGCATAAGAAGAAGGTGTTTTATGGTGAGGGTGACAGCAGAACAGGCTGCCCAGGGAGGTTGTGGAGACATTCAAAACTCTCCCTCTGGAGACATTCAAAACCTGTATGAGTGCAGCCCTGTGTGACCTAATCTAGGTGGTCCTGCTATGGCAGGGGGATTGGACTAGATCTTTCAAGGTCCTTTCCAACCCCTCACATTCTATGAGATAAGGAGGTTCTCCCGTTCCTCTCCAGTCTTCTTTCCTTTTCAAAGCAGGAGCTGGATGAGGCCAAGGAACTGGCAGTACGTTCGTAGAACCACTGTGGATGTGTCTTCTGCAGGGACCTCAGGCTGGTGAGTGCGCGGAGACTAGATCAGGGGCTACGCAGTTGCTCTCTGGGGCTTTAGCATACCTGGTCTGCCAGAAGAGTCAGCCTTCCAAATCAGGAGTGCTTGGGCACCTTGGGTCTGCTGTCAGGAGGGAGAAGAAATGCTTAGCGATAAAGCTTAGCCCTGCAGGGTCATCACCCCAGACACAACAGTACAGAGACTCACAGGGCTGCTGCTCCCTCTGGGTCTTCCCTACTCTGAGGCTAGTGTGCACCACCAGTGCTTTCACGGGGGCAACTTAACCCAGGAACATCTGTATAGGATGCCATGAGAGCCAAGACTCACGTAGTGACCAAAGCACATGTCCTGTTGTGGAAGGCTGGTAAAGCATCTCTGAAATCATCTCATGAGTTACTGGATAGTGTTTTGTTCTTGTCTGGTGACAGCGAGCACAGCTTGGTAGCCCAGGCATTTAAACTCGAGCTCCAACGTGTGGGAGCTCTCAGTGCGTTGTTTGGGTTCATTAACTTCCTTCTGTTTCCCGTCGTGCCTGTGCAAACGTCATCACCTGTGTCCCGTGGCAAGGAGCTGGGCTTGACTAAGCCATGTCAAAAGGAAAGCAGCCTCACGTTGGTCTGGACCTGCCATCCAGCTTCTCGTCGTGTCCCAAATCCCAAAATAGCTGGTGCAGGCAACACCAGGCCCCCGGTAACCAGAGAGGTACTGACAAGTCTGGAAGGCTTTTGGAGGAATGACAGAGCTGATCAGAAGAGCTGGAAGTTTGGGTATATGAGTTAATATATAAAACACTGTGGATCTTAGCTCAGGAATGACTAACAAATGTGTGGTTTGTGAGACATGAAGCAACTCTGATGAGCATGAGCATCCTCCCACCTCTGAGCATGAGAGAGGCATTTTTAGCTTGACATGCAGGGATGGAACGAGGGCTGAATGTGAGTCCTGACTGACAGAGTCTGAATTCCTGGAGGACAGGGTGACAACAAGAAAGCCTTTTTGGGATGTCATGAAAACATGAAAGAGTAAGGTGTGTGTAGAGAATGAGGAAAGTCTTGAGGAGGCTTTATTGCAGCCTTTTGGTATCTGAAGTGGGTCTACAAAAAAGTGGGGGAGGGACTTGTTACATGGACATTTACATAGGATGAGCAGCAGTGGCTACAAACTGAAAGAGGGAAGATTTAGATTAGAAATTAGAAATTCTTCCTTGTGAGGATGCTGAGGCACTGGAACAGGTTGCCCAGGGAGGATGTGATTGGATGGGGCTCTGGGCAACCTGATCTGGTGAGAGGTGTCCTTGGCCATGGCAGAGGGTTTGGAACTAGATGATCTTTGAGGTTCCTTCCAACCCAAAGATCATGGTTTTATGATTTCAATTGTAGGAGGAAGGAAATGAGCTGGGTGTGAACTTGCAGATTGTGTTACTGACACAATCGAAAGCGTCACAAGCTGTTGGTTGTTCATCAGCTGCTGTCACCTGATACGATGTTCAGTTTGGGTGTACTGCCTTGTTTTGAGAGAAGGATTGCCTCTGGGAAGTGGCTGTAGATCCCTTCCCTCTGTTTTCTCGCTGGCTGCTGGGATTAGGAGCACAAAACAGAATGGAGAGGGACCTCATCTGTGATCTAGCAGCACAACCATGGCATGAATGATTCAGAGCTCATAGTTGCCTACTTAAATGCTAAGATCATACTGAGGAAAAGGAGGGATGTAATCCCAAAATCCAGGCACAGAGCAGATCTTGGCCTGTCAGAGGTGTCTAAGTACCATGATAAATGGTGTGATTGACTCGTTGGACTTGATGATCTTTGAGGTCTCTTCCGACCTTGGTAATACTGTGATACTGTGACTGAAAAGAGTTGGAGGGCTCTGCTTTTTATGAGGAAGCCACATCCCCTCTGTTTGCAGTCTGTAAAATGGGAGTAATGCTGGTTTTCCTTTGGCATGTGTTTTGGGGCTTCCAGAGGTAACATTCTGTGTGAGTGTGGGTATTTAAGGAGACAGAGTTTGCATTTACATCACGGTGCATCCCAGTTGTGCAGGGACCATCTACAGTATCTGGTGTGGTACAGTGAGCAGAGCTGCTCAGGAGATAGTCCCTGAACTTCAGCTGGTTGCCATGGCAGCAGAGCAGCTCAGTGCAGCAAGGCAGGAGAAATGTGATGTGTTCTGTTAAGGAGAACTTACAGCATTAAGGCTGCACTTTGAAATATCTCTGGTTTTCAAGGTCTGGACTGGCAGGATACACTGCAGAGCTCTGGAATTTCCTCTCCTGGAATCACCCAGCTCACCTACAATGAATAATGGTGCTAGAACTGCAGGGCAGCTTTCCCTTGGCTTTGTTGTTAACAGGGGGGGCTTGGAATCTACATCTCTGAAGTCCCTCTGCAAGAACTTCCTACCCAGCATTTCATACATGCAGTTTCCAGGTGCTCCTTTAGCACCTGGCTTGGCTCCTTTTCCAGCGCATGGACTTTTCCTCCAGCCAGTCCCTGGGGCATCTTCACCTTCAGAGCCTTGAGCAGAGGGCAGGGGGGGATGCCCTCACTGTTCAGATTTCTCATATGGAGGAAGGCTTTTGCTCAGCAGCCTGTGGTGGGCATTCTGTGCTCTGGCAGGAACCTTGTCCCCAATGGCTTTTGCCGCAGTTACCTGATGCGATGGTGGGGAGTTCTTGGGAGAGGACTAGCAAGAGCTAGTCCATGCCCACTGCCCATGGTTTCCTGTAGGAGCTTGGTGAGGGAAGGGGAGCAGTACCCTTTATTGTGGGGGTCATTAATGCCTTTGTCATCCTTTGCCAGAGCCAGCCTGGCTGTGCAGAGATGAAATCAGGTGCTTCTGCACCAAGTAGGGTCTGGGAACAGTGGTGCCTTGTCTGAAAAGGGCCAGTTGAAACATGCAGCAGTAACCAAGGAAACTTCATCCTACAACCAGCTCAGCATGATGAATCGCTGCCTAATCACTGGCGGCTGAAGGGTCCAGGGAATTCAGTTGCTCCCATCTGGATGGGTGACTGTTAGCTCCTGCCCGTTTGTGCTAAGCTTTCCTAGCTTTGTTATCGTCCTGGTGAAGCTGGAAGCCCAGTGCCTGGAGCCCATGTGCTCAGCACAGTGCATAGTTGCCACTGGAGGGTCTCTATGCAGCCTTCCATGTCCCAGCAGCTTGGTGTTGCTGTGTGTCAGCCCTGCGCCATCCGCTGTCACCATCCTGGCCCTCAATGCCATGTTGGCATCTCACACACCTGTCCCATTCCTGGATGTTTCTGCTGTTTTCAGCATCATCTGCAGCTGGTCGCTGGATGTGGGTTCCTCAGGCAGCAGCAGTGGTTCAGGGGTTGCAGTGGTCATTTAGTGTCACATCCTGAAGGGCACGTAGAGCCTTTTCCTGGGTGGCCAGGATCTGTGTGACTGGGATCTTGCCTGAAAGAGTTAACTGAATAGCCTGCTGGCAGTGACAGAGCTGGTGAGAGGCAGGTCATAAAAATTGCCTCAAGGGAAGCTGGAAGGTCACTTGGGAGATGTGGTTGGTGGCTCAGGGGGCGCTGCGTGAAGTGACACGAACTTCCTTGCGCTCTGCTGCTTTATTTTCTGTTTTGGGGGCAAAACCAGTCAGAGCTTTCTTGCCAGTGAAGCAGTCTGCAAACAGACATGATCACAGAGTAGGGGCCATAGAGTTTAGAAATCAAATGAAGGAAAGTGCCTGGTGGTTTTTTCCCCTATAGCCATACACTCAGCACACCTTTCTGCCCAGCATGGTAGGGAAAGGACATCCCAACCCTTGTTGTCAGGAGCCATTGCTCTTCTCGTGTCACTGCCAGAAAGTTCTCAGAGCAGGAGTATGTGTTGCACACAGCTCACCCACCTGCTTTTTCCTTTTCTGAACCTGAATGAAACCAAGTAAAGAGTCTCTGTGAGCCGTGGAGCTGAAATGCTGCATGTGGACAGCTCTGGGATGGATGAGGGCTCTGCACAACTATTGGAGTGCGGGTAATGCAGCAGGTGATAGCATGGGGAGCCAGGGCTCACTTTCCCTCACAAAAATGGCTTTTAGCCCATCCCTTTGCATTCAGGGCTGTTAGAGATCCTGCTTTGCACTTTGCTTCCAAAATGCTCTGCAAGCTGGGGTGGGGGCAGCCTGCAAGGAGGGTTGTTGGAAATAACCTGCTGGTAGGCTTCTCTTGCTTGGGACACAAGACTGTGCCTGTTAGCTGTACGGGCTGCACAGCAGTTTTACACAGCACGGCGAAGGTGTGCGGCTGCCACCGGCGTCTGAACTTGTGCTGCCTCTCTGTCCCTCCACACTGTTGGCAATAGCACTAGCGCTCTGCTCAGCAGTGCTGGATGTGATCTCTCGAGAGCTGGAGCATTGCATGTTCAGGTGAAGCCAGCAGAGTGCCTGGATGACATGAGCAAAAGCTTGGGTCCTCTCTAGGATGTTTAGACTCTCCTTTTCCAGGGGTGGTCTCCTAATGTGAAAACCACAGAAATTTGGGTCTTTGTTCCACGTTTAACCAACACTGTTATTATCCCTGTTGGATACTTACAAGTCTGAACCCTCTTGGCTTTGAGTCATGTTTGTTTGGCTTTGTGAGACTCTCCACCCCAACAGGCTCATGTGAAAGACTCCACCAGCTCATCAGTCATATCCCATGGCAAGAAGGGGGGAAAACCCCCTGCACTGTTGTGGCTTCCTCTGTTCTGTTGATTAATTCCTTGCTGATGATCAGGTTCTGACAGTATGAAAAAGATCACTACAGTTCCTAGGCAAGGAATGGAATGTCTTTCAGCAGAGTTTATTTTCATTTATTTTGTCTTATTTTATTTTGAAAAAGGCTAAATAATACCCGAGGTTCACTCTGTCTGCTCCCAGGGTTCCCTGTTGGCTACGTGAAACTACTGAGTCTGAACTGAAAATACGTGAGAAAGGTGTAGGGGGCGGTTTTTGTGGCGCTCGGAAGAATGAGGGTTTTCAGAGTGTCTCTTTTTGAATGCATCGACATAAATGACATCCTGGCAGGGCTTGCAGACTGCATGGCACAGGTGAGTGCATGCTGTTTATTGCACAGGCTGTGCAGGTTTTTGCCTAGAGAGATGGAGAACATAAATCTCCCTTGCACCTTTGCATCGTGCCTGTTGAGAGGCACCCAGTGCTCTTCGTAGAGACTCATGGAGACCAGGATTCCTTTTCCAGGATTGAGCCCTTCCCAGAGGAAAACTCTGTTAGGTCTGTTGGCAGACAGGCCCCACTCTGGGTGGCTGCTCACACAAGGCATTTCCCTTTGTCCTCCTCAGTAAAGGTGGGCTGAGGCAAGTCTATCACCGAGATGCAGCAGGGAGGCTCTGCAGTTGGCATCACAGAGGCCAGCACTGACTCTTTAAGATCTCTCAGTCTTTTCCTACCCACTTGCTTCAAAGGGACAGCAACATAAAAGAGAAAGAGATTTTTAAAACAGAAGATGAGGCTCCACAAGGAAACTCCAGTGCTTGGTGCGTGGGTATCTGTAGGAACCACAGCTGTAAGCGCACTGGAGTTAGTTTGAGAGCTCTGCCACTAAGAAAAAAACCCCAACCTACTGTCTTCTTGCTACCTGCATCGCCACAGCTGTTTCCCCACTGGCTTTGGGTGTTCTCACTAGTGTGCTACTTACAAAGCACATTATGCTCCAGCCTGTCCTCTGGAGTGTCCCTGCTGCTGTCACCAGAGTGACAGTTCATCCATCCAAAGACACCCCTGCATTTTGCTGAATCAGATTCCCTGCTCCATTGCTGATCTACATATGTCCAGTTAGAGATCCGTGTGAATGGTGCCTGTGCCACAGACCCTGCACGTGCGTGTCCCTGCGTGCCATTCACTCCTGCAGAGCTCCTCCCGTGCAGTTATTTTTCAGAGAAAGAAAAATAAAGGTCTCTGCGCTCAGCCTCTGATGACAGTTTTGCAGCAGGAGAACACTGAGCAAGAAAAATGAAGACTGCAGAAGTGGAAGGAGGAAATAAAAGTTGCTCTACAAACAGGGCTACATGGATCCAGCAATGGGTGGATTAGGCTGAGTGTTATCATTGATGATGAAACACAGCAGACTGTGGTGATGAAATATTTATGAATGGGGAAATGATACTGCATTCTGCAGTGCAGCACAGGGGAGAGGGGAATTTCAAGAACACTGTAATAGCAAAGCCCTCCATTAATTATCGAAAGCAGGCTGTAATGCCAGTTACTATGACAACAGGGTCCCCTATGTATTTCACACCATTTGGGGAGGGGGAGGAGGGGTCTGCTGCTATTTACTGGAGTGCATTGTGTTTCTTTTGCTGTTGTTATGGTCGTTAAGAGTCTCCCAGCCCGTGACTGTGTGGTTAATTTCAGAGATAAAACTGGAATTTCAATTATAAAATTATAAAGTGGCTATTGGCTAAAATAGAGATAAAGCCCTTAATGAGCAGTCCTGGTCTTTGTATTCTGCAGAGAGCTAAGGTCGCCCTTCTCATATTAAGGGACTGACTATTGACATTATTAATAATCTTATGTAATATTAATACATGGTAATGTAATAGTAAAAGGGGGAATGCTACTGGAAGTGTTATTATTAATCATAATTTCGACTGTGCTAGGCTTTCGCCCACAAAGCATCTTTAGAAGCTGTGATTAATTACAACGTCAGGATTGGCATACTAAACCCACCACTACTCTTCCAGATGGGGCAAGAGAAGGTACAAACCTTTGCTCAGATCATTTTTAATTGCTACTTATTTGGTTTCTTAAACTCCTGACCGTTTCTGAGATTACATTTATTCTCAGCAGAACCAAGGGTTTCTCCTGCCTACAGCTCTGCCAGGTGCAGAGGAAAGTCCAGACCGTGGTAAGCGAGGACATCAGCTGAAACAAGTCTCAGGTCTGTGGCAACGTGTCCTATTGAAGCAGCTTTGCCAGCTCTCCATGTGGCACAAGTTTGCAGACAGTATATCCATAAACAGCAGAGGCAGATAGTGAACTAACCCTGCTGGTCCAAAGTCATAGACAGTGGGGATGAGTGGGGACAAAGGGCCACAGATGGTGGCCAGGCTGACCAGCTCTCACTGGATAGCATTTCCCACTGCCATCGTCAGAGGAGAAGCACTCCTCTGCATGGAGCATTGCTCTGGACCAGTCAGACATTTCTTGTCTTTTTATTTTCCTACCTTTTTAGGCTTCATTATGCATTGGACCATCATTATCAAAGGGCTGTGCAGATGGTCTTACCATGGCTTCTCTCCAGGTGGGCAAAGCGTGCTGCAGATCCATTCCACGACCGGCCCAAGGTGACACAGGAGATCACTAACAGAAGAGAACAAGCCAAAGCTCCCGTGTCCAGCTGAAGGACCTTCTTCCATGGCATCCAAAAAACTCCTGGTATTCAGCTTGTTTAGGAGGGAAGGCAAAAGTAAGAAAAGAGATGGTTGGGAGCTGGCAGTGACATCTGTCCTGCAAGTAGCCAGGAGCAGTAATTTCTGTTAGACGTTTCCTAATCCCACCTGACAAACCAAACCAGAGGTGGGTGTCTCAGCACTGTGCATCTGGCTGGGCACAAACCTGACTGGGTGAAGAGCAAGTTTAATGTGGTGGTAGCAACAGAACTTCTGTGTTACCACCCAGCTGGACGCACCAGGGAAGTCGTAATCGCTTATGCATGGGTGTGTCTAAGTGTTGCACGTGCACAGTGCCCTGTGATGGACTTAGAGAGGGTTTTGCCCGAGTTGGTTCGTGATGAGCCTCTTGAATAGTTGTGGAGGAGAAGTCTTCTTTGTTATTACTGCAGCCTTATTGGCACCCTAGAGCTGAAATCTCCTGCCTTGGCATGAGTCGAGAGAGAAGCTAGGTGTCCTCCATGCCCTGTAGGAGCCTGAACTTCCTTTTTTTAAATAAGAAAAAATCCAACCCACAAATCAAAACAGTGCTGGGAGAATGATGTGAAACCCATAAGCATTAAACAACAGAGTAACGTGGTCCAGCCTCCCATCATCGGCAAGAATGGCTGCGGGAAGGCAGGGGCCCCGTTTGGACTGTGATGAGAGCTGCCCCAAGGGACCAATCTGGATGTGAGCTTTCCTTTTCCTGGCTCCAAGGCTAGAGCATCCAATAAATAGCTCAGACTGCAACTCACTTACAAATGACAGGGGCAAGGATCAGCCTGGTGGGTACGGGAACGAAGAGCAGGTCATGCTGGTTTAACCATTAGGGAAACACAGTGGAGAAGAAAAGGTTCTGGTCGCTCTTTGTTCAGTGCAGAAAAGGCAACAAGTAGCCACGGGCAGGGAAAGTGTGATCATGTTCCTCAAACACAGAGTATGACCACCTGCCTGTCTTGACCCAGCGTTTGGGGATGGCTGGACATCCTGTGTTGAGGGCTCCCCCTCCATCATGTTGCAGGAGGATCTGCCAGTAAGAGACAGAACGGTTGGCAGTCAGAGAAACCCCGCTCCGGCATTCAGAGCCAGGTCATCTGGGACAGAGAGGGAAAGTCCTCAGTCCCAGGGCTAGCGGTAATGTAAGGGAAACCATGGCACAAATAACGTGCTTGGCTACCTAGAGGGCACAGCCTACCCCTCAGACATTTAGTGATGTCTGTGGGTCCATGCTGGAAAGAAGCTGAGTTGAGGATGTTCCCTTTTCAGCTTCTCAGTGTCTTTTGGTTGCTCCAGCGAAATGAGAGGGTGCACAGTGCGTGAGTATGTGTTAACTTTGGTTCATTAATTGCCACATATTTAGGGTTAGCAGGGTGACCGCAGGAGCAGTCTGGCTGCCAGGTACTTGGTCGTGTTTGGGCTGAAAGGGATTGTTAGGAGAGCTGTGTGGAAAAGCCAAACTGGGTCCCAGCTGAGGTTGGCATCACCCAGCCCTCTGGTCTCACTTTATGCAGTTGCCGCCAGATACATGATAAACTAGCCACCTAGACAAGAATTAACCTGTGAGTCAGCCCATGTGAAAAGCCACCCTCAGTGAGGATGGAGATGAAAGCTACCCCACTACAAAGACTTGCCCCAAACCTCAGGGTCAGTCTGAAATAAATGTCAAATCTCTGTAATGCAGACTTTAGGCAGAGGCCAGCCCGGTGTTTACAGCCATTTTAAGCTGCTGAAGCGAGAGCCCCGTACCCAAGCTGGAGAAGACAACCTCCAAGCAGCACTGGGCAAAGCAGCGTGTGAGCCTCAGCAAAAGAAGGGCTGTGCCTGTGCCTGCCCAGTGTGGAGGAGGAGGGAGGGAAATCAGAAGCGGGGTTAGTTTCTCGCTGCTTCCTTTCTGACAGCCCCTAAGGTGCCAGGGGAAAAAATAAATCCTTGCATGAGACATGTTTGCATCACTCCATAAATAATGAATAACAGCAGTCAGACTGAGCAGAGACTTCCCTCGGAGGCAAAAAAGCCATGAGGGAGGGAACGCAGAGCAGGAGGCCATCCTTTGCTTTAGTGGCATTTCTCCCCCAAACTCTGTTCTCTCTGCAGTCCAGCATGTGCCACTGGCCAGCCCTGCACAAGCCCACAGTTAGAGCCCTGGTTGTGAGTGGAGAAGTCCCCTTCATTAACTGGGGGGGGGTTAATGTTCGTGCTTTAGCTGGTTGTTCGTTGTAGCTCTGTTCTGTTGGGTTCCTGCCAGGACTGCTGAGAGGCACAGGGGGATGGGGAACACCTAGTCGAGGGCAGGAGTGTTTGCAGGCACTGAGCAGTAGATGGGATCTCTGAAACCTACAGACACTTTCCAGAGCAGCGGTTGTCTCTGCCCACACTGTTCTGTACGTGGCATTAGCCTGGATTTCTCATTCAGCTGTGCTGAACTAGCCTGAAGGGCAGATTTCAGATGGCTCAGCCTTTGAAATCCAGAGATCCTGGGTCCTACAGGTCCCATCACTCCTGGCTGTGAAAGTGAAGGGGAAGAAGGAGGGATCTATTCTCACCAGGATGCAGAGGGGTTTACACCAGTGGTTTTCATCCATTTCATATCCTTCCTGACCAATGCCCAGGAGGTGCCAGCATGCAGGAGGAAGGTTGTGCTGGTGGTGCTGGTGTCTTCTGTCTCCCAAACCAGCAGTGCAGCTGTGACACCCTCTCTGAGCAGCTCCTGCTCTCTGTGCCCTGCTTTCAGCCCTGGTCTTTGCATGCAGAGTGGGGATGGGGTCAAGGCACAGGGTTTGGTTTGGCTCCACGAGTGACAACCAGAGATGAGATATCAGAGAACACCAAATCCCTCTGCCAGAAAATATTAGAAAGTGATGATACATGACATTTCGGTGATCATCAGCACAGCCTGTCCCTTTTGCACTTCTGCTCCCCCAGCTGCCAGTGGGGTGTGTGCCTGCGTGAGTGTCACAGGGAGAAAAGCGTGCAGTCAGCCAGGAGCACTCTGCTCTGCTAAGCAAGAGTCAGCAGCCAGGCTGAGCCAATTTGCCTGGATGAGTGATGGGACCCCCCAGTACCTGCAGTGTAGCCTGGTAATAAGAGAGGCTACAAGTCATCATCTTGGTACTTAGAAACGATGTCCTTTGTGATCCTCTGATTCATGGGCAAGGATCATCAGGGAGACTTGCAAAGCCTTGTGGTGCCATCCTTTGACTGTGTTAACTTTAGGATTGACTCCAGGCAACTGTCTAACTCTGAGCCCAGCTGGACAGGGCAAGACTCAGCTATTCATGCTTACAGTTAGTTAAGGCACTTACTCCCACAAGACAAAAAGAAGCTGCAGTAGAGTTTTCCAGCCTGAAAATAATTGTGATGTCAGAGGTTATGGAGACATTTCTCCTCCGGAGAGAAGGAGGCTGAAGGGAGACTTTATTTCTCTTTATCTGAAAGGAGGTTGTAGATAGGTGGGGGGTTGATCTCCCAAGTCACTAGTGATAGGAGGAGAGGAACTGGCCTCAAGTTGTGCCACAGGAGGTTTAGACTGGAGGTCAGGAAAACTTTCTTCCCTGGCAGACTGGTATGGGGTTGGAACAGGCTGTCCAGGGATGCGGGGGAGTTGCCATACCTGGAGATATTCAAAAAACATGTAGATGTGGCCCTAGGGAGCAGGATTTAGTGGCCACGGTGGGGTTGGGTTTACGCTTGGACTTGATGATCTTGGAGGTCCCTTCCAACCTTCATGGTTTTGTGATTCAATGATTCTATGATGAGTGCAATTAACACTGAGCAGCAAAAGAGAGAAGCAGCAGCAGATCCCTTTGGCTTGATGGTGCTGCCCCTAAAGCTGCTCACAGCTAGTTTGTTCTCTGGCTGGGCATCTGCCAAAGGAGCAAAAGCCTAACCTGCCTGATGCTTTCAAGAGTCAGAAAGAAAGCAATAAGGAGTGAGGATGGGCTGTTCATTGTCCTGTGGCTAGAGGAGTCTGAAATGAGACATCCACAATTACATGCAGATCCACTGGGAAAGCACAAACCTTTGGGCTGCTACACTGCAGACAGAGAGGGGTCAGCTGGTGACCATGGCTGAGGGCTGTAGCCTTCCCACACCAGTAGTCAGCTAGGCCATATTGGTCCCAGCAGACAGTTCATTAGCAGCCTGTGTGATCACTCCAAATATTCCAGCACAGAACAGGTAAGATGTGTCCAGTGGTGATTTAAGTAACCTAGAACGCTTGGCTCGGAAGCCAGCAGCAAGTGATGTCATGGTTCACCATGAGCTGAGCTGCAGGGTCGGTGAGCTGCCGCTCAGGGGGGTTAAAAACTGGTTGCTGAGATGCTGTTAGCTCTGCACATGTTTGTGGGTATCCTGTCAGCTGGGAAAGTTTGGAATTTCTTTCTGCATTTTTCTGTGCCACGTTAAAAGTTGTTCTTGCTTAATGGTGTGTCTGTTAGGGAGAGATTAACCAGACGGACTGCACTTGGGGGACAGCACGTTTTGGTGCTCCTGGTGAGTTACCACCTCATTCCACTGCTGAAACAGCCTTTACCCAGAGAATGTGCTGAGATGTTAAGCAGTTTTCTGTGAAGAGCTGTTTATTACACAGAGAAAGCCTTGGGATAAAAGTGTCTAGATTTTCTGAGAGGAAAACCAAAATTCTTTTTATGTTCAAATTACCTTTTATACTGCAAGGGCGAACGCACGCGAGGTGAGCGGCTGGCTGCTCTTTAATAGGCAAATGAGACATTTCTTGAGGAGCAGCCTTTACTGGACTGCTGAAATGAGTATTGTCTCCCAGCAGCAGCTCCTGCCGCGTGAGATGTCTCTCTCTGCCGAGGAACAAAGTGTGGAGACAGGTGAGATTGCCAGAGAGACAATGAATTGCCTCCTAGTCGCAGGACACTCCACAGTGAAGAGGGTATTGCCATAATTTCAAGTGCTCTGTCATTAACGGTTCGTTGTGATGTATTAAACAGAGGGATCTCGCAGGGCTCTCAGGCACTTCCCTTAGAAGTGTGCCCTGGCTTTTTGTTTGGAGCTGTTTGAGCCGAGCATGACAGCACTTGTCGATGGAGCACTTGTGGTGACATGTTTGAGAGGGCTAATGCACTTTTCATCTGCCTCCATGAGGCTCCCGCACTTCGTTCAAACACAGATGAGGATTTCCCTGCCATGTCCATCCCAGGGATGGAGGCTGTTTGCTGTAGTCTTTGTTCTCTCGTTGCCTTTGACAGGAGCTGGTTGCCAAGTGTCTGTGCACCAGAGTG
>VXBP01003025.1:0-53955 GCA_013400115.1 Rhinopomastus cyanomelas | reverse complement strand
CCCCCCCCCCCGTTGTCTTTCCCAGTGGATGTGTTCTGGCCTCACACCCTAAGGACTGGCCACCGCAGCAGAGACAAATGCTGAGGATTATGAGATACGAAACAGCTTCCTCAGTTGGAGCAAATTAATGGATTGGATACCTTCAGCCTCCAAGACTGGGAGGAGGTAAGGTGGAGGCTTGCTGGAGCCCGAATGGCTCTGTTTCACTCCCTCCTTCTGTCACCACAGCAGGGTAAAGGGTGAAATTACTGGCACTGTCTGCAGAGCTGCTGCTCTTCCATTCGCACTTACCACGTGCACTTTACTGACATAAGTTATGCCCAGCACCCTCCGAACGTGGGATGCTTGATGTGCCCAAGTGTTGTGTTTTAAATCCAGGCAGCCACCAAGGACCATGCAGATGCTTGCTCACTCCCTCTCCTATTGCTGCTGGGGCAGGGCCAGAAGAATGAAAGGTAAAACCAAGCAGGTTAAGATGAGGAGAGTTTACTTGAACAACACAAAGAGAGGGGAACCAGTGAAGTGGGTGATACCCAGGGCACTCCTCACCACTGCTGTTTAGAAACTGCCCACCCCATGGGCTGGCCTCCCCATATCTACACTGGACATGACAGAGTATCCCACTGGCTGGTGCAGGGTTGCCCATCCCGACTCTATGACTTGGTCCAGGTGATCCTGCTGTGGCAGGGGGATTGGACTAGATGATCTTTCGAGGTCCCTTCCAATCCCTAATGATTCTGTGATTCTATGAATGTAGAGATTAACCCCAGGACAGTGAGGTACAATTCCTTCTGGAGTCTGGGAAGTCTGCCCTTTGCACTGGCCCTTGTTCACAGCAGGCACCACTCGCCACAGACTGAGAACCACTGAGCAGTGTCTGTTATGCTACTATAATTGTTTACTCTAGACAGTTCTTGTGATTACAGCATTATTATTATTATTATAAAAATGCTATTAAGTGTTAATTATAAAGCTTGTATAGTAAGTTCTTTATTCACCCTCATTTTATTTTGCTGCTTGCTGGTGTTGCTCTGCTGAGGTTGTCTTATATCTATTGGCAAAGTTACAGCACAGTTCCACACCTCAAAACCTTGTGGGACTTGCTCCTTTTCCAGGCTGGATGGGAAGGAGTGAGTATCAGAATGCGTTACCCAGAGCTGCCCAACCACCCAGCGTGCCTGCGTCCTTCTGGGGTCTCACTGGTCCTCAAAGAGCTTGCAGTGCAGTAGGTGCAAGGGAGACAGCTGCTGAGGGAACTGTGCTGTGGCACCAGCTCCACTGTCATGGACACTACCTCTAAGAGAGCTGATTTATTTTCTGTGCTGCCAGTGCTGCATAAGTCAGGCAGCTGAAAATCTATTTAGTGCTAGCGAGTGGTGTCAGGTGAATGTGAGCTGATGTGGGATTCCAAACCATTAGAGCAGCTTGCCTTGACCCAGTGTTAGCAGAGGGTTTTCTGCAGGATGTGATAGGTGTAGATCCTTAACCATTGATTTCTTTTGGGTACCTGTCCACAAATATTATGACAGTGTTTGTTTTGTGGGGTCTGGGGTTTTCAGAAGAGTTGAGTTGCTGCAGCTTTTTGAAACACTGGTGACGTAGTCATCGATGAGCTGTTGAAGTTTTGTGACACTCAAAGCATTAGAATATATCAGGCTTGTTGTTGTGCTTTTACAAATGTCTTGAGGAGAGGAGGAGACTGAGGGGAGATGTCATAAATGCCTATGAACTTCTTCACAGTGGAGCTGACAGAGCACTGGAACAGGCTGCCCAGGAGGGTTGTGGAGTCTCCTTCTTTGGAGACGTTTAAAACCTGCCTGGATGTGTTCTTGTGCAACTTGGTCTAGTGATCCTGCTCTGGCAGAGGGATTGGACTAGATGATCTTTTGAGGCCCCTTCCAATCCCTAATGATTCTATGAGTCTATGATTCTACGAAATATCCAAAAGGTGAGTGTCAGGATGGTGGGGCCAGGCTCTTCTCTGTGATGCCCAGTGATAGGACAAGGAGCAATGGGCACAAAATGGAACATGGGAGGTTCCATTTACACATAATGAAGATCTTTTTTATAATCAGGTTAACAGAGGCATGTCCCAGGCTGCCCAGAGGGGTTGTGGAGTCTCCTCATCTGGAGACTTTCAAAACTCACCTGACATGTTCCTGTGGGATCTTCTCATGGTGATTCCACTCTAGCGGTGGGTTTAGACTAGATGATCTCCAGAGATCCCTTTCAAGCTCTACCATTCTATAATTCCATGGTGCTATGTGTCAGTGACAATCAGTTTATCACAGGTCATACTAGGCTTTCAAAAGTGGTTTGTTATCTTACCTCAAGTGTCCTACTCTTCTCTGGTTAAATGAACTTTTCCAGTCACCTCCACTCTGTCAAATTTCATCCTTGTTAGAGGTCCTCCAATGCTTCACTTCAGACATTACTGTGCTTTTCAGGGAAAATCATTTTGTACATTCTGTAGAGCAGTGGTGACCCTTCTCCATGCTTATTCCCTGATGCAGCCTTGCTTCTGCTTCCTTATTTCTTCGTTCAGTCAGTGGGGAATATTAATCAAGTCCTTGTGAGCTCCTTCTCACTTGGACTGCAGGCGATGAAAGGCACTTTTTTTGGGTGATAAAAAGTGTGTCCGTAAGAAGCAGAGGCAGAGAGATGTCGTTTCCTAAAGACCCTTCTAGAGATTGGACTCTGCTGTCCAGTGAGGGCTGCACTGGCTGCGTTCAGGAGTGGTGAATGGTCTAGTGGTGTAGTGGTGAGGTTCCCACCTTACAGCCCAGCAGTCTGCGGGTGTGAGTCCTGGGTCTGTGGGAACCAAGTTCTGGAGAGCGCAGCTGGAGTACTTGCCGTGTTCCTGGCTCGGATGACAAGCTCTGAGCTGTGTTGCAGTGTGAGAAGTATGATCAGACTGGCTGGTGAAGGTGGCTGATGGACGGTTGTTTGCAGAAGGTGGGACGGTCTCGTGTTTGCACAGCACAGGTTTCTGGGTTGCAGGAACCAGCCTCCGAGCTGTGGTGCTGTCTGCAGCTGCTGGTCTGCACAGATTGAACCTGAAGGATTGAAACAGTGACATCCCTGGCTCATGTCAAGTCTGACAGTCTGCTGCGTGTTGTCCTGCTCCAATACACCTGAACTCCCCCCTTTACCCACTTCAGAGGCAGAAGAACAGCCTCTGGAATGGCCAGTCGGTGTAACTCAGGGCACAGCCTGACAGCAGGGATGCTGCTGACCCTGGGCCTGTGTGGGCGCGCGCAGAGGCCGGACTAAGCAGTGAGCAGAGCCCTGCTAAGAAGCTCCCCGTGTGACTGCAGCACAGACTGGCAGGAGCTGAGGAACGGTTGGAAGCTATTTCTGTTCCATCTCTTCAGAATGAGAGGTATTTTTAACAGCCTTTCAGCAGTCAGAGCTCCCATGCAGCAGGGATGCAGGACAGACAGCCGTTTTCCCCACTAGCACCTTTCCATCCCAGTCTGGAGAGGTCTGGTTGTCTGTGCCCAGGGTCAGTTCCACAGGGCCTGCCTGGGCATTGCCTTTAGGGCAGTTTGTGGACACGGACTTTGGGAGCAAGTGCCAGGTGTGTATTTCTCAGAGAGCAGCCATCTGAGGCTGGATTATTTGCAGTTGCTAAATGTCTATGGGGTGTGAACATGTCATCTAGATGTAAAAAGCACATATGTTTGCCATCCTGTAAACGTCTGCTCTCTCAGGCTTGGCTTGCTGTCTTTCCCGTTTGTTTTGCCCGAGTTACTGTGTGAATGAAGCCACATCTTGTTGGTCACACCAACAGATAGGAAGAGATTGAAAGTTCCTCGGGGCAGAGGCTGTCTATTGCTGCCTGCTATAGTTCACATACATCCCTGAGAGGCAATGCCTCATCATTAATTGCTAAATAATTAATAATTTGAAGCAGACACTACTCAGGAAGTAATTAACCTACTTATAGTTACAGGGAAGTCCAGTGGAATGGAAGAGCAATTAAAGGCTCTTTGAAAGACACAGAAAAACTCCCACTGACTTCAGTCGGGGCAGCTTTAGGAACTGAGTCCAGTAGGATTTCCTCAGACATGAAATAAAAATAACTTTGTTCCTGTAGACAGAACTTCCACAACTGGTGTTTCTGGTTAGTCTGCAAGTATGCAGCCTGGATGTGTAACTTCATTTCCATTTCCTTCCATTTGAGATAGTGGGAAGCTGTTAGCGGTAGCGTAAAGCAGTCTGTAAACTTCAGACCTGCCAGCTGCTGCAAATGGTCCATTTAAAGGAGAAACAACCCTTTTGTGTAGAGAAGATCAGAAATATAAAGATCTTTTTCATCTCAAAAAGATCAAAACGGGCCACAGCTAGTCAGATGACACAGTAAGGAGGAAAACAACCCCCAGTGGAAGGGGTGAGGGTTCATGTGATGGATTTCCATGGAGGAAAAAGCAGCTCAGGATATTTCCTTCCTCTGGTGCCTGTGCTGCACTTACAGGTAGTTCTAGCCAGGGTGGAAAACCTGTCGTGAATGCTCTACCACTGCTCCAAGGGGATGTTTTAAAGTGTTTTGATTCCTTTGTGTTCTTTTCTTTGCTTTCTATGTGTCAAACAGAAGAGCTGGAAGTCTCATGCAGAGATTAAGATGGAAAGGTACCAGCATCACCAGCACACAAGCCTCCCTGCAGGTGGCTGAGAAGGTGACTTTTTCCTGGAGCAGAGATAGTGTAGCTCCTCTGTAAGAAATCTGTAGCAAGACTGCATTGTCTAGGTCCTTGTGCAAGCACCAGGAGTGTCAGTGGTGCATCACAATATCCATTCAAGACATCAGCCCCTTGTTTCGTGTGGGGCATCATTTTCCAGCCCCGCTCAAATACTTCCCTTCTCTCAGCCCCAGCAATAAAGCTGATGCTATTCTGGGCCTTGAAGTAAAAGGAAAGGCTCTTCAGAGATGTTTGTGCTACCCTTCCAGTAGCACCCCCTGCTCAGCCCAAAGCCAGATCTATCTTGGAGCGTTTTCCTTGCTCTCTCTCTCTCAGCCCCAGCCGCTGAATTGTCCGTACGACAGAGTGCCCGTTATCCAGATGCTTAATGTTCCTCAGGGATGGATTCTGCTGCTAGCTCTCAATTTCCCTTGGCAGCATCTTTCACATGTTCAGCCCTGCTGGAGGCTTTCACTCTTCCTTTACATTGGCCCTCACCCTAGTCTGAGCTCTAAAAACAACATCCCGGTCCTCCCACAGGCTAAGAATTCCTCAGCTTAGTGCGTTTTAGACCTCAGCGGGTGCTTTTTCCATCTTCTCCTCGTGTCTTCCTTCCAGCTCCCATATAACCATAGTTTGGGGATTTCATTTCTCCTGCCCCTCTAGGGAGCAGTCCTGCTCCCATTGCTCTCTGACAGGCTGCAAACTCTGCTCCAGCCAAAGTCCCTGTTGTCTCAGAGGACAGTTCACTAAATCACACAGTGGTGACAGTGGGAAGGGACCTCTGGAGGGCATCGTGGCCGAAGCACCTGCTTAAGCAGACCCACCTAGAGCTGGTTGCCCAGGACCTTGTCCAGATGGTGCCAGACTCTGACTAACAAGTTAGATGGCTCAAACATCATAAGCAGGGAGACAGCAGAGCAATGAGACCACTCAGCAGCCCCCAAGGCCCAGTGGCCATGCAGCCGGCAGAAGATGCACGCTCTGTTGTGAGAACAGAGCGAGGTACGGATGGATCAGAAGATGGATGGCCTTGTCTTACTGTGCAGTTGTCTAAGTCCACCGAGCAAAATGAGTTTGTCTGCATACCATGACAAAAATAGTGTCACCTTCCCTCATGTCCTGGGGGGGTGAGGAAATGTCCCTCATAGCAGGGGATGGAAAGAGGACTCAGCCAGAGGCAGGTGAGCACACACCCCACACTTGTCATCCTGCCTACTGCATCAAGAAACCAACCAAGAAGATGGCTGAGGACTCCAAGGAGTTGAAAACACTGAGAACACGTGGAGCCAAGAAGCAGAGGAAGCTGGACCGTGCAAGAGATTGCTGGATCCCAGGGTGGTGATTTCAAACCCTGTTTCCCCTCTTTTTCCTCTTCCCTTTTTTCTTCTCTGCTCTTCCAGCAAGTGACTCTAGAGCTGCCAGGACTGGGAAGAGAGATACCTCCTGTTCTCCCTTTCTCCTCCTCTTCCCTGCATGAACACCTGTTGGAAAGTGAAGGAAGCATGAAAAATGTGTGTCCTTGCTATGGGAGCAGGGAGGAGGAGCAGTGCCCGACTCACTGCCGCACCAGATGCAGGGCAGGCTGGCTGTGGGCTCGATGTACCGTGGGCTGCTCCAATTGGTCACTCAGGTATTTCCCCCGAGGGGAAAGCCTCTGCTTTCCCTCTGAATCCATCCATCACCCAGCACAGCACACTCATAAAAAATGTGGAATCTGGCTTTTCTGTTGGATCATTACAAGGGCTTAAAAGAGAAGATTTCACCACCTTGTGAAAAGTTGCCTTGTCGAACGGCGCCTGGCAGGTCAGCTGGGGAAGAGACCACATGTCTCAGCAAAGCCTTGTCTGAGGAGTGTCATCTACTGGGACAGGTCAGCAGGAACAACCCTCCTCCAAGCAGGGAAACCCAGACCCAGGATCTCAGAGCTAACGTAATGCTTGCAGTGTCTGCCTGGCTCTCCATAGTCTATGTGTCTCTCTCACAACAGCCGTGTGGAAAACTGCCACCTTGACACATTGCACCGTCTCATCCCCGAGCGCCCAAGGCTGGCTCCATTGCCCAGCAGACTGTGGTTTTCTTCACCGGTCCTTGTGCCTGGAACCACTCGTTTCCACGTGAGTTTGCCTAGTCCCTGGGTGAACCTTCTTGTCCTGCTGGCGTCTACAGCAAAGAGATCCACAAGCGAGCGTGATTCCAGCTGAAAGTTCCTCTCTCTGTCTCCTAGAACCCACAGTCTTGCCTTTTTGCTGGCTGTGCGTAAACCCTCTGGTGGCAAGAACCTTTTCTCCAAATCTGGGTGATGACCTGATCAAGCAAAACTGTCACTGACTCTGGCATCTCCTCTCCAGCTGGTGGGGAAATCAGGCTCTTCAAAGGAAACCCTTTGCTGTTCAGCTGCTCTCTTCCGTTGCAGAGCCCAAAGGTGTGTCAGTACCCATGGAGTTCCTCAGAAAAACCCCAGTGAGTGCACAGACTGACACTACAGTCTGTTCTGGAGTTTGCCTTCGCCTGTCAGGTGCCTCCTGGGTGGGGTCCCAGGCAAGGAGAGGCAGATGCATCAGGAAGCTACTTCACTTATTCCTTTTTCTCCTCAGGGCACAGAGGCAAATGTGGCTAGTATGGATTTTGTACATGGTCAGCAGGAACTGTGACTGGTGTAGTCTCTCTTTTGTGATCAGCAAACATTATAAAATGTGGACAGAAGTCAAGACGCTGACATCAAGGTGTTTAGTTAAGGGAAGGAAAGATCCCGAGTGCTCACATTTTTCTGTGCAAAACCAGAAAACACTGTTCTGGAACACACGCGGTGCGGTACCAGGAGCATCTCATTTTCAGCAACAAAGCCCCAGAGAATTAACATAATCCAATAAATTTGAAGTCAACCCAAAGTCCACATTCCTTCTGATGTGCTGTGTCTGTCAATACACAGCGAGCACTTCGGGAGTGTCTGTCTGCGGTGTAGCCTACGCTTTGTTCTGCTGTCAGCACTTAATTAAGGTATCGGCAGAGTCTACACAATCAGATTGAGGGCTGCTTTAGACAAGGGCCTGTTGAAGCTCATTTATCAAAGTAAAAAAATGGTTATGAGGGGCTGGTAGCTACCGAGCTTCACTCACCTGCCTTTTCTTGCTTTTTCTTGCCTTCAAAATCAAGACCAACTGCTATTTGTCATGAAGCCAGAAACGTTCTTGTTTTCTAGGATATTAAGAAAACGCTCTCGCTACCCCACCAAAGAAATGCCCTGAAGGTGGGAAAGAGTGGGGAAAAAAGAAGAAAAACAGGATGGGAAAGGTTTTACGGGGTAAGTGAAGCTACCGAGACAAAACTGGTGTGAAGGATGGTGAGGAAGACTGCTCCCACAGCAGTGCTTCAGCCCAGGTTCAACCCCAGTGTGGTTCCTATTGTCATAGAGTCATAGAATCACAGAACAGTCTGGGCTGGAAGGGACCTCAGAGAGCACCTAGTTCCAACTCCCCTGCCACATGCAGCGATGCCTCCCACCAGACCAGGCTGCCCAGAGCCCCATCCAACCTGGCCTTGAACACTACCAGGGAGGGAGCATCCATCACCTCCCCAGGCAACCTGTCCCAGTGCCTCAGCACTCTCACAGGGAGGAATTTCTTCCTACTGGCCAATCTAAATGTCCCATCTTTTAGTTTAAAGCCATTTCTCCTGGTCCTATCACTACAAACTCTTATAAAAAGCCCTTCCAGCTTTGAGCCCCCCTGTTGTTTTCATGGATCCAAATTCCTGCCCAAGCCACTTGCACGATGGCTACCCTTAGCCAAAGTGATTTCACTTTGAGAACGTTTTGGGTTCATCTGTATCTTGAGTTTATCTTTTTATCTTGATAAAAAGATATCTTGCTGTTTATCTCGAGTTTAATTTCCAACAGCAACCAGAAGTGTCATACGAAGGCGTGTAGAGCAGAACTAGTTCTCTAAGTCATTTTGTCTCTTAAGCTTTTGGAGTGGAGGCAGGAAGCAGACAACAGAGGGGCATCCTTTTCCCCTCCGGTTTCTAAGTGGAAGAAGGAATGATCTTGTCACGGTTTTCGTTACAGGGTCGTGGTAGTGAAGAGGAGGAGACAGGAATTTCAGAGGGAGCAGGGGACAAATATATGAAGATTGTAGGAGATCCCTGCCTGAAACAGATTTAGAGCTGCTGCTCCATCATGTTGTAAATCAATATTAGGCATGATGCCTCTTGTGGAAGCAATTATCGTCAGGGTACACCAGAGAGCAGATAACAAGCACATTAGGGCTGCAGCCCTGTGCATTTATCTGCAAGTGCCTGGCATTCGCCCACTGCCACAGAAACAAATGACACTTGGTCCCTCTAAAATGCTGAGGAATGGTAAGTGTGGCAGAGCTGACAACTTAGTGGAGAGAAACGAGTAAAATAGCTTTTTATTCCACCAAGACACTCTTCTAACTGCTCGTGCTTGAAATCCGGATGCTCCCAGCAGAAATGATGGCCTGGAAGCTTTTACCTCTGCCTCATTTTCCCCTTCATCTTCTGCAGGCAATGAATTGCCTCCTATTAGCATCCCATCCTGTTAAAATAAGCCCCTTTTTTACCTGGGTTATAAAAATATAAAAGTGCCAGCTTAGCCCAATGGACTTGTCATAAACACTGAAGCTGTGCCCGAGCGTCCTCTTCTCCGGGCAGGGTAACAGCGCTCCGTTTATTGTTTCCCAAGGAGAACGTAGGAATTAATGGCTGTACAAACAGCCTAGTCTTATATTAAAGCTGATTGATTCCATTCATCCTCCAACAGGCTCCTCAGCAAAACAATTTCCCCCTAATTAAGCAATATGATGTAAATTACATGGTAATTGATTTAATAAAAATATATGATGCAAATGAACGTGGGGAGAAACATCTCACAGAAGAGCAGAATAAATCTCTCTGAACAGATCAGGTAATGGGAAGACGACTAGAAACAAGGTTAGCAAAAACAATAAAAATGAGGCTTTTATAGGCTTTCCATCGTTTCTGTTTCCCTAACAGTTTTATGCACTAATTCCATGCTACCCCTTCATCTATTAGCATTAGAGGTGTTTGAGAAGCTGTCCCCTTCTTCCCCTTCCATCAGTTATTAATCTGTTTTTAAAGATAATAATACAATCTGTGCTTTCTGGGGCAAATACAGGTACTTTTCTGACTTGTTTTTCTGATCTGGCCTCTACTTTGAGTTCCAAGTGAGAGATGTTTTCCACTTGTTGTGCAAAGCCCTCTGTACCGTTGCACAAGTGTGACTACTTGTACCCGTTTTGCAGAAGCCCGTGGGCAGTGTCACGGACAGGTATCCTCTGCTTGCCCTTCTCATTTTAAGCACAGTTTGTTTGATTTGTGGACAGGTAGAGACCACCCAGCTGTGCAGATCCATCACGTGGTCATGTAATGTCAGGGGCAGCCTTACAAAAGGATGGTTCTTCTTAGGGTGTCTTTCACCTGTGGCGCAGGCTTCTCTGGAGCTGTGAAAGGCAGCTTCCTCTCTGTCACTTGCCGTCACCTGGCACTTTATGCTGTGTGTGAGCCCTAGAAGTTCATCACAGAATCATAGAATTGTTCAGGTTGGAAAAGACCTTTGAGATCATCAAGTCCATCCAGTAACCCCACTCTGCCAAGGTCACCACTAGACCAGGTCTCTAAGCGCTGCATTTAAATGATCTTTTAACACCTCCAGGGATGGTGACTCAGCCCTCTCCCTGGGCAGCCTGTTCCAGACCCTGACCACTCTGTCAAAGTGTTTCCTAATGCCCAGCCTAACCCTCCCCTGGTGCAGCTTGAGGCTGTTTCCTCTTGTTCTATCACCTGTCACCTCTGAGAAGAGACTAGCACCCACCTCTCTGCAGTGTCAAACCAAAGCTACTTGGTTTCTGAGGTTAACTCACAGTCAGGTGAACACAGTGATTCCTTAGTGGGATGTGAGTGGGGACAGGCAAATAAATTCCAACCCTCTTTCCAGCCTGGAGATGCTTAAGCAGAAAGCAGGCTTGTTCCCCATATCTCTGCTCAGTGATGTCCACAGGAGGAAAAGCTGTTGGAGCAAACTGGGCAGAGGGAATAAAGCCACAGCAGGTGCACAAATGCCTGGGAAAGGGTAGAGGGGTGCTGAAAGGTTGTGAGGACTCCTGCTGTGGCAGGGGGATTGGACTGGATGATCTTTCACAGTCCCTTCCAATCCCTGATGTTCTGTGATTCTGTGAAGGACGTGAGCAAAGCCGGCCAGAACAGGGAGAGACACCCAGAGAGTGCTGTGAAAGGGCTGAGCGGGACAAACCTTGGCCATGCTCCTGCAGCTCAGGCCCAGAAGGACTCGTGACATAGGTGCTTGGCTCTTCTTGTGAACACCAGCATTTGGACGGGTGCCTACCCTTATGGTTTCAAGGGCTCAGCAGGTGTCTGAGGAAGGAAGGGATGGGTATCATAGAATCATAGAATTATTAGGGATTGGAAGGGACCTCAAAAGATCTTCTAGTCCAACCCCCCCGCCACAGCAAGATATCAGGCAGTCTGATTTGAGTGTGGTTGGCTACAGCTCTGACGTATTCCAAACCAGCCCAACAGCCTCACCAGTGCTTTGGAGAGAGCTAGGCTGGGGGTTTTTTTAACTTCTCTTCAAGACAGAAATCCCCTGCTGTCATTTTACGGGTGGTGTTTGTTGCCATCTCAGTCAGAATCAGAAAAAAAGAAGCACAAACACAAAATGCTTTCTTCTGGTTTTAAAATTAAATTAAGTTTCTTCAGGAGTCTCTTAGAAACACAAACACTTCTCAGTTCATGCTATGGCCAGAGCTTCAGATTCAGATCTTATTTAAGTTTAATTTCCTTTACTGAAGCAAGCCATCAGTCTTCCCTGGCAGGCAGCCCGCTCCGAGTAGAACATTTTCTTTAGTGAGCCACAGACCGGCAACATCCTGATATATGCCTCGTGGAAAGCACACGCATCCAGGGTCCTTTGCCTTCAGTCAAAGCAGCAAACAGTAATTTCTGACCAGCATTTCCCTCACCAGAGTAGACCAGGGGAGAAGCAATCACTGCTTTCTGAACTCAGCAGTGTCAATCCTTGGCACGGAGGAGGCTGGTGAGGAGAGGCTGGCTGCGGTGCCGTTGTGCCATTAGGTCGGAATGGCTCCGAGAGATCACCGGTACAGCCTGACATTCACAGACCCCCAAGGATTCCTGTTTTAAATGAAAGGTTGCAAAAACCTCATTCTGTATTCCAGCACTGCACACACAATACGTTCCCCTTCCCCCCATCAATCAGAAGCAGCTAATGGGAATCAAGTCCTTAATGGAAGGCAGCGGCAATTCCGCGCAGGTGGGAAGGCATAAAACAGCCCCTAGCCAACCTGCTCTGACTGGTGGTCAATGAAATATTAATACGTGACCTTCATAATTTGCACGTTCCATTAAAAACCTTAGGATGCTGGAAACAGGGCGTTTAAAAACACTTCCTGGTAATCACAGTTTAAAAGAGGAATGAAAAGATATTGGTGGTCCTTGCATTTGGTACCAGAAAAGTCCCCCTGGACTGGCTCTGGTCTGTCCTGTCTGAAAGATTTTGAACGTAATTGAATGTGAGATGTGTGACTTCACAGCCCAGCAACGTTTGCTTGTGGAGATGAAGAGATAAAGGGGGATTTGCCTCTGCTGCACCTGTTGCTGGACTGTCACTGAGCTCTGGAAGGCTGGAGCTACGTCTTGCACAAAGGTTGGTAAATGTAAGGCTTAGTTAATGTTGTGTCTTCTTCTGAAGATACTGTTGGGTGGTTTAAGCAGGAGTGAAGTAGTGATGTTTCACTCCTGCCTGTTTCACAGAATCAGAATCACAGAATCACTTTGATTGGAGGAGACCTGGAAGATCCTCAAGTCCAGCCATTGACCCAACACCGCCAGGTCACGACTACATCATGGCCCTGAGCACCAGGTCCGCACATCCTTTACATACCTCAACATACACCATCCTGGTTTTTATTCCTGAAACCCTACCAGGTTAGATCAGGTTTAACCTTACAAGAAGGTGAAAGGCCACCAAGTCCGGGTGACCTGGAGAAGCTGGGCTCAAAGCTCTGCCTAAAGGCCATATTACCTGGCACCGGTGACAAGCTCTGCCCTGGCTTTCAGTGTTGCCTTGCTCAGGTTCTCATCTTCCCTTCAACTGCACTTTCTGGCGATTGCTAATGTTTTAAATTTATTACTTTTTTCCCCCTTTCTTAAAAACAGCCAAACCCCAACCCCATGTATTATCCTGTGATGAGGTTTGCTCAGCCCAAAGACTTTGGGGGCAAGTGCTATCCTCTCCTTCTCCTCCCAACACACTACTGGAGCAGAGGATCTCTGCTTTTCAGTAAAATTAATTCTCAAACTGGGCCTCATGTTAACCTGATGCTCATCGTCAAGAGAACGTTTGCACTCACAAATCCCGTACCGTGCAAACAGTACCGCGGTGTTCCAAGACAACTTCACCCGTGGGTCACTGACACCACAGATGACTGAACTGGTTTGCAGCTGGATAAACCCTAACTTACCCATTCTGTGCCATGCAGATGTAAACAGCTGTCCAAGAGTGATAGCGAGGATAGCTTCGGGGCTGGAAGAATAGAGCATCAATGCCAGAGGTGCATCACCAGGGTCCAGGTTGTGACACTTTGGTAAGAGACTTCATTTCTGGGTTCTAACAGGTTCTAAGCTCTGACCCATCCCTGGGATTTCAGCCCGAGGTGATCTTGCTCGTGCATTAATCCTAATGGATTCACAGGTACTGCTGACCTGAGGAACTTCATGCAAATGCCTGATACTGGTAGTTCTGGGTCAGGCAGTGGTATGAAGAGAGCAGGGTGTGAGCTGCTCTTTGTCCCGTGTGCGATCGCCTGCGGAAGAGTAGGGACAGAAATGACAATAAAAATTAAGAATTCCTTTTTTTCAGTGCACAGAAATATTTTGAGTTGGGTTGGACTCGATGATCTCTTTGGGTCCCTTCCAACCCCTAACATCCTATGATCCTATGAACATGAAGACTACTACAAATATCATAGAATCCTAGAATCATTAGGGATTGGAAGGGACCTTGAAAGATCATCTAGTCCAATCCCCCTGCCGCAGCAGGATCACCCAGACCAAGTCATACAGTCAGTCAGGGTTAGAAGGGACCACAGGATCATCCAATTCCAACTCCCCTGCCATGGGCAGGGACACCCCACCCTAGACGAGGCTGGCCAGAGCCTCATCCAGCCTGGGAGGGGAAGGGGAGCAGAAGGGAGGAGGGGAGTAGTACTGCTTCTTTCTTTACTGTTGGATTAGTTTATACTTCCCTGTGGTTTTGCACTACCCTGCAGCAAAACTGATCATGGATCAGAAAATAAAATCAGGAGCTGTGTGGAAGAAGTGTTATGCTAAGAAAAACGCCTGTAACTCTTGACTGAACATTGAATTGGCCCAGTAATAGGACAAGGAATAATGGGGATAAGCTAGAACACAGGAAATTCTACCTCAACATGGGGAGAAACTTCTTCACAGTGAGGGTGACAGAGCCCTGGAACAGGCTGCCCAGCGAGATTGTGGAGTCTTCTCTGGAGACTTTCAAAACTCACCTGGGTGTTCCGGTGTGATCCTGCTCTGGCACAGGGATTGACTGGATGATCTCTAAAGATCCCGTCAATCCCTAACATCCTGTGATTCTGTGAAGGTAGGCTCAGTGGTCAGTGCAGAAAGGATGTTCTCTAGTGCTGCTTTTCCCTGAACAGCTGAAATTCTTTTCTCAACACTGCCTCTGAAAGGTGCAAAGGAGACAAGTGTCACTGCCTGCTGCAGCAGCCTTTGAACTCCCAGCACGGGGTGGTCAGGACACTCTTTGACCAGATTGTTCTCGTATCTGTTGCTCAAGCCCCGTGGCTCTGGGATGTAGGGATCACTATTATGTACGTGTGTGGTTTTTCATCCAAAGTGCTGTAAGTGCCAGGGATGCTTGTGTCACAGGCTCCATGCCTGTGTGATCTTTCCCCTGAGGCTAGGGGGAAGGCTGCAAGGCTTGCTAGGACACTGCTGGGACTTGTCCTGGGAGGGAAGAGCTGAATATGATGGCATCTGTGGCTGCAGTGTCTGTCTGCATTGTCCCTCCATCACTTGTGCTCAGATTTCCTCTGGGAGGGAGATGATTGATTTACTCCAGGAGGAATGAACTGCCACACAGGCTCTGCAGAAGGCAGCAGAAACAAGCTGGGGAGAGATAAAAGATAATCCTAGCTCAAATCTTTAACTTAATTGTACCCCGGACAGCAATCCCTGCAGTAAAAAAGAGCACTGGTCTCTACTCTTACTGTGACTGTGGGCCATGCAACACACAGAGGCTCTTAGAACCCGTAAATTGTCTCACATTACTGCTACCCCAAGTGATCAGTCCTTGCAGAAGAAGAGAGCAGAGCCTGGTGCCCCTTGCCCTTGCCTGGTCATACAGTACTGGGGTGTTTCTCTTCCTCAGCTCATCCCACCACAGGCTTGTCCATTATTGCTTTAGGTGTTGGGCTTTTTCCTGCTCCAAAAGGGTGCAGATCACTGCAGCTTAGAGCTGCCTTCTGCCCCTCAGGATTGGAGAGTGGCTGGCATCTACAGACTTCCTCCTCACCCCTACCTCATGCCAGGAAACCAGACCCTGCAGGAAGAGGAACCCTGCAACCCTTTCTCTTCTCTGTAGCTGTATAAATGCTGTGACATCCAGCAGTGCGCTGGGCTTGCAGAGGCTCTCAAACCTGACCACAGTTGTAAGTGAAGACACCAACTGGTCTTGTAAAAGAGATTGAAGAGAATTTCCTCGTTGCAACAAAAATCCCCTCACTATGTCTGGAGCTTTTCCGCATTGTAAGTAGCACTGCTCCTGACATTTTATATTCTCCAGGCTGGAACTGTAATCCCAACCTTAATGTTATTTACAGACAGGAGGTGACCCTCCTCCCTAAATGAACACGTAATGTTACCTCTGCTGCTGCCATCTGTCCCTACATGAATGCGTGCCTCACTGAAGTGACCCTGCAGAAGCCAAGCACAGCACATCCCCCGTGCCTGCCCCGCACCAAGGATTCTTCCCTGTAGGAAAAGAGAACCCATGGCCTTACCCACAGCACCACCTTAGTCCTTCTCCTAAGCATTTTGTGCCCTCTAGAATGGACTGGCCTCTAGAAAGTGCCACTGTCTTCACTCTAATTCTAATCCCAACTGGATCCTAAACTGTGGCAAGAGGATCACTATAAAAATGAAAACAAGGAATTCGCTCCTGATACCAGCTGTCTGCCTAGTTGTGGTGGGTTTGTAGAATCCAGAAGGAACCTGAGCCCTAGAATATGCCATAAACCCAAATCCACCACAAACCCAAACCAGATCAGCAGGCCTGGCTAGTAACCACAGGGAGAGTGAATGTGGCACCTACACACATCCTGCTTCCTAAAGCTGTGGTGTAGCAGCTGACTGGCCTTTTGGAGCTGTCACCAGGTCAGCGTCTTTGTGGATGGCATCCAATAGACATCCTGGGGCAAAGAGGTGTGGAGGGGCTAATCCTGCCCACTCTAACCTAGCAAGCTCTGGACTGGCCACAGTGTCCCTGCACAGCAGCTGAAACATGAACAACACCTGCTCACAGATGTGTACAGGCACGCATGGATGCAGGTGATGATGTGTTCAAAACACTTACATTAATGACCTGGCTTTTGTCCCAGCCTTCAGAGAAGGGCTTTTTTGTAACTTGAAGAGTGTGCCATTCCCTGCCCCTAAGCAGGAAGGTTTAGAGAACAAAGTCTGCCAAGATAAGAGTTGAAGAGGTGTCTCCTTTGGAGGCAGCTGGATATCTTGCCTTCCAGAAGCCCGCTCATTGCAGACCCTGGGAGGTGCCATGCTCTTGAGGTGCCTGAGCATCCTTTTGTATGTTCAGTGGCAAAGGGAGCTAACACGCAGGACTGACCCTACTTGTCAGCACAGACACATTAGGCAGCGACTACCTTAATTACCGAGTGGGTGTTTCGGTTCAGGCGATGTGACAATTTCCCGGTGATAGCAATTACCTTTCTGGGCTGCAATTCACCTTTTTGGTGGGTTTATCAAGGCCTCCTAGATAAAATATGCATGAGCACGTCTTGCCCATCCTCCACATTCAGGCTTCTCCTACCCACAGGTTAGCAGGCGCCCTGGTGCAGCTGGCAGCACTGGGGATGTTGTTCATACTTGCTACAGCAGTGTGATGCTGGAGACGCTACTTCTGAGAGTCCTTGGCACCATTTTCTTCATCTGGTTTCAACTGTGTTTTACTGGAAGATAAAAAAAAACAAAAACACAGGGCTAAGGCACAGCCTTTAGAAAAGAACAACAGAGAGGTGCAAAGAGAGAAGATTAGGAAACATTGGGAATGTTTATTTTTAAACTTTTCCTGATTCCTGAAGTCGCCTTCAGCAGTTTCTGTGATAAAACACCACAGTTAATGTTAGAGGTTTCATAATAGCATTTGGCTAATGATTCTTAGGAAATAGCTCAGAGATATGAACTTGTGTGTCCGTATCTGAAAGAGAAATATGCCATTTAGCTAAAGCATCCTGTCTGTGGCTGTATCCAGTCCGTGCTGGAATGTCGTTTGTCGACTCAGTCGTGCTCGTCAGTTCTCAGATCGATTACTTGGCTGAATTATTTTGCAGTCGGATAAACCCGCTAATTGTGCACCTCAATAAAATGGGATTTTAGAAATATGAATTACATTTATTTTACCTCAAATCATAGTTTATTGACACAAATAGACTTCCCAAATTCAATTGGGCATAGCCAGGTCTGCCGAGGCCACGTTACACCCTCCTGCCGTGTGATTTTGGGGCTTTTTAAAAATTTTAGAGCGTACGGACACTCCTAGATTAAAATGTGTTTATCATGGCTGTAAGGCAAGTCAATTATTTTGCCTGTGCAGTTCTTAAGGGATGGATTTCGCATAGATCTTTGGTGAGGAGGACTGTTAATTTGTAATTTCTCATTACATACATCAGAAGTTGGAATCCATTGTTCCTACTCTGGAGATTTCTTAATTTAAAAGTACCTGACATGCGATTTGTAAAAGTAGAAGGAAGGCAAGGAGGATGGAGTTACTTTTGTCACTGTCTCTCAAAGTTCAAACCTCAATAAGCCTGGACAAGCTTAGTAACAAAAAAATAGCTGTGGTGTGTGTAGTCTCAGGGAGGCTAAAGTCTCGTGGCATCGCCTCTGCAGTACACAGACTGGAGAGACAGTCTTGTAATATGGGGCTTTGGATCTGTCCAGGACACCAGAGTTGGTCTGTGTGATCTGCTCCATGAAGTGCAGTGGAAGCTTGAAACAGAAAGTAAATGTCATAGAATCATTAGGGATTGGAAGGGACCTTGAAAGATCATCTAGTCCAATCCCCCTGACACAGCAGGACCACCTACACCAAGTCACACAGGAACACATCCAGGCGGGTCTTAAACGTCTCCAGTGAAGGAGACTCCACAACCCCCCTGGGCAGCCTGTTGCAGTGCTCCGTCACCCTCACTGTGAAGAAGTTCCTTCTGATGTCGACGTGGAACCTCCTCTGTTCTAGCTTACACCCATTGCCCCTTGTCCTATCACTACATGACATTGAGAAGAGCCTGGCTCCATCCTCCTGACACCCACCCTTCAAATATTTATAGACATAATGAAGTCACCCCTCAGTGACTTCAAAGTGACTTCCAAGCTAAAGAGACCCAGCTCCCTCAGTGTCTCCTCATAAGTGCTCCGCTCATAAGATGCTTCATCATCCTCATTGCCCTACACTGGACTCCCTCCAGCAGCTCCACATCTCTCTTGTGTCCATACGTCGCTATGCATCAAAGAATTTGTTTGACATGACAGCTGGTCTGCTCCACAGGACAAACCTTAAGAGGTCTCTGCTAGCACCTTGGATGCACAACAGTGAGTACTGTCAACTGCCTGCCTCCTTGAAGGGCTACCACTATCACCAAACAGGCAGATGAGAGGCTAAGAGCCCTTCTAATGGGAGACTAGTAGATGTCTTCTGCTCACCTATAGGCCTGCAAGACTGGGGAGGGGGAAGAAAAGCCCTTTAGAATTGAGCTCTTCATTTCATACTTGGGATGAGAAGACAGGGTTTAAATTCTGATTTTGTTATTGTGCTTCACTGAAAATACGGGCACATTTCTTCTTGGTTCCTGTGTCCACGTCGTGTTCAGACTTTATGTTCTTGTGTCACACAAGTGCGCACTAGCACTACACCCGGGTGTTCATACTCAGAGTAAACACACAGAGAAAAGTACCAGAGAACAGCAGGTATCTGATGTCAGAGGATACCTGTCAGACTTCAGGTTTTCCCCCTTCCTAATTTGGAGCACAACACCAAATGGTTTCCAAACAACAAGGTCTCTGGTTTGTAGAAAAAGCAAACGCAAAGCTGTGGCTTTCCTGCAGCTTCACTCAGGGGGTGGCCTCTTTGATTGGATTGCCCAGCAGGCTGGAAGGCTTGAAAACCTTCTGTGCTGTAAATAGGGCAGTAGGATTTTGGACTGCACTGAAGTGGCACAGGCTGAGTCACTTGTAAATACCTTGCGGGGTTCGGGAGTCACTGGTTGCTGCCATCTTCTGCCAGCAGCATCCTCCCCTGCTCTCTCCCAGCGCACAACTTTGTTTTGAAGCCTAATCATTCTCTGTGCTCTTCCCCAGCTTTCCTGTGGTAATGCAGCAGGAAGAAAGCATCAAGCAGCTTGAAACAACCTCCTCAGGTGCTCAGGATAACACTATGAGCTAAGGAAAAGCACAAGTTCTCCCCAGTCTGGTGCCGGCTCTGCAGGGATGGAAACCATCAGCAGGTTCATCGTCTGGCCGAGCACGAGGAGGGGGGCCTTTGTATGGGAAGGGGTGCATATGTGTGTCTCTTGCACTTTTGTTCCTCCTCTGGCACTCTACTGTTTTGGAGTGGGCCATGTACCTGTGTTTGTCAAAAGAGATGAGGGAGGAAGAGGCAGGGGTGAGAAATGAAGCCATAAACAAGCGAGGCCAAGGCAGCCCCTTGTTGTGAGTCTTCCTACCTGAGACATGTTCTGCTCTTCAGGGCACAGCACACTGAAGTTGATTATGGCAGGGGGATTGGACTAGATGATCCCTCGAGGTCCCTTCCAATCCCTAATGATTCTGATTTTGGCTGCTCTTGCTGCTGGTTCTTGGCTGCTGTCCTGGCTTCTGGAGTACATGGAGGAGTCCGCCCAAGCTCTGCCAAGCTCACAGGTGCAGGGCAGGGGGGGTCACCAGCATCGCCTGCCTTCTGAGAAGCCAGTCCTCCTTGGGGCACGCTGGGAACTGGGTCTTGGGTGAGGTGGCAGGGCTGCTGGCTCCTACTAGGGGTTTCAAGGAAGTGGGTGGCACAAAATGGACATGGAATCAAAGCTGGTGCTTAGCCCGTGGCCTAAAAAAGTATAATAATGAATGAACAGTTAAAAACTGAAAGTGAGAGGGGAGGGGGGAAGCCAAATCAGTCACATTCTTTTCCAAACTGTATAATACAAAGTCCTGGAACATTTCTGAAGCTGTCTCAGCTATAATGTCTGGAACTGAAGGTTTTTGTACTGTCTGCTGGCACTCAGTGGCCAAAGTTGCTGTTTGTTGGCCTTTTTTGTGCTCCGTTTCAGATATATCTCTTCACCTGATTGTCTCTGTGACCTGACAACTCTGATATAATATAATATAATAATAATATTATAATATAATATAATAACTTACTGTTATCTTTCAGGCCCAGCTGGAAGGCTGTGTCCTGTGTGGGACACTGCACTCGGAGAAGAGCAAAGACTGGCTGAAGAGGGCTGCAGTGAGATGTGTTTTCTGAAGAAAGAGTGAACTGAAATGGGGGGATATGTAATAATCACCTTCAAGAATGCAAAAGGCTACTGTGAGGGGAAGGACATGCAGTCACAGAACCAGGAAATCAACACTGAACAGGCTGAGACTGACTGCAGCCCCCATCCCATTCCCCCACCTTGTGCCTCTACTGGGGGAAGGAGGTAGCAGAGCTGGGCCTTGAAAGAAGAGAGAGGTGGGGATAAGGGCTATTTAAGAACTACCCGACTCTCTTCTCACTGTCCTACTGCTGGTTTTGTTGTTTAAATTAAACCTATTTTAGTTTCCTCAAGTTGAGTCTGTCTTTTGCCCATGACAACAACTGATGACTGAGCCCTCTCTGTCCTTTACATCAACCCTCAATCAAGCCTTTTGTGGTCCCATCTCCTGCTCTGGGGGGCAGGATGCTGTAGTGCTTGGTAGCCAGTTGGGTTTAAAATCTGACAAATGACTCTTTAACAGCAGTGAGATATGAGGCTGGAGAAGAGAGAAAGCAAATGTGTTCACCCACCCACTTGCAAAGCCAGAGACGACCATTAAGGCAATTCAGGCTTCTCCCACAGCACAGATCACAGGACTTTGCTAAGTAGTTCCTTCTTCAGAGCAATAGCTTTTCAGGAGGAACAGCCTGACTCGGTCTTGGAGATGTAATGGGGCAATCCACCACCGCCCTTGGTAAATTGTTCCTTCTCTATAAAATGTACATTGATTTCTCTTGGTTTACTTGCTGACAGTTTGACTTATTTCATGTTTTTTATGCTGGCTGGAAGGGCACTCTGATGTCCCAGCTCAGCTCCCTGGGCATGGAACTCCGAGCATTACTCAAGGCACTGCACTGATCTTTCACTGATGGTGCCAAAGACCCCCACTGGACCCTAAAGCCGTGGGTGAAGCAGGATTGCTAACTCTTGATTCTGGGTGAGGGCCTGGGCTGCATCCTGATCTCATGTGGAGGTGCAGACATCATCTGACACCATTCTCTGTGCTCTCCTTCTGTACCAGAGAAGCCCAGGTGAACTGACTGGGCAGAAAGTCTCTTCATCTGTCACCCTAAGGGAGATGTGAAAGGGATGAGGACCCTACAACTTACTACAGGATGTGAATCGTAGGTGGGCTATGTGGATGCACGAAATATCTCACCCAAACAAGAGCTCATCAGCCTGTGAACATTTTTTGCAGGCTCATTGCTGAACCCTTTCTATAGGGTTTCAGCCTTGTCCTGTGGAGCCCATTTCCAGATGCACGATCCCCAGGCTGGTCACACTGGTGCTGAGCACAGTGGTAATGAAACTTCCTGAGGTAAAATGATGAGCAAATTTTCTGCAGCATTCTCTCCAGATTTGTTTTTTATTTCATTTGGATTGTTCTAAGCCTAATTGCTTGCCTATAGTGAAAACTTAATGTGTTGATTTTGCAGAGGCACTTGGAGAGCAATCAGATGGTTTGTCACATCCCAGGAAGCCCTCGCAGCGCTTGGCTGAAGTGAAATGCAGCATCTCCACACTGCAGGCAATATTTCTGCTGATAATGCTCCTGCATATTTGGCTAAATAGAAATGGATCCTTCCTCCTTTGGTTTAGACATCAGTTAAAAGCAAAACCAAACCCCCGCTTGCATTAGGATAGTGCAGCACCAAACTGAAACCTGAAGTTGTCCTCCACGTTTGACCGCGGTCACATCAGGCCCCAGACTTGATCCTGAGCCATCTGCTAATTGCTGCGGTTGTGCAATCATCTATCCCAGAGCTAATTTAGTTTGGAAGGAACCACTGGAACATGGATTCAGCCTTAGCAAGCACAGAGCATCTCTGTTAATGGGCACTCGGACTGGGAAGCTGCTCACGCCTGCTTTGCCACAGGATGAACTCAGACAGCGCCCTGTCTTTTACAGACTTCTTACGCCCGGGGGTGTTGAGTAGCTTTGGAGAGCACTGCAAACTAAGAGAAGCCCTGAGGCCATCTGTCCTTAATACCAAACTCAAGGGCCATAGAGACTCTGAACCTGGGAGCATGATGGGCAAGTTCCCCACAGCGTGCAGGAACCCTGTATCAGGACATACCAGCACTCTGCTGGCCAGCGTGTGAGGATGGCTTTGTCAGGCACCAACTGGGCACACAGTGCATGGAATACAGGGCAGGTCATGGTCTGCAGTGCTCTGGAGGTTCCTCTGCCCTGCAGCTGCTCAAACTGCAGCACTGCTCTGCACCTCAGACCACTCCCAGGCACAGTGAAGCAGGGCAGGGGCACAGCCAAACAAAACTGGAATATTCAGACTGCTGAGACCCTGCGTGTGTCCCTCTGAATGCAGAGGTGACAACAGCACTCCAGGCACTGCTGTACCAGCCTCCCTGGGAGCCTTCCTCCTAGACACAAATCTGGCCTGAGTATTAGAAACAGGAGACTGAGCAAACCTAATGGAAAGACAGGCACTGTCGTGTTATCATCCTCTGCCATCATGACAAATGCTCTTACCATCTCCATCACTCTGATACCCCATTTGGCTCAGTATTTGAAAGTACTTGTCCTCGTGACACCCCGGTCATGCGGATGGGCTCAGACAACACGTCTGTACTAGTCATGGTAACAAACATCCCCAGGGCTATCTGGTGCTCCTCAGGTGAAAGCGCTGTGTGGGCTGTGAGGGCTAATAGGGTCAGCCCTGAATGGGTCCATAAGGTAGTGAGCACGGGCTGTGGCATTAACTGTGCCCACAGGGAAGGCCACATGCTTCTTGTACATCCTGTAGTCCCCTCTCCTATGCATGAGACATTCATAGGCTCTGAAATTGAGCTCTGCAGGATTCACCTCCAGTTTAGCAGTTTCTGTTTAAGTGGCTGCTGCATCTGCTGGTGCAGCCTGTAAAAGATTATGAATTTGATGCTTTACTATTTCTCCAGGCCCATGGGGAAGGAGACAGCTGCCTCCATTGAGAGCAGAGACACAGGTGGCCATGTCAGATCAATCTCATCCCAGCAGAGAAAAGAGATGCTGCCTCTGGAGACCTGCAGTCTCTGACCCCTTCTGAACAGCAGCACAGGATGAGTAGGTAGGCTGGAGAGGGGTGGGGGCACTGGAGGCTGTTGAACACATCACTCCCTCACAACTGCTCTGTGGGGCATCCTCACAAAATAGACCCTCTTCTTACCTGGCCACAGTCACTTCAGACTCACACCTTCTAAAAGGCTTTGGATTTTCTTCCTCTTTCCCCTACACCACTTGGCTATCCTCAGGGTGAGGCTGAGCTGGAGTCAGGATGTCTTTCATGGAGCAGGGCACTGTGCTTTTGCACAGGCGGGGGATGTAGTGCCTGCTGCTGCTGTCAGTGCTTGGCCAGCTAGAAGAGAAAACTTTCAGAGGAGCACAGGTTGCTCTGTGCAAGGCTGCTCTCTGACAACACTGAGGAGTGCTGGGCTGCTCTGCTCCTTACTGGTACCCACAGTTGTCACCGGAAGGATAAGGTATGTCTGCTTTGGATGGCCTTAAACATCATGCACTAGCAGACACCAGAAGTCCTGGCTGTGGCAGCAAAGGATGTTCAGACATTCACATGCACAAGGACCCATCAGCAGGGTCCGTAGCCGATAGGACACATCTGTCCTCACTGGGATGAGGAAAATAGAAGTGAGAGACAAGAGAAATGGTAAACTCTCCCGAATGTCCAGCCAGGAAAAGACATCCCACTGGACATCAGCAGGAGGTGGTTTCCAGCTCGGTGACACAGTGTGTCGTCAAGCAGATGTGGCCCCAGGCTACTGCTGTTATGTCTAGTGCAGTTGCTGTGGAAGCCCATCAGCTGAGGAAAGTGTGTGCTGTGTCTGACACCCTCGGCATCCACACTCATGATGCAGAGGGCTCCCATTCCTCACAAGGGTTAAGAGAACGTGTTTGAACCTGGTTCGGCAGGGTCTCTGGTCTGGTTTGATAAGGGAAATGGTGTCAGTGCTTGTCTCACAGAGCCAGAATAGCTTAGCATAACCATGTTCAGGGTTATTTTGTCCCTGCTCTGAGCAACAGCCTTGTGGAAGCCTCAGTTCCACCTCCCTCAGTCTAAAAGCAGGTAGTGAGAGACTCCACCACTCCAGCTCAACTCAGTCCCTCTCAGGTTACACTAAGAATAGCCCTTTTGATTGCTCCCATGGTCCTGCTGTGACCAGCTGCAGTTGTCTCACCTAGTGAAAAAAAAGGGGCAAAAGGCAGCTCCTACTAGTGAGGCTTTTTAACGGGGTGATGCTGAGCTGAAAGTGATTTGAGGACTGGTGTGAGAGCAGAGGTTTGCATGAAAAGGCATTCTGCTGAAGGGTTGTGCAAGAGGACGCACCCAGCTGGCACGCTGGCACACTCTCATCTCCTACATTGCCTGTCCCATGCCACGCTCACACAGTGCACAGGAACTGCTGGGTTCAAGTACCTGGCACAAGCCAAGGCAATGACAGACATAATTCAATGGTTGAGGCCAATTACTCCGGATCCCAGGCACATGGCCCCATCTCATTTAGGTTTCTTAGGCAGAGTTATAGAATCATAAGGGATTGGAAGGGACCTTGAAAGATCATCCAGTCCAACCTCATTGCCATAGTAGGATCACCCAGAGCAAGTCCAAGTAGGTTTTAAACATCCCCAGAGAAGGAGACTCCACAAACCCCCCGGGCANCTGCACTCGCTCCAGAACCTCCACATCCCTCTTGTAATGAGGGCTCCAGAACTGGACGCAGTCCTCTGGGTGGGGTCTCACTAGAGTGGAGTAGAGGGGGAGAATCACCTCCCTCGACCTGCTGGCCACACTTCTCCTGATGCAGCCCAGGATCTGGTTTGCCTTCTGGGCCACAAGTGCACACTGCTGGCTCATGTTGAGCCTTTTGTCCACAAGCACCCCCAGGTCCCTCTCCTCAGGGCTCCTCTTCAGCCAGTTCTACCCAGACAGAGTGTGTCTCATTTCCCTACAGACACAGCTCTCCCTCCCAGCGATCTCAGATTCATCTGGACAATCAGGGCAAGCACACCAGTATTTTGCAGAGCTTGACCCTGCCATGTGGCCCACCATCATCTGAGAAGTCTAGGACAGAGTAGGAAGCTTAACCTGCATCAGCCTGGCTGCTGTACTCAGGTTGTTTACGGGGCAAAGTGAAGTAACAGAAACAGGCAAGGTGAGACCTGTGCTCATTGTGCAGTCTCCTCAGGGCAGGGGTCTGTCTTCTCTTCATTTGTCTGCAAAGCACATCGCGGTGGCCTTGTGTAAATAATGCATAACCTGCAGTCATGTTTTCTGCACATCCCTGCCTGCACAGATGGGAAAATGGCATTCCTGATCATTAAGACAACAAACTCTGTGATTACCAAAATAAATAAGTAGTACAAGGTTGGTTTTTCCCATGCATGCATCTTCAGCAAATCAAGCTGGAAAAAACCTGGTTCCAGGTATCACCTTATTTCTAGTTCAGTTACCTAGGAAACTGCAGTGCACTGATGGGATGAGCTGCCTGCTCCTGGTCCTGTTGGAGCTATTACACACATCAGCTCTTCCTTCAGCAAGATCAGGATGCTGCTGATTCCAGCTTCTGGCCTTTTTATGCAGATGCAGGCTGTGCATGCGTGCAGAGAGAGGCACGCGAATGCCCGGGGGAGGCAGACACACACTCGATCCACATCCACGCCTGCATGTTAAAGAGTGCTCCTTTAGCCAGGAGACTAGAGGAGAATGCTGCAGCTGTCTACAGCACATGAGTGTGAGGACGTATCCAGCAGCTCTATGCACCCTGTGTGCACACACGACCCTGTACAGAGTGGCTGGTGTGTGTGTGTGTGAGGGCTTGTACAAGGAGGTGCTGCTCCTCATGAAGTGACTGACATTATCAGGGCTTCCACAACGTGGTGATTTTATCTGGTGATCTGAGAGGGCTTTTTTTCCCCAGACAACTCATTTATAGAAACTGAGCAATCTATTCTGGGACAATGAGATCTCTGCATTCTCTGCTCTGCATTTTCTGAAAAATGAAGCCTTTGAGGAGCATCTCTGGCACAGCAGAGCGGGACTTGCAAAGTGTTTGGATGGCAAGAAGCCCCAAGCCCACAGTGATTTTGTAAAATGCTTGTATTTAGCAGATCACCGTGATGTGTCCACCACGGCAGCATGTCTCTCAGGTGTGAGGTGTGCATCTACACATTGGGTAGGACCAGGGGAGGTTCAGGTGCTGGACTGGAGTTGGAAAGGTGCAAGTGAAGAGCTGGGGAATCTCATTTCCTTCTTTGCACCGAGGTCCAGGAGCTACCCAAAATACATGCTGCAGGATTTGCAGGAGACCATAATTCTCTGTATGGGAACTCAGTGAGTAACAAGGATACCAGACTCACAAGAAGAACAGGGGGTGGGATCATTGTGCCACTCTACCTGCTCTCCATAACATGTGTAAAAAGCAGCAGCAGAACTCCAATGTATGGGCTACAGCAGTGACCTACAAACATCCACTGCAGGGAGCTGGGCTGTGCCTGGCTTTTTCCCTGAGATACACCTCTCCTTCTGACTCGTCTGGCTAGAGAGTCGGGTCACCATCAAAGATGCTAGTGAAGCCAGAATCAAACCTGTTAAACTATGATATATTTCTGGCCAAAAAAATCACCAATCACAGAATCATTTCGATTGCAAAGGACCTCTGAGATCATCAAGTCCAACCTTCAACCCACAATGACCACTAGACCGTGTCCCGAAGTGCCAGATCTACTTGCCTTTTGAACATCTCCAGGGATGGAGACTCCACCACTTCCCTGGGCAGGCTATTCCAAAGTTTGATGACTCTTTCACTAAAGAATTGCTTCCCAGTTTCCAATCTGAACTTCCTCTGGTGCAACCTCTGGCCATTTCCTCTTGCCAGAGCAGACTAGCTGTCCGGCAGAAAGCACTCAAGCACTGAGGCACAGGCAGTAGAGAGATGAACACAGAAAGTGTGCAGTACCCTTTGTAATCCATTGCTGACTGACTACAAGACACAGGCTTTCCATCATCAGATGTCCTGAGCAGGCATTTGTCAGGTCCATGCTTGCCCCATCAAAGCTGTTAGGGACTGCAAGGCACTTGTTGATCTATCTAGACAGCTAGACACTTGACAGTTCAGCTCTGTGACTGAGAAACCAAGTCAGCAAGGCATCCCCAACATTTATCTGGCATCACTCAGCTGGACACAGAGTCCTGTCGCCCCTTGTAGCTCCCCTTTTAATTGCTGCATCTTTTATAACTTGTTTCATGATCATAATGCATCCTCCATATGTCTACGGGTGTAGACACACACCCCCATACAAGGACCTATATATATTTATCACACATATACACTCAGAAGAGAAACTCATAAGCAGCTAAGTGGAAAGGGCAGACACAAGGTTTCTTTTCTCCACTACCTCCAGTAGCCCCACTGTCCACTACTAGGATGAAGTGGGGCATTTTCAACTGCACTAAGTGATGCTGAGGGAACGAGCAGCAGCCTATCCAGAGCAAAGCAATCTGCAGTGAATCTTCCACTTCCTGGGGCGACGACTCACATAGCTGAGGTTCTGCTTTTGTGAATAGCTGTTCCGAGGATGGATTTGGCTCTAGCAGTTGTATCAGTGCCTGGACTCTCTCCTAGAACCGTATGTGTCAGACATCTCAGCTGAGTTTATCGTGTGGTTCTGCACAGCAGCCTCTCCAGGAAGGTCTGCTTTCCTGGCTACCTGGGAGGCGCTGACCTTTGACTGCTCTGTGCCTGTATCCTGAACGATGTCATGTTTGCTTGGATGCATTTCTCATTTGAAACGCTGAAAAGCATGAATAGAGAAGCTTTGGCAGCAGGCAGGCATGTGATCATTTTCTGAGCTGTAGAAGCTGCTGGGGCCTGTCAGGGATGGTGGCAGCAGATGCATCTGCGCCTGTATCCCCCTGCTTTCCCAACACCCCCAGAGCCTGACTGATTTTTCTGACAACATTACAAAAGCAATGTGGAAAGGGAAAGAAATACAGTCAGAGAGAGCAAAGCCTTGACGGGAAGAACTGACTGAGGGTTTGGGTGATGCTGAGAAGACAGAGGCTGGTCAGAGGGCTGCAACGCTTAGGGACATTTTCTTACCAATATCTGGTGTGTTTCATGCCCTGTGCCACATGGCAGATCAGCCTGGACTCTCCCTGTCTCAGGCAGCAGAAAAAGGCCTCAAACTACAGCAGTTCCCCCCCATCTCAGACCCTTTGACTTGGGTTAAAAGAATCAAGAGCATAAAGGGAAAGTGGGGATTTCATTCCTTCCCCACAGCTGGGCCAGGGTTGGCTTCTTCAGCTACTGGATGTCTCTGTAAATCTCTGATCAGTGGCCCAGCCTCACCATGAGCAGAGACTGGGGCTCCACCTTTGGTCTGGAACTGATTGCATGGGTCCTGACACCTTGAGGTCTCCTGACCCTTCCTCACTAAACCTGTTTCCATGTCTTTATAGCTCAGCCCGAGTATAAGACATTTTTTGGGCTATGAACACGTCAGGCTCACAGGTCCACACCTGTAGTCTCCCGGTTTTCCCATTTGAAGAGCAATGCCCTTCAACTGGAAGAGCAACAGGTCAGGGCCACCAGTAGAAACAAAGGAGCAATGTAACAGCAATTGTGTGTAGCCACAGCAAATAGAAGCTAGCAATTAAAACAAGGAGTGAATGTCTAGTCAAATCGTAACAGGACTGTTTTGAGCTGCATTTTACCAAATCCACTTGCAAGAGTTTGGTAACACTAAAGGACACCACAGAATCACAGAGCATTAGGGACTGGAAGGGACCTCGAAAGATCATCCAGTCCAATCCCTCTGCCAGAGCAGGATCACCTAGACCAAGTCACACAGGAACACATCCAGGTGGGTTTTAAACGTCTCCAGTGAAGGAGACTCCACAACCCCCTGGACAGCCTGTTCCAGTGCTCGGTCACCCTCGCTGGGAAGAAAAGAGGCTTTCATCCTCAGAGCTGGGATCAAGTGACCACTGCCATAGGTATTTGTGGGGAAGCTGCCTGTTCTTTTTTAACTGCATGTGGGCTTGCACCACGTGTGAAATATTTTAGCTCCAGAGCAAATACTTCGAGATGTGGGAAGCTGGTTGTTATTGGGGATTTTATTTGCTATAGAGAGTGCAACTCTGGTAAAAATTCCACTGATGAGCTCTGTGTCATCAGGCATCCATTTCCCACACAGGTCATGATAGATAAGACTAGGCACAATAAACTTCTGAAGTCAAGAGTATCAAAAGGGTCAATAAATGTACTTACACAAGACAGATAAGAGAACATCAGGGTTTCAGTATGACCTGGGTTCACAGAGTTTTCATCTGTACCTGCTGATGGTCACTTTTTAAAACTCTGGGGCTAAGCTCTAGCTTGAGACTTCAGCAGACCCCTGGAAAACCTGTGGAAAGCCAGCAGTTCTCAAATAGCAGCTTAGCCAGTGGCCAGAGACAGATGCCACACATTGCTCAGGGTGTCCTAAAAACATTCTCCCTTTTTTTGGGAGATATAAATGAGGGAGATGTCTCCAGGTCAGAAAAGAATATCTGGACTGACAAAATTTCATCCTGAAAAATGGAAGGGAAAGACTGAAAAGATAAACAGCAGGATTTAAACTTTGGCAGGGGGATTGGACTGGATGATCTTTCAAGGTCGCTTCCAATCCCTAATGTTCTGTGATTCTGTGAGAGTAGGATGAGATCTGTAGGTAAGGCTGCCTGTGCCATACCAAAGGTGTTTGTGTGTTGTTTTTCCCCACAGGGCTCTTCGCCTTGGCCACTTTTTACAAGATATGTTGGATGAGATGGGCTTCAGTGGGGCTGCTTTCACAGGGCTCAGACACAGCACCTGTCAGCAGCAGCTTAATGCCTATTAGCAGGCACAAGGTGAACAATGGGAGCTGATCCTGTGCTTCAGTCCACAGCAGCTGTGAGATAAACGACATCACTTTAACTGCCATGGAAAGAACTTTGGCTGATGTGTGCAAACCTGTTAAGCTGCTTTAATCCTAGCACTCTAGGAAAAGGCAGTGATCTCAGCAGACTCAAGTAGGATGGGGGGTCTGCACTGCATGAGACAGGAAAGCACCGTGCACAGCTCCTGGTGCTTACATGGGCCAAGAAACACTAAGGAGATACTGAAACATGAGCTGTGTGGTTCCTGTAGCACCTCTGCTCAGCCCAAGCAACAAACAGCAGCATGAAGCTCAAGGAACTAGGCTGACACATTTTTGTTGTTTTCTGTACGTCCATAATGACTTGGGATCTGTACTTCTCCACTCTAAGCTGTCTGATCACTTATCAGGAGGAAGAGTCACCTTTTCTATGCACTAAGAACCCGATCCAGAGTCCTCTAGAACCTGAACAGGCTCGGGGTCTTCAGAAATGCAGGATGCCATCCACTGCTACAGAAGTGAGTGTTGAAAGGACATTAGCACGATAGAGTCTTCCATCTCCATGCGAGATTTTCCAGCCGCCATTTGAAAGACATTCTCCAGCCTGATCTTTCAGTGAAATCTCTTTACTCACTTTACATTTGTTTCTGTCACAGGGCTATTTGCCCAATAAATTAAACAGCTGATAAATGCAGTGGCCATAAATCTTCTCCATCGCTAATTGCCTTAAGACCAAGGAGACCGCTGTTCTGCCTCCTTTATTTCATCTGATGGTTGTAGCAGTAGTAGCTGCTGTGGCTAATAATCTCATGGCTGATAGAAGTCTGCCTTCACCTGTGACCCAATGCACTGCTATGGGGATAGAGAATACAGAAACCAAGCAACTGCAGAGTAATTTTTCTTGTGAAATAACATATTCACATCAAACAGTGTGAAGGTGTGGGCTTTTCCGACCTGCGTGTTGGCTACCTGTCCCTTGGCTGAGACTGTTCTGCCACTGTGGAGAACCGCCCTCTGGGAGCTGTTGCTGTGTGACTGCTAACACTTGGCAGCCATCCCTCTGCATGAGCTGTGGGAATCTCCACCACTGCGCAGCCATCTGAGCCTCATTTCTGTGAGATCCCAAAGGCCTTTGCAAGGTTTGTTTATTATTAGCCTCATTTATCTCTCTCCTGACTGGTTTTGAACATAAGGAAAGTGGATCCTATTGAAAAATTAATGCGTTACTATCTGGGACACAGAGTCAAGCAAAGAGTAACTCATATTTCATCATCATGCCATTAAGTAACACGAGTTAATTTACTTTTCACCAACTAGCCAAGCTAAATTTTAACACGTGGCAGAAAGCTTGCATCTGCTAGACTGAAGAGCATATGTGGGGATCCAGGACATTTTATGAAAAACATTAGTGAGCTGTTTCTAGCATCACCAGGAAAGAGTTCCCATTCACAGTGCTCTCTCTGAACTGTTGAGAGTGACAGTGCAGTTCAGGGTCTGTGGCCACAGATGACTTAGAAGCCCTGCCTACACTGTGGTGGCACGTGTGCACACGTGAGAGGGGGCAATAGTTGAAAAAGGAGGAAGATTGTGCATCCCATCAGAAAGGGGAACAGTGCTGTGGACTCACCTGGGTGTGAGGTTAAAGCTGTGCTTGCTGGGATGTTGTTCCAAGTGCCAAACCCCTTTCCACCCTGTTCTGTGCATGTCCACCTCCTTGGCTGTGATGAAAAACTATTTCATAGAATCATTAAGGATTGGAAGGGACCTTGAAAAATCATCTAGTCCAATCTCCTACACCAGGCCACAGGGACTTCTCTGGGGTTCCCTTTCCAAAACAAAGCTACTTCACGTCTCCTCCAGCCCCTGATGCTTCCCATCAGTGCCCAGGACAGCAAAGTCCTGCCCTTCTTCCTCCCTCCAAGGGTCAAACCCCATAGAACATCCATGGCTGCAGCCTCCCTGCACACCCCCACGCCCAGCAGCCCCAGGGCCACATGCGTCTCCCCTGGGGATGGTGGCCCTTTCCAGAGCCATCAGTCCACCCTCCTATCCCATTCCCTCTGGAGACAACCAGGAGAGCCATGGCCACCTATCCCCAGGGATGTGTGAGGAGCCCTGCAGAAGGGCAGGACAGCAGAGGCAAACTCCAAACTGGGGATAAACAGGGGTTCATGGGGTTCAGCAGCTCGAGCAAACCAGCTGGGGCAGCATCAAGGGATGGCAACAAGGGCACAGCCACTCCAGCTCTCTCAGCCCACCTGCAAAGCAGGGTGTTGTTGGTCCAGAGATTGTGTCCTCACCTCAGCACACACAGTAGTGGGAATGGATGGTGGGATGTGGCGGTGTGTGGTGCTGGTGTTGTCACCTTTGTCTGTCCCTATCAGCCCACAGCACCATGCCCTGTTCTGCAGTGGCTACTTCCATTGACTCGCTGACCTACACGAGTGACCAGGACCAGCAGCAGAGAACTGGGCTCACTGCACACTCACTTTTTTCCTGAGACAAATCATTACAAAAACAAAGGCAATTTTAAACCTCACACACATTTGAGATGAAGAAAGCACAGTGGAGGTTGAACTTTGCTGTGTCTTGCCATTATTCTTTGCTAAAACTTCATATGGTGTTTGTACTCATGCTGCTTTATTATTCCCAATGCTCTGTTTCTTCTTTCTAGGCATTAAAACAGCAAGGCTGAGAAGCACAGATTTTACTCAGAACTGTTTGACCTGCCCATTGCAAATAGCAACGGGTAATTCACAAAGAGGAAGAAGAGACAAGGTCAGTGTGCTGTACCTTGGCCCTTGGTACTAAGTCCATAATCTGCTCCTGAGCTCTCAGAGTGGGGGTCCTTTCACACACCTTTGTTGTGGATTTGCAGGTTGAGCATCAGTAAATGACCTTTCCAATACAGGGCCTTCCAGACTCTCTTTGCAGACTGGCTGTCTGATTTTTAGTGGATTGATGAATGAATTAGCACACTGAGTCTCCCTCTGAGTGCAAGGACTAGAGCTCCACATTCAAATTTTCAGGCTAAATCAGCAGTACAGAAATATTTAGAACAAGAAATGTGCTGCAGCACAAGGTCTATTTGGGTCGTGGGGAGAAGCCCCCAGCCACAACACCAGAAGGATGTAAGAACATGAGCTGTACAGAAACATCAGATTTGCCATGGAGAGTCCCTGCACAGATCAGAAAGCAGTCCAGGAGCAAGTCAGCTCTCAGACATCAGTCCACTTGCCCATAGAATCATAGACTCACTACGTATTGGAAGGAACCTCGAAAGATCATCTAGTCCAATCCCCCTGCAACAGCAGGATCACCCATCACCCACATAGCTCAAAAAAAACAGAGAGGACAACGATCCATCTAACTGCTGTGATGTCCTCTGGCTTTATTTTGTGAACAAAACAGCACAAGAAGGGAATAACCCCTGCAAAACACCTGTGGCTTTCATCCAGCTCAGGTGAACTGGACTTTGGCCAGTCCACCACAACCATGGCTTTTTCCTGTCTGCACAAAGCTTCTCTGCTCTGAAACTTTGCAGCTCTCTTGGGAACAGCAAACAATGATTTCTCTGTCCTATTGCTAAGAAACAGCAATGAGATTAAAGCCACCAGGTGATGCTGTCTAGTGACGTTATGTCTCTAGCCACTACTGGTATGGCTTCTTGGAAGTGGAAAGGACCTGCAAAACTTGGAGCCAAGTAACACACAAACCCCCTTGTTAAGGAGCCCCTCTGCACCGGGCTTCTTTTCTCTTCCCACAAGTACCTATACTTGTACCTCACTGGAGAAATGAGAGATGTGGTCCTTGCCAATTTATCTCTCATGCATGAGCAAGTATCTAAGTGCCCACCTCCATCGTGGCTGATGAGAGACGTTTGGCAATCTGCCTCCTGCATTAGCAGCACTGATGATAGCTGCTCTGCCTGAGGGCTGCTGTCACTGAAACAGGCAGCACTCTGCAGTAAGTCACATCTTTAGGAGACCATCTCCATGCAAGCAAACAGGTACTTTCTCCAACCTGTAATGCAAGGGCAAGGCAAACAGCACTCTACCAAAACGTTAGCTTGGCTTCCTTTAGTTCATTTCCTTTGTTCTCACACAGCAAGCTAAAAATCCAACCCCTTTCTCTTTCCCCAAACCCCCTTGGTAAAACTCACTTCAGAGCCCTTCCATGAGCTGGCTGAAAAGAAGGTCATCCCTTGGGGTGCTAGGCTTATCCATTACATTGCTAGAACAACGACCCATGCCTCCCAGGACTTGCCTGCTCTTGAAAGTTGTCACTGCTTCGGGTGCAAACTGAAGAGCCATCACTGATCCTTTAGAGAGTTCAAGGGCTGGGCCGTGCAAGAACAATGCTCTCTGGCTTTACAACAGCAGCATCCACTGGAGGTTTTAACAGGAAATAGATGATGGGAAATAGCACAGAGACATGACCCAGGTGATCAGCTGCACTTGCTTAAACCTCTCCCAATGGGCTGCAGCTGCCCTTGTCAGTGACAGGAGAGTGGTTGAGGCAAGTGCTGCTGCAGCTCCCAAGGATGGTTTCAGTTAATGCTGTACGTGCTGAAGTTTGTACCTTGGTTTGCAACAGGTGAGCAGCAGTTGTCTTAAATCTTATATTAAATAAATATTAAACATTATAATTATCTATTATAACAGGTGAGTGGCAGTTGTCTTAAATCTTACATTAAATAAATCTTAAATATTAGTTGAGCCCTCTGGTTTGCCAAAGGATGGCTGAGAATAAAGACTGGTGAGTTTGCCTGTTGGGCAGTCAAGCAAACCAGGAGGCATTTGACAGTGTGTTTCAGCTGCAAATACAAGTAAATTACTTGTCCACATGAGCCTGTGACCGGTGATGGTGGTGCTGCTCAACTAAGTTGCTGGTGACAAAACTATGAAAGCAGCTCTTGTCTTTCACTTTTGCAAAGTTCATTGAGTGATGCTGCCCTTGTTCCACGGTTGTCCCTGCTCAGTAGAGGTACAGGACCAGCTGTCTGGGCAGGTCTATCACTGCATAACCTTATACTCAACCTGCAAAACAGCTCAATTCTTTTGACTTGCACCTGCTCCCTTCATGCAGCCGAGGGCACCGGGCATCCCTCAGCATCATTCAGCAAGGAAACCCTGAACAGAAAAGAATCATTAGGGATTGGAAGTGATCTCAAAAGATCATCTAGTCCAGTCCCCCAAGAGTAAACACCAAGAATAAACACCAAGGGAAAAAAACCCAATGAAAAAAGCTAGGATTTGGATTTTCTCTGTATTTTCATGCTCTTAGCCTAACCCAAAACACTTAAAAAAATAGATTACTGGTAATTTATTTTGGTAAGGAAAGATGTGAGGGACTTAGAGCTCTGGTCTCGAATTTATATGCAGGAGTGGAAACCCACCCTGCCTTTGCCGTGATTAAAGTGCCTGTGGGAACTTCCAGGCTGTCCCTGCCCACTTAAGCCACCACGGGTGTCTACACAGATGATACAGAGATGATACTCAGAGAGCAGTGCCAGGCTGAGTTCTGTGTTTGAAGGAGCCACAATGAGCCTGATCCACTCGGACCTGCTGGATTGGCTGGGACGGGTGTGTGGTTGCCCATGTTCTAGCTCTCACGCTGCAGCGCACACAGGGCACGGGTGCAGAGTCCCCCTCTCCTGTGTGCTGGGATCCAGCACAGTGGCTGCTATCGGGAGGCCACTGACCAAAGGTAACCTGGGAGGGTTGCTCCTGCTCTGTGGCTCACACAATGCCCCACTGCATGGGTGTCCTGGGCTCAGCCTGGCTGGCCGACCTGAGCATCCAAGAGGGAGGGTGCTACAGAGACAGGCTGGCAGAACATTCTGGGGGTTGAACAAGAGGTAGAGGAGAATAGGAAGGTACATTTTTTGAGGAATGATTTGCAATCCCACGTCAGACACTTGTTTGGGGGCTGGTGTTATCCAACATTGCTTCATCAACTGCTTTCAGGGAAGGTTCAGAGCAGCCACTTTGCCCACTGAAATGCTGGTCAGCATCTGCCTGGTGATGCCAGTGAAAACATTACCTAAGGGAGTCTGGCTCAGTCTGGGAACAAAAACTAGCACCAGAGAATACAAGGGCATACAACCAAGCCTTTATTACAGGGAGGGCAGTTAAGGGTGGCAGCATACAGCTGAAAACACCACCAACATAACCTAAAACTAATTTTGCAGTTTTCTTCTCCACGTGTTCGTTAATTTTATTTCAAAACTATCCTTCCCATCAACCCAACTGTCAGGCAGTTAAAACATAAAACTACAAGCTACAGCTGACCCACATCTTCCTGATGGTTGCACAGCGTGTTTGCAGTTTCACTCATGCAGAAAACATCACGAAGAGTGCATGTTGTGTGCTCATCAGCCACTCCTCCACACGGCCATCAGGTGCCAAATGCCACACGCCCAGCTGCAGTCAGTGCACTCCTTTGCACTGGCTTTCTGGCACAAACTACTCGTCTCCCATGACAAGGAGTGACTTGGGACTCTGTGATCATAGACTTTGTCCCCGCTGTCTTCTCTTAGAGCTGCACCCAGAGGTTAAGCTCATTCTAGGAACAGGTCAGAACAGGTAAAATTGGTTGGGTTAGTTGCCACTGCTATTCTCTGGTCATGAAATACTGACTTAAGGCTCCGTTTCAGGGCTCCGCAGCCACAAGGACTTTTCTCAGTGTCAAATGCAGTGTTTGAGGGTTGATTTTGACCCCAGCTTCTCAGGGTAAGGTGTTGACTCAACATGCTAAAGCCAAGCGCTCTTTACACAGACACTTGTGGAAAACCTCTGATTGTCACCAAGCAGCTGTCCTGTACACTGAGTGGAAATGTTCAGGATAAGCTTTTCTCTCTTCACTGTTTCCTCCTTTACCTCATGAAGCAGCTTCCACAAGCCACCCAGGACAGAAATGTTTGCCTGTTGCTGAGCAAAGATACTGAAACCCTGCTGCCTTATAATCTGCTCCCTTTGGTGGGAGTCCATCGGCTCTGCAGCATGTACTGTCTGGAGACACTGTCCCCTAGGATAGGGTTTGATGTTTGGAGGTCTCAGCTAGCCATAGGTAAGTCTGGTGAAGAGAATGTTGTTTATAAAGCTGTTGGAGAAAGGTGAGCTGCTAGAGAAGAGGAGCCAGAAGAAGGGTAGCCAGATGAAGACACAGTGAATCTGGCTGAGACAGCATCCCTTCTGCTCCAAGCCAGGTTCTGAGGAGGACCAACAGCCTGTCTGCTTGGGTTAGAGATGTTTCTCTGACATCCTAGAGACTGCACATCTCCAGGCAAGAAGGGAGCAGGAGCCTGAGGGAGGCTGTGCTAGTAGAGCTGGTGCTGAAACTGATACCATAGCAGCTATTTTTCTAGTGCCCCTCCTTGGCACATGAGGTGCTGGGGGGTTTGCTAACACTGTGTAACACAGAGAAGCTCTCAATACTTATTAGTGGAGAAACATCTCACAGGCCATCCTGGCACCGGTCAGACTGCCCAGCAGGACAGGTATCTCTGCTACTCTCTCTCTGCTCTAAGCCAGCAGCAGCCAGCAGCTGGCATGTCTGTGCTCCCTGCTTCTTCTGGCTGGCCACCAGCCTGAGAATGGGCCCTAGGAGTGGCAAGAGCTTTCCCCTTGTTGTCCCCAGCTAGCATAAGGTGTCCCAAGGAACAGCACTCATGCACAGGTTATAGTCCATACGTCAACAAGATCAGTCACCAGCTCCCTTGTAACAGCCTCTCCCTGCATAGCAGTATCTAAGGTTGGCAGGGGGATTGGACTGGATGATCTTTCGAGGTCCCTTCCAGTCCCTAATGATTCTATGATTCTAACTCTGAAGCATAATGATGGCAAGTCTAAGTGATAGCATGGCTAGCAGGTTCAGAGCCAATTGCTCGATGTACTTGGCAGGTCCAGCACAGCTTCCTGTCTTGGGATTTCTTCTATCAGTCTGATCCCTAGGTAACATAACTGACTTTCCAATGCAAGAGCAAACTCATGCACTTGTTTAGAAGTCTTTGCCTGAGTAAGAATTCAGAAGAACAGCTGACTACTCCTGGTTTTATACCATCAGCAAATATTTGCTGTAAATTCAGCAGTGATAGTGGCTGGTAACCCTGTGAAAAGCAAATAGCTTCAAAAATTGAGTATTTTCTGTATCTGTTGATTTATCACACTGGAATGCTAGAAAGTCATCAAACAGAGCGGCAAAGACCCACAGAAGTCCTGATCTAAGTGGCTGGTCTGTGTCATTTGTGACAGGTGTTCAACCAGCCTGCTATAACCCTCTCTAAAACTGGAGCATTCAGATTTGGCTTAGGAGGAAGTGACAGTGAAGAAAGTGCAGCAGTGACAGAGGCTGAGGGGGTATGGGATCACCTCAGTGGTGAGTTTGAAGTCGTTAGCCATGAGCCCTACTTCTGACGGCTGCCTGGATGACTGTTGTGCAGGCACCGCTTGTGGCATTTGGGCACTGAGTTTCCTGGTGTAAGGAACCAGGATGTTCAGATGTGGTTGTTTCAAGGGCTGTGTGTCCTCTAGGCTACTCACCTTGCTGTTAAGGTTGAGTTCTTTGGACATCTCATTGCAAATTTTCTTTTCATCTTAAGTGTTTCCTTCCAATAAAGCATCTCTGCTGACCTCTTGCTCTTCATTCCGAAGAGCCCAGAACGTAAGGTTTGTGCAAAAACAAGAAGCAGTTTGCACGATACCTGCCCACCCTTGTAGCACCTCACCACCCGCTAGGCACCTGGCTCCAGCTCAGGGAGGTAGATTATGTTCTCTTGCACCAACTGGTGCATTTATTCACTCAGTCAGCAGCTTGTCTTTGCAGATAAGCCAGAGCAGCAAGACTGAGTGAAGTCAGTGGTCATCGCCGCACAGGCGCTCCATCCTGGATGAGTGTCAGAGGACACGAAACCTTGCTGCACCACGTGTCGCTAGCAGCACAGAGAAGCAGAGCAATTTTCTCAGAAGTAATCATTCTCTTCAGATTAAATTAAATTTATGTTGGTTTAATTCGAGGCAGTAGGGAACAATTTTCAAGCTAAAATAATAAAAGTCAATAGCATTGTCAGATGGCAATAACAATAAAGACACATCCAGAAATAGTTCTTTATTAATGAAATTAAACTAGAACAAGTTTCTGTGTGGACTGTAACCCAGAGGCCAATGTGTCTTAGGTGTCTTTGAAAAGAGGGGTCAGACCTTAAGTCCTGCTGGGACTGAACAGGAATTCCATGGTCCAGACAATTGTTTTAACTCGGTGCTTTAACACAGTGAAAGTTGAGGCAGATTGACAGGCACAAAGCACAAGCCTCAGTCACCAGTTTTGTAGCTGATGGCAAGTTCAAGGTTATTAAAAGAATCTTACCCAGCAGCCAGAAGAGTAGTCAGGCATCCTCAGGTGAATGTCCTCTCCTGGGTGTCTGCTTCAACGCAGCAGGAGGTTCTAGACACATCAACAGCTTCCCCAGTAGGATTATACCTTCCATTAAAGTTTCCCTTCAGTGACCTTTGATGACAGTGCTGGTTGGATTATCCTTGATTGGATGCTGATGTTACATGCTAATTGGCTGCTAAGCCTCGGACACGTACGTAACTGTGTGATATTTATTAAAGTTGTTATTAATTACTCATCTGCTGTTATAGCTGTTTTAGCATGGACTAATTTTTCAATCTTGATATGAACAGGTACTTCTTTAATCTGAGGATGGCAGAGCACTGGAACAGGCTGCCACAAGAAGCTGCAGAGTCTCCTTCTCTGGAGACATTCAAAACCTGCCTGGATGTGTTCCTGAGGCATCTGCTCTGGGCGATCTTGATCTGGCCAGGAGGCTGGACTGGATGTTCTCTGGAGATCCCTTACAACTCCGACCGTTCAGTGATTCATCAATGTAGAAGGCACCAAGTGGACAGGGTGGGGGAACTTCAGTGCAGACCACAAATTATTACTTGACAGCAACCAGAGGATTCCTGGGCATCTTATAGTGACCTTCAATCTCTGAAAGAGGTCTGTCAGAACGCTGTGAAGACTGTTCACAAAAGGAGGGAAGAATAGGACAAGGGGTCATGGTCTGAAGCTGGAAAAGGGTAGACTGAGGCTGGACGTGAGGAAAAGGTTCTCAGATCTGAGGGTGGTGAATCCCTGGAACAGGCTGCCTAGAGAGGTGGTGGAGGGCCCACCTCTGGAGACATTCAAAGTCAGGTGGGCTGGGGCTCTGGGCAATCTGTTCTAGTTAGAGACATCTCTGCTTGTGGTAGGGAGTTGGATTAGATGACCTTTAGAGGTCCCTTCCAACCAAATACGTTCTAAGATTTTATGACAATAAAGGAGAAGATGACAGAAGGATGACTGAGGCACAAGAAGCACTTTCTTGGGGAATATGACACAACGAATGTACCAGAGCAAGGCTGTGAAGAAAAGAACATTGAGATACCGGGCCAAGGGGCTGCCACAGCAGCCTCAGGATGTGCTAAGTGCAAGGTGACAAGGAAAATGAGTGTCTAAACATGGTGAGCAGAAGGCCTTTGGCAACAGCCAAGTACTAGCACTGGAGCACATTTGGTTAGACAAGCCTCGAAGCCTCATAAAGCGCCACAGTAATAGAGAGTGAGGTTCTGGACACACCCTGCGCTCAGGCTACCTCCGGAGTTTCAGATGATCCCATGTGTTTGTCACGCAGCAACTTACAGGAAGGTCTGAGCTTTCCTTTCCAAGCTTCATGATCTGCTGTGGGTGGGGAGGATTACGGAGTGGAGAACGTCTAAATCTAGAAAGAACAAACTCAAGAGCTGAGTGCCAGTAATTCCACCAGCTGCAAACATGCAATTGGTGACATCCAAGCACGGAAATTAACTGCGGGTTTCTATGAGTGTGCACTGCAAAACATTGTGTCACATCCTATGAGAACAGGATGACAGCTCTCTGGTCGGTCAAGAAGCAGTACTGGAATCATTACAGCTCACTTCAAGGATTTTATTCCGTACGATACAAAGACAAGAAAGTTTTCAGTGCACAGGGGGAAAGTGCTCGCAAACGCCCAGTGAAACCATGCACACATCTGCAGCCAGTAAGAGACACAGCAGCTTTTCCAAAACACGAGTGGGGGGACACGGAGTAACAAACCCTGCAGCAGCACCATGGAAAACCTTTGGTCTGAAGGAGAGAGGGGTACAGGGTCATTCCTGCAGATACTGCAGGCGCGTAGACCGTATGCTAGTTGTGGTTGTGTCGTTCTCTAGTAGCAGGTGCCACTGGGGATGACAGCGGATGCACAGTGGAGAGGAGAATCCAGGTGATTTCTCCACTGCTGGTTTTCACAAGAGCTCCTGCCATCTGTAGGACACTGCTTTCCCCTCCAGTGTGCATCTCCAAGGCCGGCTCTTTAAGTGTGTGAGAGCTCTCCAGCCACAAGGAAGGGATTTTCTCCCGTTCAAAACAGCTTCACTTTCCTCTCCCACCTTCCCTCTCTCCTCCCAGCGTTTAGGTCCTTTTTGCTGGCAGGGTGGCATTTTTTTCCCCGTTGCTAGGTTAGTAGCCTAGTTTCCCAAGGAGAGGAAACTTACAAGATCACACTGTCTGTGCAAGTGCCAGTCAGTCCCTTCTAAATACATTTTTGAGCCTGAGAGATGAGTCTTATAGAACTTGACAGGGGATGGGAGTCTCAAAGGTCTGAGCTGCCTACAAGTGCTGTGGAAGTAGTCAGGCAGAGGAGGAAAATACTGGGAGTGCATCCATTGCTGAAATGCAGCCGTATTGCTAGATGCTAGAGTCCACGGGAGACAGTCGTGACCACTGAGCACCACAGGAGATACAACTCCACGGATTCAGCAGCTCACAAGATGACTTGATTAATATGAGCTCGAGCAAAGTCTTGTCCCCTTCTCCTAGAGTGCAGCAGGGAGACAGCTTGGAAACCATAGGCATTAAGAGCTAATTGCTGCTCTTTCTCATGCTGGTACTCATGCAGAACCCCACTCAACTTCCCTGTGGCTCCAGTACCCCTCTTGGCACAATGCAAAGCTGCAGTGCTGTTTTGGACACTGCAGTACAGGGAGGATATTTTGGTGCCAGAGAGGGTCCAGACAAGGGCAAATAGGCTGATTAGGGATCTGGAGAACAGGTCTGATGAGGAAAGGTCAAGGAAGCTGGGGCTGTTCAGCCTGGACAAGTGGAGGCTGAGGGGAAACCTCACTGCTCCCTACAACTACCTACTCCAATCTGAAGGGAGGTTGCTGTGAGGCAAGTATTGGCCTCTTCTTCGTAGAGACTAGAGATAGGACAGAGGAAATGGGGTCAAGTTGCACCATAGGAGGTTCAAAGTGGATCTTAGGAAGAACTTCTTCCCAGAAAGAGTGCGAAAGCCTTGGAACAGGCTGCCCAGGGAGGGGGTGAGGCACTGTCCCTGGAGGGGTTCAACAAACAGGCAAACACGGTGTTTCAGGAGATGGTTTAGTGGTTCGGGGTTGTAGGGTGGATGGTTGGACTTGATGATCATAGGATGTTAGGGGTTGGAAGGGACCCAAGAGATCATCAAGTCCAACCCCCCTGCCGGATCAGGACAAGACTATCTAACACAGATCATCTTGAAGGTCTTTTCCAACCATGATGATTCCGTGATTCGATGATCTAGTTCACACACAGGATGGATCAGAACTTCAGACTGCAAACTAACAGATGGGGCAAAACATGAATCGGCACGAGCTGGCACAGCTCTGCTCCAGTCAGTGAAGCCACCTCACAACAGACCGTGATTTCCAAGCGCTCCAACATGACTAAGCACCCAGCTCATGCTTCTTTCCATTTCCCTCTATAACAGTCCCTGATGGCAATTTGTGTAACAAGATTATGATAAATTAAAGACCATCCAAAGCTGTGCCTGGCATGTGGGCTGGCTCTCACCTATCCCTGCTGTGGCTTTTCCTAGAAGTCAGCCACCTCAGGGCTGCCTGACCAGCGAGCCTGAGTAAACCCCTTACAGTGCCCTGTTAGCATAGAGAAACTAGTTATTTGCACAGATAGGGTTTAAAGAAAAGCTGAAATAACCCTGTGTACAAAAAAACCAAACCCTGCACTGTCAAAATCTGACATCAACATTGAGACTGGGGAGCTGGGCAACTTTGTGTGTTCAGTGAGATGCTGATGGCTTTTCTTTCTCCTAAGCCTTTTAGGTGCTGATAAGTCACGTAGGTGGAAAGACCACAAATCCCTGACATCAGAAGAAAAGGGAGCAAATGAAATACAATGAACCTTTGCTGGGCAGAAGAACAAGGAGTTCATCAGCAGCAAATGGGATCTCTGCAGGAAGGACAGATATTTCAGCTTATCCTCACCAGCCTGGCCAAGGGTACAGGCTGAATTTCTGAGTGTGAAATGCCTGTGAGCACAGCATCTGCATTGGGTGGTATGATACAACAGTCTATAAAATGAGGCTTCTCAGAGGAAGACATGAAACACAGCTCTTGTGTACCCAGGGCTGGATGTTTTACGTTACACAGCAGATCTGTGAAGCTAGAAGGGAGCATCCTCTATTCAAATCTATTATTTGTTGTAGTCATTTCAATCTAGATATTTTCCTTCTGATAAAAGCTAAAAGATCAAATGCACCTCAGCACAAAATAGTCATTATGGTGCTAGAGTGGATCCAGAAAGGGCAACAAGGCTGGCAAAGGCTCTGGAGAACAATCTCTCTGAGGAGCAGCTGAGGTTGCTGGGGTGGTTAGTCTGCAGAAAAGAAGGCTGGAGGGAGATCTTATTGCTGTCTACATCTACCTGAACGGAGGATGTGGAGAGGTGGGGGTTGATGACTTCTCACAAGTAACAAGTGACAGGACAAGGGGAAAAAAGCCTCGAGCTGCTCCATGGGAAGTTTAGATTGGGTTTTAAAAAAAACTTCTCCATGGAAAGGGCCATCAGGCCTTGGAACAGGCTGCCCAGGGAGAGGCTTGAATCGCCATCCCTGGATGTGTTTAACAGTCACGTAGGTCTGGAGCTTAGGGACAGAGTTTAGTGGTGGGCTTCGGACAGTTGGGTTGATGGCTGGACTTTATGAACATAAACATGTTTCCAACCTAAAAAACTATATCCAAGTAAGATTGTTCTAGCTAATAATGCCCACCCCCTCCATGTCACACTTTTCATCTAAAGCTCTCAAATTTCTACTCTCAATTAGTAGAAGTAGAATTAAGGGTGATGAAGATCACACGAATGTCATGACAACAAAACAAAGCCAAGTCTTGCATCGCAGGTGTAGTGAAAGGGACAAGGGTACCCATTAAGCCTCAACACAAACCAAAGCTTAGGACAATTTTCTGACATATTGGACCCTTAAATGAGGTCTTGAGAAACTCATGTGGCCAGTGCTCCGTGCTAACAAAAATACATTCCTGATTCTTCATCTGGCCACATGAATTAGGGATTTACTGAAATACAGAAATTAAACAGGGCAGTGGCTTTACAGGAATCATTCCCTTGCAAAGGCCAGGGGACTCCTGAAAGTGCCCCAAAGGAGCACAGGAACAGATAAGGCCTTTTTCACTATCTAATCAAAATAACATATATTAAGGAGGTTAAATACTAAACTATCAGTTTACCACAAAATGTATTGTTCTTAAGATACTACTATTGCCTGGATGTGTTCCTGTGTGACTTGGTCTGGGTGATCCTGCTGTGGCAGGGGGATTGGGCTAGATGATCTTTCAAGGTCCCTTCCAATCCCTAATGATTCTATTAGAAGGCAAAAAGAGATACTGTACTAGACACATGATTTGACTCTTGAAGAGGTGCATCAGGCAGAATTAAACCACGTACCTAACCTGACCTGAAGTCAACTTACCGGCAGCATCTGCAGCAAAATTAGTGGTTTTGGGATGATAAATCTAATTAAAATCGTTCCCATCCATGTCAGTAATTACTTCTTTTTCTCACATTTTCTTCATTCCTTCCTTTAATTTTTCTTTTCAGTTTGGCTAGATGGGTTGTTTGGGGTTTTTTTGTTCCCTGCCTTAGAGAGCATTGCTTTGAATATTCAGTACTTTCTGAAGTCTTATAAAAATTGGTGGTTTTAAAGTGATAGGAAAAGATGCAATGCCCATCCACTATTATGTCTGCTGCCCCACAGCAAAACAGCACCCTGTAGATTGGATCTTCGATGCTTAAGAGTTGTAGTAAGCTTTTCACAGTCCATAATATACATATATCATAGGTAAAAGCCCTAGATGTGTGAAGTAGGATGCACACACAAGCACTTCGTGTGGGCTTGAACCCATATTCAGATAGCATCTCTGTCAGAGGCGAAACAGCATTCAAAACCCTTACCCAGGCAGAACACGTATTGATTTCAGAGGATACTTTCTCCCAGAGAAGGGATGTGTAAAGAAGGTCACAACTAGTTGTTTGTCTCCTGCAGCAATGCTGTTTCTCTTGCTGAGGAGACTCTTAACACCTGCAGGCATGGATTATCTGCTGGTGAGTATCAGCCTATAAGTGAACCAACAGCCTGTCTCACCTTAACCTTCAGCAGGCTGTGGTCACCTTCCCCTTTATATCATCTTAAGAAATAAACAAACAAACAAAACCAATAGAAGCTAAAAGGCTGGAGCAGAGGACACAGATTGGATTTTTGACAGTTTGAAAAATTTCAGCTAACTTCTGCCTGAAAGACAAAGCCTAAGCTGATACAGCCTGCCCATCCATTAGCAACCCAAGTATAAAGCAACTCTCTTCGACAGCTAAGTTTGCATCTGGCCTTTGTAACAAACGCCTTTGCCCGCCTCCCCTTTCCCTCAAAAGTAAAACCTCCAACCCATCTCCTTGCCCTGTGATGAAGAATGAAGTTGCTCTGAAATACTTGCCACCACCTCCCATGGTATCTGCTAGGCACCTTCTGCACAAGCCTTGCTCTGTAGCAGCCCTCAAACAGGATCTGTAGCTAAGGTGAAGAAGTAAAAGCTGGAGAAGGAAGAAGCAAGACAACACACCTGAACAGCCAGGACTATTCTGCTGCCCATGCTGAAGTTACCAGCTCTTCATCAGGCAGATGAAACAGGGACAAGCTGGCTCTCTGGATTTAACAAGCTCACTTTCCTTTAATTGGGGCCCTCAGGCACTGATACCATGCACCTAATGGCACTAATTATTAATGAATCACCTCTGATGAATAGGAAGCTTGAACTAGCCACTGTCTCCTTGGGTTTTAAGCCCTTCCCAGGGCCTAGTAGATTCACTGGGCAGGAAAGCAACTGCAGAGATTTAAAACTAGTCAGGGACCAACAGTGCCTTGCTGCTTCTTCTGAGACACAGGCATAGACAACAGAGAAGGAAGGACTGCGCTTTCTCATCCCTCTCACCAGCCATTCAGCCAGCTCTTCCTCAATTTACCTGTCCCAGCTGATGCTTTTGCACCTAGCACAGTAGCATCTCCCTAATACAGGCTTTGCACAGATGGGAAAGGGACTTGGTAGGGTAGCATCCCTTAGAGGAAAACAATTGGCAGCCACCACTTCAGCCAAGCGCTGGCACAGTCTGGCCATGTAGAACAGCAGTCCAAGCAGGGAGTGAGGGGCAGCTGTCCCTCCAGGCTTGAGCCAGGCAGCTAAAGGTGGAGGCTGGGAGAGAGCAGCCAGTTGCCAGTGCAGGTTCCTCCCAGCACTGATGGGGAAGGAAGTTTTCCACAGCCCTCCAGGGACGGTGGGGCTGCAGTTGCTCAGTCAGAGCTAGGGACAGGAATTAGGGCAGGCAGATCTGCAAGGACTGCAACTGTCCCAATTAATCCAGCCAGCCAGAAAGGCACTAGCTTGCCTTGTTTCAGCAGTGGTTTTTTTCCCGTGTTGGTCTGTGTTTATGTTTGGAGGATGTTTTTGTTGTTTCAGCAGGAGACAATTCTGCTATGATTACTGTCAATGTTTAAAGGTTTTCCTATAAGCCCTCTGCAGTCAATGTTTGTCCGGGAGTTAAAGGGTGCTCAGACTTGAACCTCTCCAGATTTTGCTGCAACAGCTGCTGTCTGGAACAGCGGAACCACCCTGGCTCTCTCCTGCCAGCCTTTACACACCCTACGGGTGCAAGGTGACAGGAGACAAACCACTCAGTCCCTTTCTAGGACTCGGGGGAGACCTCAGGTTCGCTCGCGTTTCCTCAGCTGCAAAACAAGCCCAGACAAAGCAATCAACGCTGGATTAAAGCAAAAATCGACCACTCAACTCAGGCTTAGAAAGATCCCATGAAAGGGACAGAGCGAAGGCCAGCCAACGCCTTGCACATCCAGGGGCTCTTACAAAATGAGCAGGGGGTGGGTGTTAGTTCGTGTTCTCCAAGAAAATTACAGATCTACCGGCTGGGAGAGCCTCGCCAGACGGTTGCCCGTGGGGAGCGGAGCCATCGGGACCGAGTTTTGCTGCCGTCGCTGCCGCCTGTGCAGGAAATCCCGAGGGGTGAGACGCGGGTTTCTGAACAGTGAATGTCTCTTCGCACCCCGCCTCACCCGGGATGCCCAGCCTGAGTCCCAGTGATGGATCGGCTACCGACAGTTGGGAGACTCCCTTTTAGGTGCCCTTCGGGTGACGACAGGGTGTAGGAGAAAAAGACTGGGGCACTGTGCCCTGCCGCAGCCTTCCGACACGCCTGGCTGTTTTCCAGTGGTTTGCCACCGTTTTATCATTCGCCTCAACGAAGGGCTAATTGGAGGATGTGCTAATTACGGAGACATTAACCATTAGTAATTCAGCCTCACGCAAAGATAAGTCGAGTCCACTAATGAGCTGTAAATTTCCCTCTTATTACGGAGGTTCGGTTTTCTTTCGAGGGGTTTGGAAAAGCCAGGAGGTTCCGGTTCCACCATCGCCTGGCGGGCGGGCACCGTCCAGCAGCTGCGGCCTGAGCTGAGCCCAGGGATGCCGACAGCGGGCTTGACCGGCTCCAGGCACCTTGGGGTGGAGCAGGCTCCTTGAGCCAACCGAAGGTCCCCGGGGTCCAGTCAGTGGAGACAGCAGTCAGCGGAGCCCCTTGCAGCTCCCCTCGGCAGCTGGCATTTCGTGCTGTAGGAAAACTTAGGAGCAGCTCCTGACCTCGTGAATGTAGAGATGTGCACAGAAAAATCATCTGTGGGGAGGGAAATCCTCTGCACAGGTCCTCTGTGGGGTGGGAAAATAAGCCAATCCATTTAGACAAAATTCTGCTTTTCAGGGTTTTTCTTTTTCCTTTGGTGGTGGTGGGGATTGAGTCTAGAGGGCAAAAGAAAACGAAATCAAGTAGACCTGTGTCTGCCGAGGAGAAGCCGAGCTCGACAAAGCTCTCCCTCCACTCCCCAACACACGCATAATGCACTTTATAATTAAAAAATCAACATTGCTTCCAGTGGTAAAGGCGCCTGGCTCCAGTTTCTGAGCGCGTTCGTTGCTGGGATTCAATCCGTTTGGGAAATGTAGAATAGCTGGCGACCCACTGTTTGATTTATGAACATTTACTATTGCTTACACATTGCATTGCGGATCTCGGGAAGGAAGGGGGACAGGAAGAGGGGGCAAAGGGGAGAGAGAGAGAAACCTTGCCGCCCTACACACTGGCAAAGCCGAGCTATTGCACAGGCAACGGCTCCCCACGGGAACGAATCGCCTCAAAACAATTTGCAACACACACCTCCCTGTTCCCCACTCACCGAGGGCTCCAGCTGAGCTCCCTCCTTAGAAGTAAAAAGGACGTGTTTACTTTTTGATGAGTATTTCTTTATAAAGGCATCGGGAGCCTATAAATAGGTTAGAGAACCTTCTGCCGCGAAATCAATATCCCGTCCCCCCTTTCCTCTGCTCTTTGGGCTGAGCTGCCCTATTAATTATGAAAGGACTCCCCTGCACTCCGGCTCCGCAGACTCCTCCTTAATGGTGGTTGCTGCCCTCACTCCGCCGGGGCTCCGCACCGGCCGGCTCCGCTGGCAGCGGGTGACTGGAAAACGGTGGTCCTTCTGCTTCGAGAGGAGGAGGGTGGGATTTACAGCATATTTTAAAGAAAGAAATAGAAAGGAAAAAAGAAAAAACCAAACCAAACAAACGAAAAGGCTGCGACTAACCGGTAAAGCCCTCCCGTCCTCGTTTGAACTGAAATTGCCGTATTCGCTAAGGGATCTGTTTGGGATTTAGCCTTTCCTTACCTGACAAACCCTGTCGTTTCCAGGATATTCTAGGGTATTCATACTTTATATGAATAAATATACATCTATATGAATATATCTATTCCATGGTGTTCATACTTTATAAAAAGGACGACAGCTTCATTTCAAACAATAATTTTTATTTTATACTTCTGTCTATACTTTGTAGCAAATTTTTTTCTGAATTTACTTTATAATAAACTTTTCTTTAAATTACATTTTTCTTCGCTTTTAAAATGAAGGCTCTTTTTATTATTATTGTTTCAAATAATTTTGCTGTTGTTGTTTGGTTTTGCCTTTGCCTTTTTTTTTCTTTAGGTTTACATTTAAGCCCCCTTTTTGTGATCTCTACGGTTGGATATTTAGATATTTTACTGATATGTGTAACATCTAAAACAAAGAAGGAAAAAATTAAAGGCAGTGAATTAAAAAAATGCCTCCGAACAGCAAGTACAGGTAAACTCTCAGAGATCTGTTAGCAGCTTTTCTTCACTCCTCCGTGCATTTAGACACATATCTTTCTTTTGTTCCTTCCCTCCTTCCTCGCTCGTTTCCCTCTCTCTCTTTGTTTTTTTTTTTTCCCTTGAGGAAAAAATGGTCTGTTTTTGTTTTTGGGTTGGTGGTTTTTTTGGTTGGTTTTTTTTCTTTTACTATTTTTTTTTCAATGGAATGACCAAAAAACAAGCAACTGTGGAGGAAAGATGAAAGATTGTGAATTATTCACCATATGCTTCACACGTGGACATCTACCTTGGATTAATCGCCAGTGCCTTTTTTTAACTGTGTTTTTGTTCTCGCCTCTCACTGCCACATTTTAAGGAGAGCCCGTGGCCTGCCAGGAGGTGGTATCCCAGCCGATTACAGCCTTAGCTTTAGGTGGCTCAGAGCCGTTCCTGAGATTGCTTTTGCACAACGAGGGCTCGAGTTTGTTATTTTTAATTTGTGATGTTTGTTTCTATTTTTGATTCGAAGCGATAGTAAAAGCCGAGCTCCCATTTGGGCTGCGCGCCGCTGCCTGGTTGGTAACATTTGGCAAATAAAACACAAAAAAATAGAACGGGAGAACGTTTCCACAGTCCTACACGGGTGTTTCACCATCACCAGCCACCACCATCATCATCATCATCAACCACAGAAAAGCACAACGTCCCCAAAGCAACGGATGGACACTCCCTCTATAGATCCAGCACATGGAGAGGATGGGGGTGCTCGCCCCTTAGAACGGCAGCCAGGTCACTAGTGCGGCCCACAGAGCCGCCAGCAGCAGGGGCAGGGCTGGCGGGAGCAGGGACGGTGCCGCGCCGCTGCCGCCTCCGCACAGTTCAAATAAGCTGCCCTGGAAATCGAGGTTTTTGGATTCCCGTCTCAATTTCTCCCAGAGATCTGTCGCTCCTTCCTGGCAATCGGTGAGCGCTGTGAGGGTGCAGGCGTGGAAATCATCCCAGTACCTGTGGGAGGAGAGAGCAGTCGGCATCAAAACAGGCACGTATTCACTTTCCCGAGGGGGACCACCCCCTCAGGGCTACCGCCTCCGACCCCCCGACGGCGAAGCTGAGAGTAACCCCCTTAAAGAGGGGGCTGGCACCCGGCGGTGAGGAGCCGCCTCCTCGCCTGCTCTGTAACCCGGCCCCTGCCCCCGCCACCAACACCGACCCCGGGTCCTTGAAGGAATTCTAGCCCCCTTCGCTTCCCTCTGGCTGCCCCACGCACCTCCCGGCTACAAGCCTTGCGCTGGGCACAGGACCCCCTGGCACCTTCTGGAAGGGCTGCCGCTGGCTGCGGTTTCGGGGTGTCCTGCCACCTCTCCCAACCCCACCCTCGGCTACAGCCTGAGCTGGGAGGGATAGTGCAAAAATTGCCTTGCTGGGTCTCTTTCGTAAGACGCCTTCCATCTTTGCCTGACAGAGGGAAATATCAGGCAGACGTCAGCTAGAAGTCCATAGGCTCGTCCCAAAAGGGCTTTTTTGTCACCGGTGGGGATGAGCAGATAGGCATTGCTATTCCCGAGCAGGAGGCTATGTACTGAAGGGTACCAGTGCGGCGTTAGAAACCCTCGGGAAAGATCCCCCCGGGTGGGAGAGGGCCCTGACTACGGGAGCAGGAAGGGCGGAGGAAGAGGAGGAGAGTGGGAGGAGGAGAAGGAGGAAGCAGCATCTTCCCCTTTTAGACCCTCCAGGACGCCCCGCATTGGCTCGCGGCGCAGGGAGCGGGTGAGAGGGGCTCTTCATCCATAAACAGGCAGCGAAAATGGTTCTCCTTCGCTAGGATAATTTCCATCCGTTCTCACACGGTTCTCCTGCTTTCCTTCTTCACAGAGACTGGACGGGGGGTTGTCGCCGGGGCAGGACCCGTCCCACTGTCCCGCTTTTGGGCGGGAAGACATTTTCACATCTGGATTATCGAAAACCACCCCGAATCTGCCTTCTGCTTCCTATTTCCCCTGGGCTCACGGCAGGCGCCTGCAGATGTGGAGCTTGATTTTGCGTATTTTTTTGTATTTAAAAAACCCCCTCTAATTTATGAGCACTTTAGGCTGGTTGTAGACTCCCAATGTTGGTACATTTGTAATAAATAATGAGATACTGAGAAGCCAGAGTCTGAGAGTGTGCCTCTCCTGCAGTATTTCTGCTGTAATTGCATCTCCCAAAGGAAAATTAAATCTTTCTCCATCTTCTTTCAACACACAACCTGCACACAGTGAAAGCAATCGGATGGTGATCGGTGGTGGGGGAAAAAATCTTGCTTGGAAAAAAGGTGCTTTTTACAGGTCGGCATAACCTCTGGTCCCGCATTTTTAAGAGCTAAAGGTCAATATATTAGAGCACTGCTTCCCCTGGGTATTTATTACTCTTGCAGGACACACAGGTAAACCACGACCCAGAATTTACAGCAGGTGCCAGCCTTAGAGTTGCTTGGCTCTAAAACCTCTAGGTAAGAAGAGAAGAAAGGAGTGTTGCAGTGTCCATTTTCCTCTCACATTCTCATTTCATGTCCTTCGTTTTCTGACTTTTCGCTGAGCAAAAATCAGAAAAATCATTTCCAGCCGCAGTTAAGTATAGGGACCTTGTCTTGTTTCTAAATATGATTGTATGGGGTTTTTTGTTGTTGTCTTGAGTAATTTTTTGACGTAGGGAAACAGCAACGGGGAGACGGGAGCATATCCTCTGCAGCCGGCTTTTACTGTGATTTTTTTCTGGACGTATCGAAAATGTCCGTTTCTGCCTCTCTGCTCGGGACATGAGACCCTGAAGCAGGGACGGCGAGGCCGGATCTTCTGGCACCCTGGTTCCTGGTACCCGCCTCAAGATTTCCTTTCCCTGGTAAAATCCACCGCCCTGCCTCGGAGGCTAAAAATACCCCAAATTTACTCCAGCTGTTGCAGTTCCTTTAACTTTGGAGATTAATTGGGAAGAAAGGGAGCAGGACCTGATTTTGCATCTCCTTTTAAATTTTTCGTGGTTGTTGTTTTCCTTTTTATTATTTCCCCGTCTATCCTTGATTCTTCTTTCTCCTTCCCTACTGCCAGGAGCGAGTGGGGAGCAATGGGGAGCAATGGGTTTTCCCTGCGAGCCAGGAGTGCCCGAGCGGGCGGGAAGCAGAGAGAGTTGTCTCTACGTTGTCCCTCTGCCTCTGGGTCATTAATATTGTGGCTGAGCTCTTCTCTTTTTAATTACATTTTGTTTTGCGAAAAATCGCCTCCCAAAGGCTGGCTGTCCCAGGACCCGGGGTGAGCTGCCTGTCCTTGCCTGACTCTGCCTTGAGCACCCGTGGGTGTCCCCCGAGTCTGCCCAAGGCAGCAATAAGGAATGGGATAACTCCATGCAGCTAATACAAATACCCCAGTGCGAATCAGGAGAAGGGAAAGAATACGAGCGAGGAGCTAAGGAAAGGAGGAAGGAAAAACGAAAAATGGAGGGCGAGAGAAAAACACCGACCCATCCAGATTCACAGAGGGGAAAAAGCAAAAAAGACATTGTAAAAACTCTCTCCAGACTTCACTGTTTCCCAAGCCCGGCCTGTCCCGATGACAACGTGCTTGGAGGGACCCTGGAGCAAAGTATCCAACCTCAAAGCCTCAAACCCCGCGTTACTAGTGTTGCTTCCCTTCCCACTGCCACCAACCAACCTCACCCCTTGCCCAGCCCTGATGCTGCCCTGGTCCCATTCTCCCCCCGCGGCCCCGAAAGAGAGAGAGGAAACACCTACGCGCAGATCGTTTGGAGATTTCTCTTGTCGTCCAGGTCCTGCGGGTAGTTGGCCATGTTATCGCCCAGCCGCAGCAAACAGTCCGAGAAGCCCCTAAAGACCGCATCGCACCGCCCCGCAGCTCTCACCGCCTGCACCAGGTACGCTGGGGGGGGGGGC